>PVHT020000257.1:12095205-12117639 GCA_004024745.2 Catagonus wagneri | reverse complement strand
TACTTTTAATTTGTATGTGTCTCTAGGAGTGAAGTGGGTCTCTTGAAGACAGCATATATATGGGTCTTGTTTTTGTATCCATTCGGCTAGTCTATGTCTTTTGGTTGGGGCCTTCAGTCCATTAACATTTAAGGTAATTATTGATATATATGTTCTTGTTGCCATTTTATTAACTGTTTGGGGTTTTTGTTGCTCTTTTTTCCTTCCCTTATTGTCTTGTCTCCTCTCACAAAATGACTATCTTTAATGATGTATTTGAGTTGATTTTTCTTATTTGCTTGTGTATCAGTTGTAGGTTTTTGGTTTGCAGTTACCCTGAAGTTTTGATATAGGAGTCTATATATAAATGAGTTTGTATTAAGTTGTTAGTTTCTTAATTGCACGTGCGTCTCCAGTGACCTGCGTTTGTGCTCTCTTCTCATGATTTCTGATTTGGGTAGCATAATTGTGCATGGATGATTTAGTATCTTTACTGTATATATGTCTTTACCAGTGAACCCTGTCATTTGTGGTGTTTTTGTTTCTGGTTGTGGCCTTTTCTTTTCTGCCTAGAGAAGTTCCTTTAGGATTTGTTGTAAAGCTGGTTAATGTTGCAGAAATCTCTTAGCTTTTGCTTATCTGTAAAGGTTTTGATCTCTCCTTCAAATCTGAATGAGAGCCTTGCTGGATAAAGTAATCTTGGTTGGAAATTTTTTCCTTTCATTACATTAAGTATATCATGCCACTCCCTTCTGACCTGCAGAGTTTCAACTGAAAAATCTGCTGATAACCTTATTGGGATTCCCTTGTATGTCATTTGTTCCTTTTCCCTAGCTGCTTTCAGTATTTTCTCTTTGTCTTTAATTTTGGTCATTTTGATTAATATGTGTCTGGGGGTGATCCTCCTTGGGTTTATTTTATATGGTACTCATTCCTGGATTTGAGTGCGTGGTTCCTTTCCCATATTGGGGAAGTTTTCTGCTATTATCTCTTTGAATATTTTTTCTGTCCCCTTCTCTCTCTCCTCCCTCTGGCACCCCTATAATACGGATGTTGGTGTGTTTAACATTATCCCTGAGTTCTCTGAGACTCTGCTCATTTCCTTTCAATCTTTTATCTCTTTTCTCTTCTGCATTAGTGATTTCCACTAATCTGTCCTCCACCTCACTGATTCGTTCTTCTGCCTCCTGTATTCTACTGTTGGCTGCTTCTAATGCATTTTTTCTTTCAGTTATTGTATTTTGCATCTCTTCTTGTTTAATTTTTACATCTTGTATTTCTTTGCTCAGGGTTTCCTGTAAGTTATCAGTCTTTGCCTCCAGTTTATTTCCTATGCCTTGCATCATCTTCAGCATCAACAGTCTAAAGTCTCTTTCTGGGAGGCTGATAATCTCCTCATCATTGAGCTGTTTTTCTGGGATTTTCTCTTTCTTACTTATCTGAGTTATAGTTTTCTGTCTTTTCATTTTTATCGGTTTTTGGTGTGGTGACCTTTTTGTAGACAGTAGAGTTGTAGCCTCTCTTAGTTCTGGTGTTTGCCTCCCCTGTGGCTAAAGTTGGTATGGAGGGGGCTTGCTGTAGGCTTCCTGATGGGGGGGAGTGATACCTGCCCACTGCTAGGGGGGATTGATTCCTCTCCCTCTGATGGGTGGGGCTTTGTCTCTGGATGAGATTAGAGGCTGGCTGTGTGTTTGAGGGGTCTTCAGGCAGCCTGTTTACTGATGGGTGGAGCTGTAATCCCACCTGGATTATTGTTTGACCTGGGGCTTCTCAGCGCTGATGGGAGGGACTGGATTTTCCCGGAAGTGGCCACCTCCAGAGAAATGCAGGCTGATGAATGTTCCCAGAGCTTCACCTCCAATGCCCTTCCCCCATAACAAGCCACAGTCACCCCTGTTTTCCCAGGAGATCCTCCAAGTATTGCAGTCAGTTTCCACCCGGATTCCTCTGGAGACTGCTTTGCCCTGGTACCCAGTGCACGTGAAAGTCTGTGTGTGCCTTTTAAGAATAGGGTCTCTGTTTCCCCCAGTCCTGTGGAGCTCCTGCACATAAGCCCCGCTGGCCTTCAATGCCAGATGCTCCGGGGGCTCTTTCTCCCTGTGCCAGATCCCCAGGCGTGGGGCTCAGAACTCTCAGTCCTGTGGGTGAGTCTCTGTGATACAGTTACTTTCCAGTCTGTGGGACTTCCCACCCGGGAGGTATGGGGTTGCTTCTATCGCGTATTCGCCCCTCCTATCTCTTGATGTGGTTTCCTCCTTGTCTTCTGGAGCAGAATATCTTTTTTGGAAGTTTACAGTGCATTTGGTTGAAGGTTGCTCAGCATTTGGTTGTAGTTCTGTTGTTTTTTTGGGAGAGAAGTTGAGCTCCAGTCCTTCTATTCTGCCATCTTAATCTAATCTCTAACATCATTCTCAAAGATGAAAAGCTAAAAGCATTTCCTCTAAGATCAGGAGCAAGACAAGGATGTCACTCTTGACAATTTTATTCAACATAGTTCTGCAGGTATCTCATGGCAATCAAAGAGAAGAAAGAAATAAAATGAATTCAAACTGAAAAAAAAAAGTTAAACTGTCCCTGTTTGCAGATGACATGATACAGTAGAAAATCCTAAAGATACTACCAGAAAACTACTGGAGCCCACTGATGAATTTGGTAAAGTTGTCAAATACAAAATTAATACACAGAAATCTGTTGCATTTCTACACATTAACAAGAAAAGATCAGAAAGAAAAGTTAAGGAAATCCATATACCACTGCATCAGAAAGAATAAAATACCTAGGAATAAACTCCCTAAGGAGGGAAAAGACCTGTACCCTGAAAACTATGAGACACTGATGAAAGAAATCAAAGGTGACATAAACACATGGAAAGATATACCATATACTTGTACTGGAAGAGTCAGTATTGTCAGAATGACTGTACTGCCCAAGGCTATCTACATATTCAGTGCAATCTCTATAAATTTTTGTAATTAAAATTTTTTGCATTTTTGCAGATCTATAACGAATATATCTAAAAATTTGTATGGAACCACAAAAGACTCTAAATATCCAAAGCAATCTTGAGAAAGAAAAAATGGAGGAATCAGGTTCTCTTACTTCAGACTATACTCTAAAGCTGCAGTTACCAAAACATTGTGGTATTGGCACAAACACAGACACAGAGATCAATGGAACAGGATAGAAAGCCCAGAAATAAACTCACACACCTATCATCAATTAATGTACAACAAAGGCGGCAAGACTGTACAATGGAGAAAAGACAGTCTCTTCAATAAGTGGTTCTGGGAATAATGGACAGCTATATGTTAAACAGTAAAGTTAGAACATTCTCTAACACCATACACAAAATTAAACTCCAAATGGATCAAAGACCTAAGTATAACACTGGGTACTATTAAACTTTTAGGGGAAACCATAGTCAGAATACTCTTTCACATAAATCACATCCTTATCTTTTTGGATCTGTCTCCTAGAATAATAGAAATAAAAACAAAAGTAAATAAATGGGACCTAATTAAACTTAAAAGCCTTTGCACAGTGAAAGAAATCATAAACAAAATGAAAAGACAGCCTACAGAATGGGAGAAAATATTTGCTAATGAAGTGACCGACAAGGGTTCAATCGCTAAAATATGCAAACATCTCATACAGCTCAATAAAAAAAAAAAATAACAACCCAATCAATAAATGGGCAGAAGGTCTAATGAGATATTTCCCCAGAAAAGATGTGCAGAAGGCTAAAAAGCACATGAATACTTGCTCAACATCTCTAAGTATTAGAAAATGCAAATCAGAACTACAGTGGGGTATCACCTCTCACTAGTCAGAATGGCCATCATGAAGAAGTCTACAAATAATAAATGCTGGAGAGGGTATGGAGTATGGAACCCTCTTACATGTTGATGGGAATATAAATTGGTGCATGCACTATGGAGAACAGTATGTAGTTTCCTTTAAGAACTCAAAGTAGAACTACCATATGATCTTGAAGTCCCACTCTTTGGGAGTATATCTGGAGAAGACCATAATTCAAAAGGATACATGTACCCCAGTGTTCATTGCAGCACTGCTTACAATAGCCAAGACACGGAAGCAACCTAAATGTCCATCAACAAAGGAATGGATAAAGAAGATGTGGTACATATGATATGCTACTCAGACATAAAAAAGAACAAATAATGCCTTTTGCAGAAACATGGATGGATCTACAGATTATCATACTAAGTTGTCTAAGTCAGACAGAGGAAGGTACCATCTAATATCACTTATTAATAAGTGATATTAATTAAGATTAATATCACTTAATCTTTAAAAATTAATACAAGTAAACTTATTAATAAAACAGGAACAGACTCACAGACATAGAAAACAAATGATTGGTTTCCAAGAGGGAAACGTGAAGGGAGAAGGATAAATTAGGACAACTGTACTCCAACTTAAAGATATGTTGAAGAGTTAATAACAAAAGTAGAAAATATATTACAATATAAAGAAATTTTATTGTAAAAAAATTGATGCTGAGGCAACTGAATATCAAAATGCCAAAGAACAACACCACCAAATTCAATCCATACTTGTAGCACATGCACAAATGTACTCACAATAGATTATAGACATAAAAGGTTTTGAGCTGGTAAAAAGAAAACTTCTGATAGAAAGCATAGGAGAAAAGCATAGGAGAAAGTCTGCATGAGTGAGTTATACAATGATCTCTTAGATATGATGCCAGAAGCATGATCTGTGAAAGAAAAAAATGTTAAATTGAACTTTTATCAAAAAGTAAGACTGTTCTTTGAGAGACACCATTGAGAGAATGAAAAGACAAGCCACAAATAGGGGAGTAAATATTTGCATATCACATATTTGATGAAAGACTTGTCTCCAGAATAAATAAAACACTATCAAAACTTAATAAGAAAACAAACAACCTGATGAAAACATGGGCAGAAGATTTATACAGACTCTTTACCAAAAAGACAACAGATGGCAAATAAGCCATATCCAACAATGTGCTCGATATCATTAGTCATTGGGGAATACAAATTAAAATTGCAGTGCAATACCACTCTACACCTTTTTTTTTTTGCCTTTTGTCATTTTAGGGCCGCACCTGCGGCATGTGGAGGTTCCCAGGCTAGGGGTCTAATTGGAGCTGTAGCCACTGGCCTACGCCGCAGCCACAGCAATGCAGGGTCGGAGCCGCGTCTGTGACCTACACCACAGCTCACGGCAACGCCGGATCCTTAATGCACTGAGCAAGGCCAGGGATCGAACCCGCAACCTCATGGTTCCTAGTCGGATTCGTTAACCACTGCGCCACAACGGGAACTCCCACTCTACACCTTTTAGAATGACTAAAATTGAAAAGATTATCTCAAGATTTAGAAGACTGAGCAAGAGAAATTCATACATTTCTTCGAAGAATGTAAAATAGAAGACATTTTTGCTGTTTCTTAGAAAAGTAAACATACATGTAACATATGACCCAGACTTTCTACTCCTAAATATCTACCTGAGAGAAACGAAAGCATATATTCAAAGACTTGTGCATAAATGTTCTTAGCCCCTTTATTTTAAATACCCCCAAACTGGAAACAACTCAAACGTCCCTCCACAGATTAATGGATAAACAAAGCTTAGTATATCCATACAATGGATTAATAAAAAGGAATGGGCTAGTGATATGTGTAATGACATGGATGAATCTCAAAATAATGATCCTGAGTGAAAGAAGCCAGACCAAAACAATAATATGCTATGCGATTCCATTAATAGAAAATTCTAGAAATACATACAAATTGATAATGACAGAAGATGGATCAGTGATTTGGCTGGGACTGGAAGGGATTGATCGTGGTGATGGTATCATGATGTATACATATACCCAAATATATCAAATTGTGCACTTTAAATATGTACACTTTCTTGCATGTCAGTTATATCTCAGATTGCTTTAAGAATAAAACAAAACCAAGCAAGATAGCCAACACCAATATCTTGTAATAACCTATAGTGGAAAAGAATCTGAAAAAGAATATATGTCTGTATAACTGAATCACTCTGCTGTGCACCTGAAACTGACACAACATTGTCAATCAACTGTACTTCAATTAAAAAAAAAAAAAAAAGATAGCAAACCCAATAGGAAAAAAGGACCAACTTTATAAACTTAGGCAGAACTAATCTATGGAAGTTAGGAGAATGGTTACGTGTGTGTGTCTAGCAGGTGGTAATGTTGATTTCTTGATCTGGGTTCTGGTTGCAAGGATGTGTTTACTTTTGGAAATTCATCCAGCTGAACACATGATTTGTGCCCGTTTTTGTACTTATATTATGCTTCAAATTTTTTTCCATAGCTCACTTATCATCAAAAGCAGTTATCCATACATCTGTGACCGTGGGACAGGATTTTATGCCATGTTGCAGCTGTTTCAGGGGAAAGTCTCCGCCTCTCTCACTCTAGGAGGTGAATCCTCTCACTGCTTTTCCAAGTGGTAGAAAAATTTCCTCAGAAGTTTCTCGGAGAGATGTTTATTATTTTTGTAAGGGAGGGATGTGCCGATTTTTAGCTTCAAAGAAATCAGCAACCTCTTCCAGACAGGAAATTGCTGGGGAAGTGAAATTAGATTGTTCAGAGCATTAACGCAGCTAGACTCCAGTGGGGTGGTGCCTTGGCGTGCTGGCCAGTTTGCCTGTTCAGTCCCTGTGCTTCTTGAGAACTTCCTCCTTTCCCAAGGCCACCACGGTGGACTCTTTGGTCATGCTTGAACGCTCCGATATTCGTGCCTCTGATGACAGCTGATGGTGCCCCTTGACATACAGAAAAAAACAACTGAAAAGCTGTGCCAAGCCAGTCAGAGTCCCTCTTAAAGAATTTGGATTCGAGATAGACACTTTAATTTGTTGGTGATGGGCCCTGGAGCTGGGAGGTCTTGCGCTCTCCAGGAAGGAGAGATGAGGGAACGAGCGAGTAAATCTCAATAAATCTCGTGCAGTACCGGAAAGGCAGAGCCAGTCCCCCTCTCAGCTTCTCAGGGGGCCGCCCTGGAGTTCTTGCCCTTGGAATCCATGAGATTCCAATGCATTAAATGGAAACTTTCCTTTTTGTTTACTGTAACATGAATGGTTTCTCTTTCTTGCATCCACATCGTTCCTGTCTGAGACACTTGGCAAGTAATCTAAGTGGGTGAAGTCTGGGTTCTGGTGGCAGAAGGGAAGAGTCTGTTGCATAGAATCTTAGATTTGCAGTCAGACCTCAGAGCTGTCCAAGCTTCTCTCCCATATCAGGAATTCCTTCTGCGAGAGCCCCTCTGTCTCTGCTTGACCACTTCAAGTCTTTTTTTCCCTCCTGCTTCCCTTCCTGCACAGATGTCTATTGAGTGCCCACTATTAGCCAGGCACTGTTCTGGGTGCTTGGGATTAAGCAAACCAGAAAAAAAAAAAAATCCTCTGTCTTCGTGGAGCTTACATTCACGTGAAGAGAAACAGAAGAATAAAATTTACATAGTATTTTAGAAAATACGTCCTATGAGAAAAAGAAAGTGAGTAGGTCCATAGAACATACCTACCATATCTTCAATATCTTACAGTAACCTATAATGGAAGAGAATCTGAAAAAGTGTGTGTATGTGTGTGTGTGTGTATGTGTGTGTGTGTGTGTGTGTATATATATATTTAAATTTAAATCGACTATATTTCAAATAAAATAATTATTTTAAAAAAGAAAGGAGGTAGGATACAGGCCATAGAGGGTAACATTGGTGCTGGGGTATGAAATTTAACGCAGAATGGGTCTCACAGGGAACATGTTATTTGCAGAGACCTGAGGAGGTGATGAAATATCAGGAATAAAGGCATCACAATGAGCTGGAGGGACAGTTGTAGGAGATGACAGTTGTGTGGGGGTGGTGCACAGCTGGGGTCAGGTCACATGGAGCCTTCTAGGCAAATGCGTACGAGGAGATTGGCTCTTGCTCTGAGTGAGTAGGGGAGCCCTTGCTGGGATCTGAGCAGAGAGACATATTCTGACTTATGTTTTAACACAACTGGCTTCTGTTCTGTGAAAGGATTATAGGAGGTCATGCATAGATTCAAGGATATTGTGAACATTCCTAAGGCAACTATTACCATTGAGTCAAAATCTGTGTTCTTAGCAGTTTTATTTGCAATTCTCAACTCTATCGGAAGCACTTGAAATTTTGAATACTTTTCTTTTTGAAAAGAATGTTTTATCTGATTATGAAACTAACCGTGTATGTTCCTGACAGGATAATTAGGAAACACAGAAAAAGAATTACCCAAGGAGAATCACATTTTCATTTTTATATAGCATTCTAATCTTTTTACCATGCATATGTTTATACATTTTTAACCCTCTCCCCCAACAATTCTTCAGCTCCTGGAGAAAGATATTCATATTTTCTCTCCTAAATATAGTCCAAGGTTCGCAGGGCCTTTGAAAGCATAAACAAAATTGTGTGTGTGTTTTTGTATAGAGGAAAATGTTTCTCCAGCTTTTCAAAGGGGCTCGTGACATCAAAGAAAGAAAGTGATACAAAACTTTTGGGGTATTTGCCTGACACAGAATGATCTCCTTAATCATCCCCATGCCAGTCCATGGGGTGGGTTTCCAGCAGCCGTGTTTGTCTAATGGACTCCATGCACTTGGCTGTAGTTGATGAGGATGGGGTAGGCACGTGACCTGCTGGGAACTTGGAGCTGGGATAGAGAGAAAGCCAATTTCTGGCAAGTGGACTAGAGACTGGAGAAAGCTGTCTCATACAGACAGAGAACGAAACAAAGGGGAGGAGCCAAGAGCCAATACTGCCAGCCTTCCAGTGACATTCCATTTCCAGCCTCCCTAAAGCTCCGCTGTATCCCTGGCCTTGGATTCTAGGAGACACTGCTGTTCCCAGGGGTGATATTCAAAATATTTAAAGCCAGTACTCTGTAGGAACCAATGAATCAGAGCAGATGCCAGAGAAACAACGTGTTCAGCCATACCTATATATCTCATCTGAACGGCAGCCCTGCGTATGTCATAAGGATTCATGGCCCCCTCTTGCCTAAGCCAGCCGAGTTTTCTGTTGCACTGAAAGACTTATAATTGAGAGAGAGCCATGGCTCAGGCAGGGTGCAATGGGTCCAGCAGTTCCCTGTGCTATGGAGAGCCCAGGTCCCTTCATCTTCCTTTGCTTCTCCAGAACTGTCTGTGGTTGTTAATGGCCCCCTTGTAGTAAGGAGGTCACAACTGAGTCATCGGCTGTTAAAGGTGAGTCAATGGAGATTATTGGCTTGCGCGATTTGGACACAATCCTATTAATGCAGCCCGCAAGAGGATTAGCTTTTAGAGCAGCTAAGTCACATCACGCTGAATTTATGGTCAACAAAATCACTCCAGTCTTTTCACAGAAAATAGACAAGCTATTTTTTTCCATCATTTATGTTTGGTGGAACTTGAATATTTGAGATGGTATCTGGAACTCAAACTCATGGCTGTTGAATTTCATCTTGTTGCTCTTGAACGAGGCTTCCAACCTCTCGAGAGCTTTTAAAAGTCTCCATTTATTCGCCTTTTCTCCCAGCTTTGTGCCATCCACAGATGTGAAAACTTTGCTCTCTTGTCCCCTAGCATCATTAGGCTTGTCCGAGACCCAGTCTGGAATCATACTCAAGTCAGTGCCTGGAGTCTCACTTGGGTATCACACGTTGCCCAGTCTCTCAAAGCCTGGACTGCAGTCAGACAGCTGAGCTGGCAACGGATATTCTTGTGAGATGGGTTATAGGAGGTGTCAGAGACAAAGCTGGTTTGTGCTGGATTGTACTGGAATGTAATGGTTCTGGAGGCAACTGCAGATATGAATTTCAATAAGACAGGAGGACAGGTTGATGAACCCAGTTATCCTGATAGAGCACTCAGCCTAGAATTTCTCCTGGCTACATGGGTGAATGACCTTTGCTGTCTCATTGTCCTCACCAACTGGTCCTCAGAGGGCAGCCTTCTCCCTTGCCTCTGCCTTCCTCCAAGTTGCTGGTCCAGACAGCAGCAAAGGCAGAGCCACTAAAGACCTGGGTATTGCTGGACCTGTAAGTCTACAAAGAGCCAAGTTCAGGAAGCATGAGGGAGGAGATACCAAATCTAAATAGGAATCAGAATTAAAGGTGCAAGCCTGAAAGTGCCCACGGGAGACACTGACACTATTTTGCTGCCATGGGGATGTTTGCGCAAGTAGCCTCTCTCACCTCAGACTTCCAAACCTCACGGTTTAAAAAGTGTAGTTTCTGCAATTTAAACATCTATCGACAGATGATTGGATTAAGAAGATGTGGTATATATACACATGGAATACTACTCAGCCATAAAAAAGAACAAGATGATGCCATTTGTAGCAACATGGATGGAACTAGAGACTCTCATACTAAGTGAAGTAAGTCAGAAAGAGAAAGACAAATACCATATGATACCACTTATATGTGGAACCTAATATGTGGCACAAATGAAACTTTCCACAGAAAAGAAAATCATGGACATGGAGAACAGACTTGTGGTTGCCAAGAGGGACGGGGAGGGAGTGGGGAGGGAGTGGGGTGGGCCTGGGAATTTGGGGTTAATAGATGCAAACTATTGCCTTTGGAATGGATAAGCAATGGGATCCTGCAGTATAACAGTGGGAACTATGTCTGGTCACTTGTGATGGAGCATGATAATATGAGGAAAAAGAATGCATACATGTAGGCGTGATTGGGTCACTTCGCTGTGCAGTAGAAAATTGACAGAACACTGTAAATCAGCTGTAATGGAAAAAATTAAAATCATTATTAAGTAAAAATAAAAAGTGTAGTTTCTGGAACCCAGTGTCTATGTTCATTGTAAAAATTACTTTACATAAATGGTATCTAATTATTTAGCCACATGTTTCATTTGGGACTCTCTTTTATTCTCTTTTTCTTGTATGAGGATGTTAAGTCCAGAGATTTCCTCAATGAGAAACAATAATGTATTTATCTGGTAACAGTTATCTAGAAACAGTTACATCTTTGAATTCCTGGATGAGGGATTAAGGATCTTCAGATTGTTAGTGGTGTGACAAAAAGTTGAAGCTGGCAGTCTGCAAAGGCTGCAACCAAAGCCATGGTTATTATCTTACTATAATTGCGAGCTATTTCAAGTCAATGAAAATGAGGTTAAGATGTTTAAAATCTGTACACTACTGGCAATTTCCAAAAATGGTACTGCTTTCTAGTCAACGTTTTTATCCTCTTATACCTTAAGCATTTGCATGCAATTACTACACAAACATACGCAGTTTTGTAGTGGAGGATGGAACTAGGATAACCTGTGCTTACTTTTCCTCTTTCTTTCTTTCATTTTTTTGGCTGCTCCCACTGCATGCAGAAGTTCCCAGGCCAGGGACAGAACCCAAGCCACAGCAGTGACAATGCCAGATCCTTAACCGCTGGGCCACCAGGGGACTAACCCCTCACAGGATTTCCTTTGAAACATTTTTTCTAAAGTTATTGAAATGAGGCACTAATATATTCTAACAGAGAGCCTTCTTTTTCCCCTTTGCTTTTATCCCTGCACTGAGATGCCTACATTGAAATTTTCAGTGAATTGATAGGAACTCATATATTAATACAGTATAGAAAGAGAACAGTCCGTGAAGGCCCTCAGTCCACGTGCTCCCGTGCCCTTGGAGGCCGAGCTGAGGTGGTATCACCACACAGAGCTGGAACACCTGCTGTGCACACAGAAGGCTCAGTCGTGATGAGGTGAGACGTGGCCTATGCTCCATAGAGCATCCAGGAGGCCTTCTCCATGCTGACATCGTTTTCTTTCCGCAGTGGTTGGGATACAGTGGTTTTCTCCCTGAGTTCCTCTAGTCCGTGTGCCGTAACCCAGACTTTAGGTTTCCATCAGTTGGCTTAGAGGAATATATTTCTTGGGGACTTGAGTTTAAGAACAGGAATTTCCTTCTAGGAAACGCCGGTTAGTCACTGTGACGTTTTTTGATATCTCTGCCAGCAGGAAGCTTATATTCTAGGAGGGTTAATCTCCAAGTTGCCTAAGCTGTAGGAGGTATAAATAATGCCAAGGTGTTGGAAGAGGGTTCATCTGTTCCTTGAATGATCTGCTCATGTGGCGCGCCCCACCCGATTCGCTTTGCCTAGAGGTTGCCACTAAGATGCCCTTCACTTCTGTGGGTTTGCATGGTCCCTGTAGGTCCTGGAAGTCTCTCGGGTACCCCCATGCTGTGCCTGGAAAGCCCAGGAATTAATCAGCTTCTTTCTTGCGAAGCTGAGGTTTGAAGAGTTTTTTGTGATGTTCTGGTCCTTATCGCTCAGATACATCTTGCTGAGAGCTCCTCCGGGGTCTCCTTGGCGCTCTGTGCAGTAAGCGTCTCACAAATGCCAATTGCTTTCCGGTCCCACACCTCTGACACTTCTCTCTCCAGGCGTCCACCCTAAGACAGGAGAGAAACCCACTGCAACCGCTGACATCTTTTGGCTTAGCCCTGCTCCTTCCTTACTTCTCTCTCCACGCAGCCCCCAGGGGAAACTTTTGTTAGTTTTTTTCTCTCTTTGATTTCATTTCACTTGTCTTTTTAGGGCTCCACCTGTGGCATATGGAAGTTCCCAGGCTAGGGGCTGAATTGGAGCCGGAGCTATCAGCCCACACCACAGCCACAGCAACTCCGGATCAGAGCCACATCTGCAACCTATGCCGCAGCTTGTGGCAACACCGGATCCTTAACCCACTGAGGGAGGCCAGGGATGGAACCCGCATCCTCATGGATACTAGTTGGGTTCTTAACCTGATAAGCCACAACAGGAATACCCTCTTTGATCTCATTTTAAAAATCATTCTGGAAATTTCATCAATGGGACACAAAGCCCAGAGATTTCTTTTTCTCTCTGCCCCCCCACCCCCACCCCCTGCATCCTTCCCTGTGGCCAGAGCTCAGGTCTGACAATGTGCTTAAATGAGGTAGGAAGAGGAAAGAAGTAGGAAAACCCAGGGATAAAGTAGTGGTTAATGTTGGGAAAATACAACCGTCAAACAAGAAGGCCACGACCAGGACAGGCTTGGCGTGCTCTCAGAAGTGTTCAGGGGAGTTCCAGCTGTGGTGCAGCGGTTAAGGATCCAGCGTTGTCTCTACAGCAGCTCAGGTCGCTGCTGCGGCTCAGATTTGACCCCTGGCCCAGGAACTTCTATATGCTGCTGGTGAGGTCAAAGCAAGAAAGAAAATAAAGTGTTCAGTGAAGGAATAAATTAATGTTAAATGCAGAGGCAGAGTAGGCTATCTGGAGGACGCTGAATCTAAGCTGGACTTTGACAGGTGGCTACATTTTGGGCCTGTCAGAGGCCAGAATCTTGCATTCCAGATGGAGAATAATGACCCTCCAGACACAGGAAGGTGAGAATAAGGAAGGCTGGGGCTGGGAAGATTCCGAAGAGCCTTGAATCGCAGGTAGGGAGAACAGTTTTAATCAGCGGAACGGTGTGTTCTAAAATGGCTTCAGTTAATGTAAATAAATAAACAAGGACTTCTACCATCAAATTAAACAGTTTGTGAATTCTTACAAATGTTTCTTCCTTTTTTTTGGAGTGGGAGGGGCATGCCCAGGGCATGCCGAAGTTCCCAGGCCAAGGATAGAACCTTCGCCACAGCAGCGACCCTAGCCACTGCAGTGACAATGATGGATCCCTAACCCACTAGGCCACCAGGGAACTCCACAAATGTTTAAGTGCCTGGGATGTGCGGAGCTCTTTGTTGGGAGTGAGGACTACAGTAAGTAGGAGTTCCTCTTTCCGTGAGGGAGGCAGTCATTAAACAAGACATGTCCAGGAGTTCCCGTCGTGGCTCAGTGGTTAACAAATCTGACTAGTATCCATGAGGTTGCAGGTTCGATTCCTGGCGTCGCTCAGTGGGTTAAGGATCCGGCATTCCCGTGAGCTGTGGTGTAGGTTGCAGACGCGGCTCGGATCCTGCGTTGCTGTGGCTGTGGCGTAGGCCTGTGGCTGTAGCTCCAATTAGATCCCTAGCCTGGGAAACTCCATGTGCCTCGGGTGCGGCCCTAAAAAAAAAAAGAAAAGACATTTCCAGCGATGAGCACTAGGGAGGAGGGAGTAGAGACAGGAAGCATGACCTGGGTTGAGCAATAGCTTGATTGAGGGAAGAGAATTTTCAGTTGAGCCTTGAAGGAGGAGGTGGGCAGACCAGATGAAGAGGCGAGAGAGTGTGCCAGGCAGGGGAACAGCGCGCGCAGAGGCAAGGAGGAGAGCTGGGGCAGAACACTTGAAAAACTTAAAAGACTTGCACGTGGCTGGAGTGCAGCGTGATCAAGGGTTTGGGCCAAAGGCGTCAGAGCCTCGGGTCTAGGCCAACTCAGGGATGTGGACCTTCTCTGATCCTCAGCTGATTTCCCTGGGCTCTGAGTGAAGCGCTGTCTCACCGTTGTTGGGATGGGATGACATCAAGTCTATCAAGCTTCTTGGAGATAGGCTTCTTTCCCTGCCTCTCCCACCAGAAGAAGAGTGACTGAGGGAGCAGTCGAGTCAGCTCCCAGGCCCAGATCTCCATGTCCAGGGTTCGTTTTTACAGCATCTGCCTTTTGGGTATTAAGAAAGGCCCAGCCTGCCGTGGGCAGTGACTCGGAGACCTGTTCAAGTTCTGTTCTCTGAAACGATGAGAAACCCTGTCACCTCGGGGCCTTCGTTTCAGCCCGGAGCTCTTCCTCTTCTGTGCCTAGAATAACCTTGGTTGTTAGACCGAGGAGATCCTGGCGGCCTCCTGGGCTCAGCACTCTCTGGGCCTTCCCGGGTGACTTTCTCTCCCTCTGGGCCTCACAACCCCAGGTCCATTTCCAGCTCCAAGCCTGTATGAAGATTCAACTAGAGAAGAACGAAGACCCTCGTTCCAGAGAACAGAGCTGCTGATCAAAATCAGAATTCGCCTCTTCTTCCTCGTTAAGAGGATTCTAATTTTATTTGGAAAAGCCAGGCGCCCGGCGAAAAACCTACCCCTCCCAGCCCCCTCGGCACTGGGTGTGACCATGTGGCCGTGTCCTGGGTAATGACGTGTGAACAGAAGTTGTTTGTTGAAGCTGGGACGTTTCCTTCAAGGAGACAGACAGCTGTCTGTGGTGCAGAGGCAATGGCTGGGTTCCACCATGTATTACGCAGTGACCTTGAGGAAGGAAACAGCTTGATGAGGAGGCCTGCGCACAGAGGAGGGGGAAGGAAGACCAGGAGCCACCGTGCTTGCCCTGGGCTGCCCGCTGTTTCTTTGAGGGGGTGGGGGGAGGGAGAGGAGAAGGGGGGGAGTAAGGGGCAGAGAAAGAGAGGAGGGAGAGAGGAAGAGGGAGGGAGAGAGAGGGAGAAAGAGAGAGAATCTTCTGTTCCTGCTGTCAGCCACCAAACACAATTCCTGACAATAACTAGGGGCCCTCCCCCCTAAACCCCAACCACTTAGCCTAGAGAGATGGCCATTTCATTTACTTTATTTTATTTTTACTGCCACATCCACGGCATATGGAAGTGTCTAGGCTAGGGTTCGAGTCAGGGCTGGAGCTGCTGGCTCCAGTCACAGCAACACTGGTTGCGAGCCATATCTGCAGCTTGGGCCGCAGCAACTCCAGATCCTGAACCCACGGAGCGAGGCCAGGTATGGAACCTGCGTCCTCAGGGACACTATGTTGGGTTCTTAATACTTGGAGCCACAACAGGAACTCCCAGTCCATGTAATTCCTGAAATAATCCCATGAGTTCAGCGTTATCATTGGCATTTTGCACACGAAGAATCTGAGGCTGTGGAACTTGCCCGGGGTTACAGAGCCAAGAGCTGACAGAGCTGCGATTCAAACCCGGTCCTGTCTGCCTCTGGAGCTCAGGCTTTTTTCTCCAGAACCAGGGTGTGCCATGGGCAAGCATCTGGATTTGATCTTTATCACTAACTAATCTGGTTCATAACATGCTTCTCCCTGTGTCAATGCATTTCATGTAGAAGAGGAACTTTTCTGTAGAGATGATCTGTGCATTTCAGTTTGCTTGGCAGTTATATTTCATTCGACAGATTGAGAAGGCCCCTGGGATTAGCCACTGGGTTTCAAAATTATGTCCTGATCATGCTGAGAGTTGATTGTCAGGCAAGCTGAGGACCAACGCCTCGACCTGGTCAAGCCAGCGCTGAGTTTTCTCCCTCTTAACTGTAACACCCAGATCTTCTTGCTACTCTGTTGTGTTGACAGTGACAAAGACTATAGATGCAAATCTAAGCAGCCACCTAAACCCCAGGATTAAACCACTTTTTTTTTCTTTTTAGGACCGTACCTGCAGCATATGGAAGTTCTCCAGGCTAGGGGTCCAGTCAGAGCTGTAGCTGCCAGCCTACACCACAGCCACAGCCACAGCAACGCAAAAGCATCTGCAGCCTACCCCACAGCACACAGCAACACTGGATCCCCCACCCACTGAGCGAGACCAGGGATCGAACCTGCATCCTCATGGATACTAGTGAGATTAGTTACCACCAAGCCACAACGGGAACTCCTTAACTTCTTGCCAGTGAAATGGAATGGAGAGGTTTCTTTTCTAGAAATCCAGGAGCTTTGGAGATGGCAGGCGGGCCGGGTCAGGGACCCAGGCCACACTTTCCAGCAGTTTCAGAGTGTGAGGTGTCTCTGAAGGTGGGGTGTGAGGGAGAGGCCGCGGGAAGGCCAGGCCGCCATCGGGAGGCTGGGCAGCCGCTGCTCTGGGGAACCTAAGCGGGCGAGCCGGAAGAGGCCTGGCTGAGCACGCTGGCTGGGCTTCGAGGGGCAGAGCGCGGAGCCCAGGGCCTGCAGGGTCTGCGCCTTTGCGTCCTGGGGCCGCTGTAAAATCCTGTCGCCAGCTAGATGCTTAAAACAGCAGAAGCACCTCGTCTCCCAGTCCCGGAGGCCAGGAGTCAGAAGCTAAAGTGGCAGCAAGGCTGTTCTCCGTCTGAAGGCTCTCTCCTAGCTTCTGGAAGCCTCGGGTATTCCTTGTCCGGTGGGTGGCCCTCCTTCCCATGTAACTCGTCTCCTCATTATCCTTCTGTGAGGGTCTCTCCTGTATCCAGATTTCCCGTTTTTAGAAGGACCTCGGGCGTACTGGATCAATGCCCCGCTTTATGACTTGGTCTTAACTCCACCGTATCTGCCAAGACCCTCTATCTAAATAAGGTCCCATTCTGAGGTGTCTGGGGTTAGAACTGAATGCATTTTCTTGGGAGATGAAATTCAGCCCCTCACAGGATGAAACTCAGATTACAGAAACAGATGTCGGAGCCAAGACAGAGGGAACCAGAAGGTTAAAGGGCCGGGAATGCCTGGGAAAACGTTGGGAGGGCTTGGGCTCACCCAAGCCGTCACTCTGGGAGTTCAAACCAAGTTTACCTAAATCTCCAAGCGTTTGGGAAGCTTTCTTAGGAGACCTGGGCTGCAGAAGAAGAGGAAGAGACAAGGACACTGCCTCCCAGAAGGGAACACCCTCTTTGATGGAGCCGTGAGGATCCTTACACCGTGGGGTGGATTCGCTGTCGGTAGGAAGCCCTGCTCACAGTGCAATTTCCAAGCGTCTTTAATATTGATGCTCAAGGTGCCTTTCCAGCGGCCACCAGGAAACGTTAACCTAAAATCCAGCCTTGCATCGTGTTACAACAGCTTCGTAAAAGTGCAAGAGTGGGGAAGGAAGGTGCAGCTGATGTATGTGTCCTCACACAAATCGAAGGGAATCTTGACCAAAGAGCTGAAAAATGGTCGGTTTTGAGTGCTGAGGTTAGAGGGTGGGGCTTCTCGATGGACAGTATCAAATAATTGTCCCCAGTGGAAGAAGTTCGTTTAGTCCTTGGCCCAGCCGCCTTGCCTCTGCTTCCCCCAGCGACTCTCAGCTGAGCTGCACGGTCGCTCCAGATGTGGCTCGGTTCCAGACACTTCCCAGAACAGTTCTGACTTGACGCAGGAATCCTGTCAATCGCCCCAGGTTCGCCTCCAGCCAGTGAAGGATTACAGCTCTCTTGCAGGTTTCTCACAAACACAACATCCAAGCTCTGGCTCGCGTGCGCCGCATCTGTGCTGACCACTCATTTTCTTGTTTTGGAATTTTTCCTCTGTGGGGCTCTCACCCTAATTGTGGAGTTGTTGCCTTCAGATTCTTGACTTATGTACACACACACACACACACACACTTGCCCACTCCCCCCTTGTTCATAAGCCCATTTGGAAGAACTGTGCGTCGACTTTGGCTTTCGCTGTGAGTCCCCATCCAAGTCATCTGTTTACTCCGTTAATCCCTACAGGGAGCTCTGGGATCCAGCCCCTTGCTGGCATTTCCTTCTTCCTTGTGACCATGGCCAGGCGAGTACCAAGATGGCTGTGGCTTTGTGACTAGGTTTTAGGACACACAACCTGGGCTCCCTGTCGTCGTGCCACGCTGTCCGTGGGAATCCCTGTTCGTTCCCCTGGGACTCTCCCTTGGCCTGAGAACGGAGAGTGTCACCTTCTTACATTTGTTCTCTTAATCACCTTGCTTTGGTGAGTTGGTTCAGCTCCGGGGTCAGCACACTTCTGTAAAAACTGCCCACCAAATGTTTAGGCAGTGCAGGCCATATGGTCTCTGCTGTAATCACTCACCTCTCCTGTTTTAGCAGATAGACAATGTGAAAACCAATGGGCTGTGTACCCATAAATATTTGTTTATAAAAACGGACAACAGCACTGTGGAAAGCAATATGGAGATTCCTCAGAAGACTGAAAATAGAATTACCATTTGATCCAGCTCCTGGGCATCTATCCAGAGAAAACCATGACTCGAAAAGATACATGGACTCCAGTGTTCATTGCAGCACTCTGTACAATAGCCAAGACATGGAAACATCCTAAATGTCCATCCACAGAGGAGTGGATGAAGAAGATGTGGTACATATCCACAGTGGAATATTATTCAGCCATTAAAAGGAAACAGATAACAGCATTTGCAGCAACATGGATGGACCTAGAAATGATCATGCTAAGTGAAGTTAGACAGTTTGACATCAACCTTATATGCTATCACAAGTGGAATCTAAAAAAAGGACACAATGAATTTCTTTGCAGAACAGATACCAGCTCACAGACTTTGAAAAACTTATGGTTTCTAAATGAGACAGGTTGGGGGGTAGGCGATGGGCTGGGGGTTTGGGATGGAAATGCTATGAAATTGGGTTTTGATGATCGTTGTACAACTATAGATGTAATAAAATTCAATGAGTAATAAAAAAAATGGACAACAGGCTGGATTTGGCCCAAGGGCCATACTTTGCTGATCGCCTGGTCTATAGAAAATAAAGCTCTTACTCCCTCCCATCTCCTCTACCTTCATCCTCTCCCCTTATGCTGTTGTGAGTAAAGCCCCTGCCTTAACTTCGGTGCCAAGACAGGACACTGATGGTTATATCAATAAAAATTAATCTGTACTTGAGTGACAAGTCTAAATGCCCATATCCACAGGGGCTTCCTGGAGGAGGCACGTAGATTAGGTCACAGAGTCCAATCTTTAATCAGATGCCACGTAGGCAGTTTCTACCATTCCTTTTCTGGGAATTCGGACCCTGCCTCGACTCTCTTACACGATCTGGGTGGTAGTTGCCCTAAGTTGCCTTATCCAGTACTATTCCTTCCACGTTCCCTGAGTAAGAAACCTTGACCTTTGTTCGGCTCTGGCAGGGGCGTGCTCACAGGGGAATATATGCCTCCCCCGTGCAGAGAACACATTTCCGCCTAGAATTTGTGTTAGATTACATCTCAGACCCAGCTCTGGGCAAAAGTATCTGGAGAAAGTCTTCTTGAGGCTTCTAGGAAGACTTTTTCTCCACGGTGAGAAAGAGAGACATAAGGAGCCTCCTGGTGGCCCAGTAGGTTAAGGACCTGGCATGGTTGCTGCGACTCAGGTCACTGCCGCGGCGTGGGTTCAGTCTGTGGCCTGGGAACTTCCACATGCCCCGGACACACTCGAAAAACAAAGCAAAACACAACAAGAAAAACAAACAGGCGTGAAGAAAAGCCCACATTCTTCTCTCCCTGCTGTTGCTTATCACTGTGTAAGAGTAATATTCTTGTAGTTGTACCCACTTGGCACCACGAGAGGAGACATGATTGTGATCGGTCTTTGATGGTGGCAGAAGGGAAATAAATGAAGTCTCTCTGACTTGGAGGTGCTGCCCTGTCCTCTGAGACAGGGAGTGTGTGCCTCCCATTAACTTTTCAAAAAAATCCAAAAGATTCTGAATTCTGAAACACATCTGGCCTCCAGGGTTCTGAATAATGGATTCCAGAGCTGCGCCGTAACTTGTATCCTGCGTGGGGAGATAAAAATCCCGGTTTCCAGGGCAGAGTACCCCCACGCCCCAGGAAAGCCTATTTTCCACATGCTGCAGCCTCTCTGCATCCAGCAGCTCCCTGAGCTCAAGTCTGTGAATGACAAGAAATTCCTGGCTCCTTCCCGTGAGAATTCAGCGGGAGCCTCTTCCTCTGTGCACATGTGTTTGCATGAAGAAAGCCCCGTACAAGGGTTTAACCAGCTAGGAGTCTCCTTCCTTCTTCAAGACACAGTTGGAGGAAGGCGCCAGAGCCACGCACAGGCTTTGATAAGCTCTCTCTCCTGACCCCGTGTGCAAGTCACACCGAAGCAGGTAGTGGTAATACTCGCCTTATCCGTCTCACTGAAGCTTCTCACGTCAACAGATTTCTCCATCTTATCATCCGTCCCTCTGTCCCCTTGGCTGACGAAATCTGTCTGAATAAGGCCTGTGTACTTTGGGTGGCCCACAGCAAACGTCTAAGGGCAGTAAATTGCATCTTGGAAATGCAGGCTCTTTGGAACTGTGTCTGCATTCAGACTCCTGGGGATTTCAATGCAGAGGGGACTTGCAAGGTTTGCATTTTTCATTCATTAAGGCTGTGTTGCTGCCAAACTTCTCTTCCTGTTAGTCATCCAGGGAGGAGGGCTCAACACAGCGGGAGGGTCATAAATTATTGTGCGGCTCGAGGCAGCCCGAATGGAATACCAAGAGGGCCGTAGATCTTGGCACAGGTTTCGTGAACGATTTCTGAGAAGTCCAAATGTATTGAAAAATCACATGTTTACAGAGGACTGAAAAGACTCAGGCTATCTTTAAATCCGGCAAGCCAAGAATTAAGCTTGTCCTCTATCTAAACCAGTGTGAGAAACCCAGAATTAGATGACTCTGAATAGTCAGTTTTTGTGGCATTCCATAGAAAAGTTGCTACAGTTAAATAATTCTTGATCCTTGATCTGTGGTTCTTAACCTTTTTTTTTTGTTGGATCCCTCTGAGAATCAGAAGAAAACTCTGGACCTTCTGACCAGAAATTGCCCACAACATACTCACACAATTCATTGTGTATATAATTTCAGGGGGTTCATGGGTCCTCTGAGGCTCAGGGATAACCCTCAAGTGAAGAATCTCTGCTCTTTACACTAGAAGCTCCTTGATGGCAATGATTATGTCTAATCATCGTGTCTAATTATGTCTAATCTGCATAACATCCCTCCTGTTTCTGCCTAACACCCCCTTACATACTCAGAAATTCTATTTAGTGTTTCCTGACTTGAACTTACAGTAATAGAGTTCCTTTCTGTTTTTACAGTGTTCTTGTAAAAAGTCCAAGGTGTTTATTGGATTAAAAACGCAAGTCTCCCTTTTAAGTAAGTTGGCAGTGTGTCATTATATTCCTTGGTACAGGGAAAAAAAAAAAAACCATAAAAATGAACTGCTTCCCCTCTAGCTCCAGAATTGCCCCGAACCAGGTTTATAATTAGGCGGCGTTGGAAGGGGAATTGTTTCAGCTGAGAATTGCCCCCTAGCTGTCTACCTTCTGCTTGCTGAGGACTTTTAAGGGTCCTCCGTTTTACTGACATCTTCCAGAGCCGTGGAGTAAATTGTCTGTGCAGACACTGACCTGAGCAGGTCCTGGGGGCAGCACTCACTCATATTACCCCCTGGACCTGCGCCCTCACTCCGTGCTGGTAGTGACTGCCATTGCTGAGTCGTCCCTGTGCCCAGCACCTGGCAAGTTAGATGGGATCTCCGTTAGTCACCGGAGGGAGGGAAGACCAAGCAAGCAAAAGCCATCTGCTCACAGACGCATGAACCGCAGAGTCATGATCTGAACCCAGACTTTCCTCTGACTTCAAGACTTAGCTGCAGCACCGGCCCCCTTCCTTTACACTTGCAAATTTGCCGAAGAAAATCAGGTTAGAGAAGCCAACAGGGAAGGGCTGTATTATCCTCTGACAGGGGTGGAGGAGGCACAGGTGGCTGTGGAAGTCCCAACAGGGGATCACAGATAAAGAGGGAAACCTGGGGAAGCTGGGAGACCACTGTAAGTTCAAGAAAGCCATCGGCACAAGGCAGGCCGGCTTGATTAGTGGAGGT
>PVHT020000257.1:11980411-12081728 GCA_004024745.2 Catagonus wagneri | reverse complement strand
CCACGCTAAAAATATTTTAAATGTTCTAACCACTAAAACTTTATAAATTACCATTCGAGCTGGAAACAGTGATGATTTATACAGATTCCTAATTGAATGTCATCTGAGGTGAAAAAAAAAATCAATAGTTATCCTAGCAACTATCTAACAGGTTCTAGAATTAACTCAGGACTTTCAAATTTGCCTGGTGAAAAGCACTTTCCGAAACTGTCAGTCTAGGAGTTCCCTGGTGGCTCAGAGGTTAAGGATCTAGCATTGTCACTGCTGTGGCACGGGCTTGATCCCTGGTCTGGGAACGGCCACATGCCGCTGGATGGGCCAAAAAAAAAAAAAAAAGTATGTCTAAAGAGATAAAAGAACTGGGGAATTACCATGTGTTGATTCGTTTGGGGGCATGTTTCTTTGGGATGGCCAAATACAATTTCTGGAAGACTATTTTTAGTAGATTTATCAATTTATTCTATGGTAAGTGCCTTTGCAAAATGTTGTTTGTCTGACACAGCATGAGACTATAAACCTTGAGAGTGATACATCTGAGCCTAACCCGGCTCCCCACTGAAAAGAAAGATCAATAATTGAGTGGAGTTTCTGGCGAGAGGAGCAAGGAAATTAACATTTTTTCCCTATGGCTCAGCGTAAGTACCACTTAGAAGGGGAGGAGGACAAAATTGGCTCTTCGAATCATCTTTTCAATTTTATATTTATTATCTATTTATTTATTTGCTTTTTAGGGCTGCGCCCAAGGTGTATGGAAGTTCCTAGGCTAGGGGTCGAATGGGAGCTGTAACAGCTGGCCTGCACCACAACCACAGCAACGCCATATCCCAGCTGCCTCTGCAACCTACATCACAGCTCACAGCAACACCAGATCCTTAACCCACTGAGTGAGGCCAGGGATCGAACCCGCATCCTCATGGCTACTAGTCAGATTTGTTTCCTCTCTGCCACAATGGAAACTCCTTATTTTTCTTCTTTTAAAATGTATTTATTTTCCCTTTTCTTAGTGTCTGGTCCAAAGAGGTGGGACTGAGGTAGCCTGTCAAACGGAAGGGCCCCTTGCAGCTTTGGAAGTTCTAGAAGGAACTGAGTAGGGCTCTGGGGAAGAGAGACACTGGCCAGCTGTTCTCGTCCTGGTGTGAAAGAGCCGTTCTCCTGAACCGGTCTTGCCTCCGGCTTCTAAAGACGAAGAACCCTGGGCACAAGGTCTGAGTGTGGGTCCATAATAATCATTCTCATAATGTGATCATCAGACCAGCTACCTCAGCATCACCAGAGAACTTGAAAGAAATGCAGATTCTCAGGGCCCACCCCAGATCTCCTGAATGAAAGAATCTGTGCCTTTGCTTTAACGAGCCCTCAGGTTTCCCTGATGCCGATTGAAACAGGAGGCGGCTGGCCTCGGAAAGCCTATTTCCGGTTGAAGTCTTAATTAAGCCAGAGGGGCTGTGCCTCCCAGTTAAGCCGAGGAGAGATCTGAGGTCGGAACCTCAGCGCGTAACGCAGTACTGGGCCTGCAGGACGCTGTCCTTTTGGATCTGCGGCAGCGTAAGTATCTGGCTGAGGAATCAGGATTTTCCTTCAATTTGCTTCTTGAATATTGGAGCGAATATCAGTATTACTCTTTGGTTAATGAGCATCTACACGGACGGGGCCTGAAAGTTATGGGGAAGGAGGAAAAGGCCAGAATGAAAGACGCGTGGAGACATACGCCATGTGGAGGCTCCCGTTCGCCATGGTGAATCGCCATTCAAGGTGAATCACTGAACTGAAAGTTTTCCCTTCACTTTGCCCACTGTTTGTTTTATTGGGAAGGGATGGTTTACAAAGCGAGGCTGAAGAGACTCTGTCCTGACCCCAGGCTCCTGCAAGGCCTGGGGCAAGTTGCTTAACCTCTGGAGCTTATTTTCATCATCTATTAAAACACAGATTCATACCCAGTTTTCAGAGCGGGTAAGGTGAGTGATTCCACGCAACCCTAATGAACTGATTTAACAGAGGAGGGCCATTGCCATCCAAAAAGAAAGGGTTTCTCTTTGGCCTTGCAAGGCATCATTTGATTCCTTTTCTCCGAAGGAATTTTTTTGGGGGGGTCTTTTTAGGGCCACACCCATGGCATATGGAGGTTCCTGGGCTAGGGGTCAAATAGGAGCTATAGCTGCTGGCCTACACCGCAGCCACAGCAACACCAGATCCAAGCCGCGTCTGCGACCTACACACCACAGCTCACGGCAATGCTGGATCCTTAACCCACTAAGCAAGGTAAGGGAGCGAACCTGTGTGCTCATGAATGGTAGTTGGATTCGTTTCCGCTGAGCCACGACGGGAACACCCTTTTCGGAAGGCCTTAGCTTCCTAATTCTTAGGCTGAGATGAAGACTCCCTTCCATGGTTGTGGGAATGCACCTTTATGGCCGGGGTTTGCCAAGGAGACACACGAGCTTTTTGCAGATAACTGAGAGTCGGGGGTCCGACCCCAGTCAGTTCAAACATGATAGGCCGTGGGAAGCGCTGTTGGTGCTAGGTTATAAGCCAGCTGGTGTCCCTCTGTGTGCCTGATGGAGTGTGAGCAGAGCAGGGCAGAGCAGATGAGCCTGTGCTCCGGGAACGAGGCCGGCCCAGGCGGGTGGCGGGGCGGAGAGGGTCCCCTTCCGTGCTGACGGTGGCCAGTTCTCACAGAGCAACACAAGTGGTTACTCCAGAGACGCCGTGGGCAAAATACAAGGGTCGTTGCATCTCAGCTTTCTCATCTGCGAAATAGCAGTATAGCCATGCCTCCTATCCCCTTGCTCGAAGGGTTAAATAAAACAGCTCTGCGCAACCGGCCCGTGGGAGAGACTACTTTATACAAGTGTTCTTCTAAATTCTACTAGCCTTCGGTATTTTTCGTGATTCTGCATCTCCCTCTTCTCTCCCAGAAAAGCACCATTTTCAATCTGTAAAGCCTAAGAGTAAATGATTTCTACCTGTTAGGTCATACCATGATCTGCCAGAAAGAACATGTCTTCATTTCTTGAGGAGACCTAGCCAGTTCCTTCTCCAGACCACAGTCACAGCCCGCTCCTTTCTTTCTTTCTTTCTAGGCGAGAGAGGCATGCTAGGTTCCAAGTTCACATAGAAACACAGAACCCCTGAGGTTTTCAAGCCCTCTTTTTACACAAGTGTTGAAACACAGGGTAGCCCAGGACTTCTGCAGCCATCCTCACGTGTATTTTTTTTTTTATCTTATTTTTTTTTTTTTAAGAATTCTGCTGAGGATAACTTGTGTTTGTTTTTTGGTGGTTTTTTTTCTCTTTTTTTCCTTGAAATATGGTAAATCAAGATTTTCCTTGATGGCTGTTTTGTCAGTCTCCATATTTCAGTGAGTGCCATATTCACTTGTTTATTAGTACTCTCTGCTCCTTTATGCAAAATAGCAGCTAGGGTGAAACAACAGCCTGGCGGTGCGGAAATTACACACACTCTCAAGTTCAATAGGCACAGGGTCAAGCGGCTCAGCCTGTCACAGACCACTTGTGTGGCTTCAGGCAAATCACTTCACCTCAGGGGCCTTTGACTGCCCCATCTAGAAAAGGAAGATAACGAATGAAGCCTATTTTATAGGACTAATTGTAGGCTCAAGATAATATGCTAAGGGACTTGGCACGAGCTAAGCAATTAACAAAGTATAGCTGTGATGAAATCCTAGCCCTCAAAATTTTAACATTCGTCTGAAAGTTTAAGGGAAGTTGCCTTCTTCACAATTACCCTTCCAGGCACTTTTGTTCTCTCCTTTTTTTTTTTTTTTTTGTAAACAAGGTGTGGAGGCTCAGAGAAGTGAAGACATGTACTCAGAGATCTAGCGCAGGAAAGTATCAGGATTCAGACTTTTCGACCCTAAATACAGGCCCCTTTTATTCCATCCCAGCTGCCCTCCCACAATGAAAATGTAATTCTTTGTGGTATCATGAGACCAAAAACTGTGAATACCAAAAACAGACACTTTGCCTGTTCTTCTTTAAAATACGGATTACCTTCTGCTTATGTGATAATTACTTATGCATATGCAATAGTTTCTCTGTTAGCCTATGCAAAAAAAAAAAGAAAAGAAAAGAAAAAAAAATCGAACCGGAGCCTGCCTCTGGGTGGTCTCTTATTCCCCATAGTATGAGCACAGAGCTCTGCCACCAGTGAGTCCTCTTCAAGTGTTCAGTGAACAATAGAGAGCTGAGTGGTGGGGGCTTAGACCCAGCTTCTTTGATAGTTACACCAGCAGGCCAATCCCACTTTTTTTTGTGGGTTGCAGAGTTTGCTTTAAAAATAATTTCTTGGGAATTCCCGCCCCAACTCAGTGGAAGTGAATCTGAGTAGTATCCATGAGGACGCAGGTTCAATCCCTGGCCTCGGTCAGTGGGTTAAGGATCCAGCATTGCTGTGAGCTATGGTGTAGGTCACAGACACAGCTCAGATCTGGCTTTGCTGTGGCTGTGGTGTAGGCTGGTGGCTACAGCTCTGATTTGACCCCTAGCCTGGGAACCTCCATATGCTGTGAGTGAGGCCCTAAAAAGACCCCTCCCCCAAAGAAAGTTTTTTTACAGAGAGTTCCATTGTGATGCAGTGGAAACGAATCTGACTAGTATCCATGAGGATTCAGGTTCGATTCCTGGCCTTTCTCTGTGGGTCTTTAGATCTTTAGATCCTGTGTTGCCATGGGCTGTGGTGTAAGTCGTAGACGTGGCTTGGATCTGGTGTTGCTGTGGCTGTGGTGTAGGCCCGGCAGCTGTAGCTCGGATTTGACCCCTAGCCTGGGAACCTCCATATGCCATGGGCGAAGCCCTAAAAAAGCAAAAAAAGAAAAAAAAATTCTTACACCTGTCTCTCGTCCCAAAATGCTTGAGGGTGTTCTTTGCTCAGGTCAATCTGTACCTGACTTCGCTGACTCATGGGGGAGAGCGACAAGCTCACACAGCCAGGAGAACGAAGAAGAGGGCGGGGACAGGCGTTTTAGGACCTATCAAGAGACAGGCACTGACATACAAAAAATTTTATATGCAGATGAGACGTTCTGTTTCAATAAATCAGTGAGCAGAAGTCCATGGTGCGATCATTTCCAAGCAATGTGGTGACAAAAACGGAGTTGAGGCACTTAGCAGGTGGAGACAAGAGAGTATTGGTCTATCTGGCTCCGCCACCCTACCCTGCCCACAAGCAGCTCTGCTCTTAGCACAGGCTTTGAACGTGATTCTGTGGTACGGTTCCTGCGTTGCTTCTGGTCCATTTCAGGCCACACGGACTTGCTCTCTTTGAGAGCCCCGCTGGTCTTAGAATTTACCTAGTGACTCCCAGGAGAATAACACCAATTAGACATCGTCAACCTAGTCAAGCATTCAGTGCAGCAAGAGGGAACATTTAGACCGACGACTCCGTCTTAGTGGATGCGTTTTTGGAACTGACTTGAGGGATAAATCAGGGACTCGAGTTTCCACTGAGGTTGGTCACAGGGGCGGTAAGTGTCACGTGCTTGGGATTCAGGAATCATCATTTTCTCTTTCCAGTTTAGCGACTCTTTCTGGGCTGGACGCTGTGATTTCAGTTTATTGATTGCTCTGTTCCTCGGTTTGCTCATTTGGAACTGCACTTCACTACTGGGCACCATTTTGCTCCCCCGAAAGACAGATGGCAATGGCTGGAGATATTTGGGGTTGTCACAAGCAGGGGAAGGGACGGTGGTGTGACTGGCGTGTCGTGGGCGGAGAGCAGGGAGGCTGCTAAGCGGACAGCCCAGGGTGACCCCACGACAAAGAATTTTCCAGCTCAAAATGTCAATAGGGCGGCGGAGGAGGAACCCCAACTTGCAGAAGCCCTGGGAACGTCCTGCACTGATTCCCTTGAGTGGAACGTTAGGCGATTTTACTTTTATAGAAGACTCTGAGATCCTTGGAGAAAAGTTGCTATGTCAGTTAAAAAAAATATATATATATCGTGTTGTTACAAGTCCCCAGGCCTCATTGAAGCTTGCTGACAGGATCTGACTCAGCTTCTTCTCACATTTTAAAGGGTTATCTTTGCTCTTTTTTAGAAAAGCTTGTTTTTCTTCCTAAAGTGCTTTGAACGTTGAAGGTATGGTCCCGAACCACTTTTGTTATCTAGGTCATTTCCGGCATAGTTATCAAGAGTCGTAAAGAGAACTTTGCAAACTGGTCTTGGTTCTAGACTTACTTTCCCGAGGTCAAGGAACCAGGTTGGCCTTTAACAGCAGTTCTATTACTGGCTGACCTGACTGCTCACCCACAAGTGAAAAAACGTTCGGTTAGTAAGAGAAAACAGTCTTTTCATTGGCTCGTCTCTCGCTCTCTTTTTTTTTTTTTTCCTCCCGGAAAAGTCTCTTCAGCGGCCCATTAGGATTCACACAGAGAATGACAAAGAAGGGAAAAAACAGTTTCCAAAGTAGACGCTCACAAGAATCGTACTTATTTTTTCTGGAGCCATCCAGGAAAAAAAGAAAACAACCATACAGACAAGACAGTTTTAAACCAAGCCTGCTTCTGATTGAAGTCGTTTCTTTCTGCTGGCCTGTCAAAATGCAACTGCATAATATCAAGTCGGTCTGCAAACCAGATTGGCGCATGAGGTATTTCTGGCACTCCTTGGACCTTGGCAGGCTCTAGAAAATATTGAATGTGTCAAAAATCTGGGAGGCCAGGGGAACAGAGAAATTTCTTTTCATGGAAACTTGCTTGTGTGCTTGGGTTGCTGAGAATATTTTCCCTATGAAGAGATGATTTAAATAAGGTTGAAGATGAGGGGAAAAAATTAAACCACTGAAGATTGGGCAAAGAAGTAGAATTTCAACCTGAGAACTGATTTTGGCATAGAAACTTCTGTTTCCTTTTCCAAGGAAGAGCGTTCTACCAGTTCTGTTCATCATGTTTCATTACTGTTCAGTGAATTTCTTCTTCTTTTTTCTCTCTTGATTTTTAGGGCTTCACCCACGGCATATGGACGTTCCCAGACTAGGGGTTGAATCGGAGCTACAGCTGCCGGTCTACACCACAGCCACAGCAATGTCTGATGCCCAACCCACTGAGCAAGGCCAGGGATTGAACCTGCATCCTCATGGATACTAGTTAGATTTGTTTCTGCTGCTCCACAGTGGGAACTCCCTGAATATCTTTTCTTCATTTCTTTCTCTTTTTTTTTGACTGGAGGAAATCAGCTTTTTGATTCCCTGTGCCAATTTCAGAAATGCGCCACAATGGAACAAAATAAGTGAAAGCTGGCAAGATCTGGGGTGTGCCCTCTTAATCTCCAGGCCAATTCCCAGTGGCTTTATAGGTGAACCTTCCTCCTGAGTGTTCTCAAGGGTTCAGTGAATTTCTATAGGGGATGGCAAGAGTCATTTAGTAATATTGTAGCTGGAGGGTACCACTGGAAAGCGCTGAAGGGACAGCCAAGGGGGCTGGAGGCTGCTTTCAGAGTCAGCACAAGAGGTAGAGAAACAGGCCACCCACAGCTGTTGTGAACTTCAGCATCGCTGTCGGCACTGCTCTTGGCCTCACCTTTGATGTCCCTGGGATGGCCTTTTCTCTGCTTTTTCTTCCTTCCACTGTATGAAGGGGATTATGGGAATTCAATCGGCTCCTGATACTAGCATTATGAATAATGCTTGGGGGCTAGAGCCAGGATGCTGAGAACTGCTTGTTGGATTCCCAGAACATTTTGCATAATGACGTCTGGGATGTCAAGTCAGCAAAGTGACTGTCAGAGGGAATCTGGGCAGCAGAAAGCCATTGGAAGAAGATCTTAAAAACTAGATATTTAAGCAGAGAATTTTGCAAGAGCGTCTTCATCTTGTTTGCTTTGTGGCGCGGTGGTGTTTACCTTGCCATCATTTTGTTATTCTTTATTCATAGAATGATATAGCTTGAAAAAATAGTCTCTGGCTGTTATTCAGTGTGATCTCTCTTCGCTTTGTTAGGATCAGTCATGGGATTGGCAAAAACTCATGAAACTGGCAGTCATATCTATCTGCTTGTTTAGATTTTTCTCTTCTGTGTAGACTGCAATTGTGTAAGAAGAAAGTAACTTGATCTGATTAGTCTAACTTGAAGGTAGGAATGAGATTTCCCTTGCAGGCTGGACATGCAACCATGCAGATTTAACTTGTGTAGGAAAAGAGCAGAGATGTGGGTCAGGCGTATTCGTTTTAACTACTGTGGTGAAAGAAAGCCTGCTAATGTTGGGATTTTAAAAAAAAAAATAGCCTTTAACAAAATTGCTACTACCCAAATTAGGATAACGTTATCTTAAAGGACCTGAGAGTAAATGCTTTAGGCTATAGGATCTCTGTAGCAACCACTTAACAGATATTAAGGAAATGAATGAGTGTGGCTATGTTCCAATACAATTTTATTTATGGACCTTGAAAGTTGACTGTCATGTAATTTCCACATTTTGCAAAAAAAAATTATTTTGATCTTTGTCAACCATTTAAAGATGTAAAAACCCTAGTTTGTAGACCATGAGCCGGCACAGCAGAGCTAGCATGTCATCTGCAGTTTGCAGACCCCTGGCTGGGAGGAAAACAGGAATTAGACTTGGGTTAAACATCTGGCCCCACCCACAAACTAACAAACTGCTTGATTTGGCTGAAGCTGAATCTCTTTTCTAAGCTTCAGTTTCCTCACATGGAAAATGGAGATAGTAAAATCTCCCATTCATAGTTATTATGAATATAAAACAGATTAATGTAAGTAAAGTGCTGGTACTCTCTCTGCTTTCCCTGAACAAATGACAGCAAGATAATAGCAACTATTGTTAGCCGCATGTACCAAATTTCAAGAGTCATTCACATTTGCAATATGAACATACTACCGTGCATTTCTTTAAAAGTAGCATGAGATCTGATTTTCTTGGGTTGGTCAACTTTAGTTTTATTTTACAAGCGTTTTCCTCCTCCAGCTGTGCTTCTGCGGTCTTGGGCTGGAGTCAGCAACTCCAGACTTAATACCTACGAACCCCGATCTATGTATCCTTACAGATAAATCAACATTCAAAGCATGTTTTTCTTTTTTCCTTTTTTTTTTTTTGCCTTATCTAAGGCCGCACCCGCGGCATATGGAGGTTCCCAGGCTAGGGGTCTAACAGGAGCTGTAGCTGCCGGCCTACACCACAGCCACAGCAACGCGGGATCCGAGCCGCGTCTGCAACCTACACCACAGCTCACGGCAACGCCGGATCCTTAATGCACTGAGCAAGGCCAGGGATCGAACCCTCAACCTCATGGTTCTTAGTCAGATTCGTTAACCACTGAGCCATGATGGGAGCTCCAAAGCATGTTTTTCTTGAACTTTCTTACGTTGCTCCAGGGAGAAGCTTGTCAGGTTCACACTGCCATTTAAACCTGGGAGTTGCTGTGTTTCTGGTTTGCCTTTCCCATCAGACTTGGCGAGACAAGCAGCTTTGGTTTCATTTTAGGCCTTATGTTTGTGACAGAGCAGGAGGTAACCATGAGAATACTGTTTGCCTGGCTTTAGCTAGGTGATACAAATTGAGCACTTGGAAGAAACTTTGTTCAGAAGAAATCCTCACATCTAATTCTTCAAGGTACAAGCATTTCTCCAGCCCCGTAATTTGTGAAAATAACTTCCCAGGAGAGCTTCCAGCCTCCAGTCTATAGTCGACTAAACCCAGACACTTAATTAGACTTTTCAAATGAAAGACATACCTCTGTTTCTGACGGTACCAAATCAAATTTTGAAGAACAATATGATCTGTGGGGCTGGGGTTGGCGTTAAGTCAAGGACACTTGTGTTTGGTGCAAAATTTAAAGGGCGCCAAAAAACTCAGTAATCAACATACAGGATATTTTCATGCATTTTTTTTTAAATCAAAATCCATTTGAACAAAATCCAATTGAATGAAATTTCAAAATTTTTAAATAAGAACAGTTTCAGTAACTGCCTGGCCAAAGCGTATGCGAGCTTATCGGCAAAGAGAAAAATCAGTAATATTAATGCGGTAAATCTTATGTAGACTCCCTTGTAATTATTTCTCCCTTAGAGCCTGGGTCTGATATTATTAGTGTAATTAAAAACACTGACTTAGAAACGGAGTTGCTTCTGTCCGTTCTGCCCTCTCATTGCTTACTCTCTCTCTCCACGTGCTTGTCTCTGGCTCTTCTTTTTTCTCTTTTTCGTTCTGCTATTACTCACATTTCTTTTTGCTGCTTTCTTCTGCACGTGAGCTCTGACTGTTTCCTCTTCCTCAGTTCTTGCGAGGAAAATGATCAAAGAGCTCTTGCCTTATTTATAATAACTGAATGGGTTCCTATCAGTCGATACTAACTCCGAGGGCCACATGCCTTCCGTCCACCGTGGTTCATGTCCTCTTGGCTGGAAGCCGCCAGGGCGACCTCTTTTAACAGTTCTCATGGTTCCCTGGAGTATGGACGTCTCCAGGCTGGGAAACATTGAGCCCCACGAGAGCTGATAAACCACAGTGAGGTCTAAGGACTTCCCTTTATTCTGTCAGTGGCAATCTTGGAGTAAGTGTTCACGAATGCAAGGGGCCACTCCTCCCCAACTCCTGACAGTTACCAGCACATTCTTTAGAGAGGATGGTTTGAGAACCAGATGTTTGAAGTAAGCACTGCAGGGATGTGTCGAACTATTAACGGGGCAGCATCTGGCATTTATAATGTGAACAAAAGCTCCTTTCCTCTTTCTTAATCTTTATCCCGGATGAGAGCATGGCTCACTACCAAGAAAGTTTTCAGTGTTTCTTCCCAGGGAAGCTAAGCCAGAAGCACAGAATGCCACGGGGAAGTGGCCATGGGAATAGGGGTCAGAGCCGCCGTGTATTCCGTGCAGTAGCTAGATCACTGTGGGGACCTAGTGATGAACAATTTTAAATGCGAGCAATTACATGACCCCTGATTAAATCCAGCCCTGCGAATCTGTAGGAGATAATCGGACAGAATCATGATTTTGGAGGTATTTATGCCGCAGTGTTTAAGAATGTATTTAGCTCCTCTGTAGCCCAAGAGTATAAAGTGATAGTTCCATTAGTCCAGAAGTTTAAGCTCTAAAAGAGTAATATAAACATGTCACATATTTATTCACATACTGTCCAAACACACACCAAATGCTTCTTGTGGTTGGTTTGAAGTTTTGATTCTGATTTTCTGTGTTTATTTTTCTTTGTAAGAAACAATGTGAATATCCTGTGCTGGGACAGGGTGGGAGCTGGGGGAGGCAGCTCCCTCCAGATGGGATGGGTGAAATCGAATTTAGTTCCTCCAGGCTTGGAAAGCTTCCTGCATTAAGGAGACTTAGAGATGAGCTTGAACGAGGCCCCCAGAAGGGCGTTCTCTGAGAAGTTAAGGGAACTCTTTTCAGCCAGATGAGAACTAGTGGCTTTCTCAGGCAAAACCAGGGGAAGCAGAGCCAGCGTTCTCAAACTTGAGCTTGCATCAGAATCGCCTGGAGGGGGCGTTAAAACACGCGTCCCCACCGTTGGAGTTTCTGATTCAGTGGTTCCAGGGGAGGTTCGAGCACTTGCAGTTATAAAGAGTTCCCCCCGTGATGCCACGGCTGCTGGCCCAGGACCACAGTTTGAGAATGAATAGTATGGAGTAAAAGTTGTAGATTCCTTTGGGAATCTGAAGGGAGCTCAAGACTCCCCTTGGAAAAGTGCACAGACAGAAATGGGGGAGTTTTAGGTCTAGCTTCAGGATTCCAGGGATCCAGATCAAGGACACCCGTTTGGTATAAATCTGGGATAGCCTGCACTATCCTCAGCTTCATGATTCTTCAGTTAGGGACTTCATTCATTCATTCCATTGAACCATGCAGGATTTGCTGACTTGGGGGGTGACTTAATTAAGGCACCCGGATTTTACTAACGTTCTTGAAGTTAGGAAAGTTTTTGGAGAAAAAAACATTAAAAAAGACAAATATTTTAAAAAAAACAACAAATATTTAAAACTCTGTGTAAATGCTTTTACAAAATTTGTTCTGGTGCCCTAAAGGTACTCATTTTTTTTTTTTTTTTTTTTTTGGTCAAGGCCACAGCACGTGGAAATTCCTGGGCTGGGGATTGAACCTGTGCCACAGCAATGACCCGGCCCATAGCAGTGGCAACGCTGGATCCTAGCCCGCTAGGGAACTCCATCATTTTTAAATAAATCAAAACTATAATCTTCCTCTAAAGAAAGCTGATTTGAAAGGATGAAGGAAAACTGCAGCATTCATGAGAAATGTTGGGTACATGCATTTTAGGTGTCGAGTGCAAGTTTCAAGTAATTATTGAAGGGAGGAGATTACCAGCTAATTCTCTCCAAATTTTGTCAATGACAGGCCATGGTGTAAGGAGAGAGAGCCCAGGGAACTGCAAAAAGACACGTGCTTTTCGATTAGAAGACTTAATCTTGGATCCAAGCACTAACACATCTACCAGCTCGGTAATTCTGCAAAAGCTATTCTCTTCTGGAGCCCCAGCTTCCCTTTTCTGTAAAACGAGTAAGTTTTCTATCTCACATGTCTTTGTGAAGATAAGATATACCTGTTAACTTGCCTAGCATAGAGGAGTCACTCCAAAAATATCCTATGGGGTGTAACTTTTCCCATGTTCAATATTATCCCCTTTGGTCCTTACAGGTGGTTCTTTGCCCATCCTTGGATGCTTTTCTCACTCGTATGCACTCATCAGAATTCTGCTGAATTCTCAAAGGGGATTCTGCAGTTCTCTCTCCATGCAGCTGTCTTTTCTCTGGTTTTCTATCCGGTGAACTCTGGCCACGTGGGTCTCGTGGGACTTTCTTACGTCTCAGTGAAGGGAGCGTCCTGGGCTCTGCTCGAGTTCTCTCTCTGCTCCTTCAGCTAGAAGCTCTTTCAAAGCTGTAAGCTGGGCCAGGTACGGGGCTCACCTCTCAGAGATCACTTCCCTTCAATGCCTGATGCTTAGTGTTTCATATTTTGTCCATTTTTTGGTTCATTTTTTCAGGCAGTGGAATAAGTCTTGTCTCTGTTACTCCATCTAAGCTGGAAGTGAAAATACACATTATTTTTTTTTCAGGATATTTTATTTTATTTTAGTTTTTTTTTTTTTTACTTAATGGATTTTATTTCAATTATAGGTGAATACACATTATTTTTTTAACCTTGGTTTTTCTTTTGAAATCTATCAGAAACACACAAAAGCATTTAAAAATATATATGTATACCTTTAATAATAAAACCAACACTTATTCACACATCAACCAAGTTAAAAATTAGAGCACTGAGCGTGTATTAGAATTTTTCTCTGTGCCGCTCCCCAATTCCACTCCCTTCCTTTCTTCCCAGAGAAAACAGTTTCTCTGAATTTATGTCTATTATTTGCTTAAAAATATTCTTTGCCACCCACGTGTCCATGCTTAAATAAAATTTTTTCAGTCTTGCCTACTTTTTGTATTTCCTATAAGTGAAACCAGTGTTTGTATATTCTTGTGACTTGCTTCTTTTATTTTACACTATATTTTTGATATTCACTCACATGGATACAGTTTCTTCATTTTCCTTGGTTTGTATCCACATTTTATTTACCATTCTGCAGTTTACAGAGTTTTGGTTTATTTTAAGTTTGGAGCTAGTGTGAACAATCTGCTTTGGTTATTCTTACACTTGTCAGCAGGTGCTCATGTACATGAGTTGATCAAGCGTATGTATGTTGGAGTGAAATTACTGAAACTGAAGTGTATGTGTGAGTGTACAAGTGATGAAATATTGTTTTTCAAAGCAGCCTCCCTATTGATAGCTCCAGCAAAGTGCATAAGATTTCTCGCTGATTCACTTCTTTTACACTTCAAATTCCCATGCTTTTTTAAATTTTGCAAAACTGGTGGGTGTGTAATGGTTTCTTATTATGGTTTTCATTTGCATTTCTCTAATTACTAATGAAGTTGAGTATTTTTAATATTTTTGACACTTGAATTTCTTCTTGAGTGATATCTACTATCTATTAATCAACCTATCTCTATATCTATGCCCCGTTTATTCTGTTTGTTTTCTTTTTTCTTTATCAATTCAATGGTGTCCTTTATATATTATGAATGCTACTCTTTTGTGCTTATTTGTGTTGCAAATACCTCTTCACCTTTTGTGGTTTGCTTTTTAACTCTCTTTCATGATAGCTTTTGAAGAATTCTTAAATTTAATGTAACCGGATTTATTAAATTTTCCCTGAAAACTATCCATTAAGCAATACCTTTAAAACTGTCCTTTATTAGAGTTCCCGTTGTGGTGCAGTGGTTAACAAATCCGACTAGGAACCATGAGGTTGTGGTTCGATCCCTGGCCTTGCTCAGTGGGTTAAGGATCTGGCATTGCTGTGAGCTGTGGTGTAGGTTGCAGATGCGGCTCGGATCCCACTTTGCTGTGACTGTGGTGTAGGCCGGCAGCTGTAGCTCTGGGAACCTCCATATGCCGCGAGTGTGGCCCTAGAAAAGGCAAAAAGACAAAAAAAAAAAACTATCCTTTATTATTTGCAAGATCACAGAGAGATTCCCCTTTGTGATATTCTTAAAAGATTTATTTTTTGCCTTTACATTTAGATCTTTTCTGCACTTGAAACTGGTTCAGTGGTACACAGAACTGCCCAATTACTTTGCACTAACATGCAGTATCAGCTCTGTCATTTATCAAATGGTTATCTATGCAGAGGACTCCATTCCCTTCCACAGTTTGTCTGTTTCCTGTGCCCTAACCACATTGTCTTAATTATAATAACTTTACAGTGATCTTGATAATAGATAGGGCATATCCTTACCTTTTTCTTTCTCCAGAGTTGACACTTCCATAGTAATAAGCCCTTTAATCCAAGAATTTGATATACAAGCCAGTTAAATTTAGGCCTTCTTTAATATGCAGCAAAATGTTTATGGTTTTCTCCCTAAAACTTTTCCATATTTTCTGTTAGATTTATTTTAAGTACATTTAAAAAATATTATTGGAAATGGCATATATATATTTCAGATTCCTCTCATAATTCCTTGTTCTACACAGCAGGTCCTTGTTGTTTATGTATTTTATATTAGTATATATCTGTTAGTCCCAACCTCCTTATCCCTCTCTCTACCTTTCCCCTTTGGTAACTGAAAGTTCTTTTTCTATGTCGGAGAGGCTAATCTCTGTTGTGTTGATAAATTCATTTCCATATATATATATATATATATATATATATATATTTTTTTTTTTTTTTTTAAGGCCGCACCCACGGTACATGGAAGTCCCAGGCTAGAGGTTTGAATCAGAGCTACAGTTGCCAAACTACACCAGAGCTCATGGCAACACCAGATCCTTAACCCACTGAGTGAGGCCAGGGATCGAACCCACATCCTCATGGATACCACTTGAGTTTGTTTCCATTGCACCACAAATGGGAACTCCCCAGTTGAATTTTTTAAAATTCCACATATAAGTGATAAATAATTTTTGTCTTTCTCTGTCTGACTTACTTGACTTAATGTGATAATCTCTAAGTCCATCCATGTTGCTGCAAATTGCGTTATTTCATTCTTTTTTATGGCTGAGCAATATTCCATTGTGTGTATATACTACAAATTCTTTTTCTATTTATTTGTTGATAGGCATTTAGGTTGCTTACATGTCTTGGCTATTGTAAATAGTGCTGCGGTGAATGTTGGAGTGCATGTATCTTTTCAAATTAGAGTCTTCCAGGAGTAGGATTGAAGGATCATATGGTAACTCTATTTTTAGCTTTTTAAGGAACTTCTGTACTGTTTTGCATAGTGGGTGCACCAATTTACATTCCCGCCAACAGTGTAAGAGGGTTCTTTTTCTATGCCGTCTACAGCTTTTATTATTTATAGACATTTTGATGATGGCCATTCTGACCCTTGTGAGGTGATACCTCATTGTAGTTTTGGTTTGCATTTCTCTAATAATCAGTGATGTTGAGTATCTTTTCACGTGCCTGTTGGCCATCTGTATGTCTTCTTTGAAGAAATACTTATTTAGTTCTTCTGCTTTTTTTTTTTTTTTTGGTCTTTTTAGGCCCACACCTGTGACATATGGAGGTTCCCAGACTCAGGGTCGAATCAGAGCTGTAGCTGCCAGCCTACACCACAGTCGCAGCAATGCCAAATCCAAGCCATGTCTGCGACCTACACCATAGCTCATGGCAATGCCAGATCCTTAACCCACTGAGAGAGACCAGGGGTTGAACCCGAGTCCTCATGGATACTAGTTGGGTTTGTTAACCATAGCCACAACAGGAACTCCTTCTGCTCATTTTTTGATTGGGTTATTTGGGTTTTTTTTTTATATTAAGCTTTTTGAACTGTATGTATATTTTGGAAAATATTCTTGTTGATAGTATCATTTTCTATGAGTATATTCTCTGAGTACCTACATTTGCAAATATTTTCTCTCATTCTGTGGGTTGCTTTTTCTTTTTATTTATGATTTTCTTTGCAAGGCACTGTCAGGCAGAGGGAGCTGGAGGTCAGCCTTGGGCCAGAATGCACAGCCGGAGCGGGAGGTCAGCTAGAGACTGAGCCGCCTAGGCAGAATGAGCGCTTTCTAGGTGTGATCTGGACAGCGTGCTCAGGAGCAGGCAGCCTTAGGGAGACCAAGAAACCAGCAGAAGGCAGACCCGAGGAAGGCTGGGCCAAACGTTAAAAGATGCAGTGAAAAAATGGAGTCTACCTTATACAACTGCTATTTTTTTTCCATAAAGGACTGTGCATTTGGTATCAAGTCCAAGGGCTCCTGCCTTAACCCTACATCCTGAAGATGTTCCTCAATGCAAAGACATGCATTTTTCACCAAATTTGGGATGTTTTCAGCCATTATTTCTTCAAATGCTCTTATAGCCCTACACTCTTTCTCTGGTCCTTATGCAACTTCAAAAATAAGAACATTGAACTTTTTGTTATCGCCCCACCAATACTTGTCTTAAATTCATTCCCTCTCTTTTCTTTCATCTTTACTATTGAGCACATCCAGTGGGTTTTAAAATCTCAGTTATTGTATTTTTTCATTTCTGTAATTTCTATTTGGTCCTTTTTATAACTTCTGTCTCTTTTCTGAGATGTTCTATTTTCTCATTAAAAAAATTGAAGTATAGTTGATTATAATGTCATGTTAGTTTCAGGTATACAGCAAAGCGAATCAGTTCTATATATATACATATATATATATATACACACACACTTACATCTATATATACAGTTATATATACATAGATATGTACTTTATATATACAAAATATTCTTTTTCAGATTCTTTTATATTATAGGTTATTATAAAATATTGGTCTAGTTCCCTGTGCTATACAATAGGTCCTTATTCGTTATCTATTTTATATATAGTAGTATGTGTATATTAATCCCCAACTCCTACTTTATCCTTTCCCCCTTTCCCCTTGGTAACCACAAGTTTGTTTTCTATATCTGTCAGCCTCTCTCTGTTTTGTAAATAAGTTCATTTGTACCACCTTTTTTTTTTTTTAAGATTCAACATACCAGTGATACCATATGATAGTTGTCTTTCTCTGACTTACTTTACTTAGTATGATAATCTCTAGGTCCATCGATATTGCTGCAAATGGCATTATTTCATTCTTTTTAAAGCTGAGCAATTGTCCATTGTATATATGTACCATCTTCTTTATCCATTCCTTTGTTGATGGACATTTAGGTTGCTTCCATGTCTTGGCTGTTGTAGATAGTACTGCAAAGAACGTTGTGGTGCATGTATCTTTTCAAATTAGAGTTTTCTCTGGATATATGCCCAGGAGTGGGATTGCAGGATCATGTGGTCATTCCATTTTTATTTTTGTAAGGAACTTCCATGCTGTTCTCCATAGTGGCTACACCAGTTTACATTCCTACTAATAAGAGAACTTGTCACTAATGAAGCATTTTGCTGATTCCGTTTTATTTATTTGTTTATTTTTATTTATTTAATTTTTTTTGGTTTGTTCAGATTGTGATTCTGTTTTAAAATTTTTTTCATATATTCCCCGCCTTTGATTTGTCTTGGTCTTGGCATCAGTCGACTGTCTTTTCTTAACTCGAGTTGTAACTTTCTTGATTCTTGGTAGAATGATGATTTGCAGTTGTATCCTGGACATTTTTGTCAGTCATGTTGGCAATACTCCAGGTTCCATTTAAATCTTTTATTTTAGAAGCATTCACCCCGTTCGGGTTTAGCATGCAGCTCCCGGCCTACTTCTGTGGGCTGTGGTTCTTAGTGGCAGTTTAATTCCTAGAGCCCTTGTGGTGTGATTTTAGTGGGTTTGGTTTATCAGTGCCCCGGGCTCCCGTGCTCCCCGCTGGGGCTGGCTAGGCGAGTGGAGGGTGGTCCCCAGGCCTGGGCGCTGCGTGAGTCTTGGCGAGCCGGGGTAGGTAGGATACTCCTGTCAGTGTTTCCGGGCAAAGGAGAGTTTGGAGCCCGTGGGAATAAAGATGCTTCCTGGACTGGGCTGCTTGCCGGACCTGTAGCCAGGCCTCTGCTGCCAGTTTTGCCCACTCACTTTGGCTTTTCGTGACGGGAAAGAAAATTCTCCGGCTCTGCAACCAGCTGATCCCCACGGCCAGTTGGGTTTGCCTGATGCTGTCAGAGGGGTTCCCGTTCAGTTTGGGGAGAAATGAGCTTCCTGTGCTGCCTTCCCCTGCTAGGTCAGCAGCTGGGAACGATATGTCTGGTGACCTCCTTCTGTTGGGGGGTCGGGGGTGCAGCGTGCCCTACCCCTGTGCTGTGCCTTTCCTCCTGGGGTCCCAGACCAGCTCGCCCCCTTCCCACTTTTCTGAGTTCTCCTTTGGATGCTATTTCCAGGGTTGACCAGGAAAAAATGACTCTATGCCATCAGGTCCAGACTGGAAGTCGTGTGTGTGTGTGTGTGTGTGTGTGTGTGTGTGTGACTTCTGCTGTCTGTCTTTGAGATGCTAGGCTGGTTTACAGCAGGAAGAAAGCTGACTGATGCAGCAGACACATTAAAGTAAAGAAAGACTTACTTCTCATCAGCTTAGACTTTGATAATTCTTGCAAGTTGATTTCCTGAAGTTTGGCCCTTCATTTGCCTCGAAATATTATTTTCCCCAAGCAACCCTTTCTTTTTGCCCTTGCTCTGGTTTGTACAGTGTGCAGATTACTCCTTCTGCTCACAGTGCCCCCAGAAAACTACAAGATGTGCTGAACAGGGAGGCTTCGACTTCCCGTCTGGTCCCACTTCACCTTCACCTGCATTGATCCAAGCTGCAGGCAAAGTTTCTGGGGAGCAAGAGCAACCTCAGCACTTACCAGATTCAGCAATCCCCAGACTCTCAAGTAAGTCCAGATCTCAGAGTTGTGAGATGGTATACATGTAATAGGTCATGAATACCTATCAGCTGAACGCTTCATAACTTCAGTTTACTTTTTCTCTGGCCCGGCCTGCAGCCTGTGGAGATTCCCGGGCCAGGGATTGAACCCGGGTCAAGGCTGCTGCAGTGACAAGGTCAGATCCTTAACCCACTGAGCCACCAGAGAACTCCTCGATTTACGTTTTACTTTCTTAGATTCTCATCGGAATCAACATCGTTCTTCAGAAAAGCATCTACGCATAATTTAGTCGAATGTGTGTTGAAGCTGGGTTGAATGCTCTGGCTGCGCGTTTCCAGTTTCATGCCCTTCCCGTCATGCAGGGATATCTGCCAGTTCATCGAGCTCCTCGTCAATGATGGAGCTTGTCCTCGAGTTCACAGAAGCAGTTGACTTTAGGTATATGTCGGAAGACATTCATTAAAAGAAACAATCAGGAGTTCCCACTGTGGCTCAGCAGTAATGAGCCTGACTAGGATCCGTGAGGATGCGGTTCAATCCCTGGCCTAGCTCAGTGGGTTAAGGATCCAGAGTTGCTGTGAATTGTGTGGAAGTTGCAGACATGGCCCAGATCTGGCGTTGCTGTGGCTGTAGCTGTGGTGTAGGCTGGCAGCTGTAGTTCCAATTTGGCCCCTAGCCTGGGAACTTCCATATGTTGCAGGTTCAGCCCTTAAAAGGCCAAAAAAAAAAAAAAAAAAAAAAAGACAATCAGGGAGTTCCCACTGTGGTGCAGTGTGTTAAGAATCTGACTGCAGCAGCTTTGGTCACTGTGGAGCTGCAGGTTTGATCCCAGCTCAGACAGGGGATTAAGGATCCAGTGTTGCTGCAGCTGCAGTGTAAGTCACAACTGTGATTCAGGTTCAGTCCTTGGCCCAGGAACTTCCATATGCTGCTGGTATGGCCATTAAAAAAAAAAAAAATCAGCAAAGCTTGGGAATTGGGGAGCTAAAGTTCCCTTCTCCTCGCTTCAAATCCTCAGGACGTCTTCAGAGGCCCCTTGGGTTTAGCACACAGAGTCGGGATGTGAGGCTCACGGGATCCTTTTCCAAAACAGGGAACTGACATCGGACTCGGCTTCCCATGAATTCATATTCCACCTCGAATGGAATGCCACGGAACAAAGCACACATCATGGGGCTTGTGGAATACCACTCTCGAGGTAGTCACGAATCCGTGGAAATCAATGCACTCTCACTGAACACCTCACTCGCAGGAGGCGTGGCATTTGGCTGTTACTCCTTATGCAGCTGTGTCGCTATCCATCCAGACTTTAAGCAGTGGATGCAGAGAACGGTACTGATTTGACTGTCTCTCTGCCCTTCAGCGGTCGACACAGTGCCAGAGCCAGAGTGGGGGCTGTTATTTAATGATGGACTATTCCAGGCACTGGGTGAGAAGGAGCTGAAAATGTGGGAGACCTGGTTGTTGCCTTAAGAACTTAGAACTTGGGGGAGGAAGATTAATGGGGAAATAACTAATGGTGGTGTAAGTCATCAAAATAGATGCTAGGAAGAGATTTAAAGGATCAGCCCGGGAAGTCTCCAACACAAGGAAGTTAATTACTAATTTATGAGCTCAAGGAAGGTTTTACACAGGAAGTGCTTTTCGGCTGCCTCTGGAAATAATGAAGTCTAGTCGATGGTAGATGCTGTCTGCAGAGTGCATGCCCCTTTTCCTGACTTCTATTCTTTTTCCTGAAAGGAGAAAATTTTTTACAAAGTCTTCCTGTAACTAAGGGTTTGCTTCCTGCGGAAAGTCCTGAATAGCATTCAGTGATTTAAAAACAAGGAACCTCTCTGGGATAATAATAGATGCAGATCTGGGTGCTACGTCTGGAGGGAAATTATTAACCAAATTTTCAATCCAAATGCTACTCCAGGGCCTTTGGGAGTCTCTTTGTTTTGGATGAAACAATTTGTTTTTCGCTCACAAGTAATCTTGGATGGTAGCGGTATTTCTAATTAGATCTTGGTCCTGCTGACAGTAATTCATTTAGGGTGTGAACATTTTTTTTTCTTAATTGGATTCATAGTGTTACTGAATTCTCCAATGACCAAGAGAAACTGCAAAGACTTCAGTAATTGGATTTTCCAACTGAAGGACTATTAACTCTCTCAAGAAGAGAGAATATAAAACAAATCCAGTGGAACTCTGTTATTTTCTTTTAAAAGGGCTGCATGTTTTCATAAAATATTTTGCTAAAATATTACCAACTGTTGGGGGACCATCTCATTGATTTTCACCAGGAACCTGGCTGAAAATGTGAGAAAGAGACCAATCATGTTGTTTTTTCTTTAAATGGCTTCCTCAGCACGGAAAGGTTAGGTGACTGGCTGTTTATCACACAGCAGACCAGGAGCATAGTCATTAACTGTATCTTATATGGTGTGCTTATTGCGTAGCTATAAAAGAGATTTCAAAACCTTTGCCCCTAATAATAGGTAGAGTTTTCATTAGCCACCCAGAAAACCGGGGCGTAGGGGGTGGGGATGAAGGTGTTAAAAATGACTATCTTGAGAAAGGCAGGAGAAGGTGGAGAAGTTGAAAGCTACCCAAGGGAGGCAGAACTTCCGGAGGCAGTCTCTAAGGCCACATGGCTGGCCCATACCACCAAAATGGAGGACTGTACACGTCAGAAGGGACTGTGACCCTGAGGTGACAGGTGGCCGAGAAAGAGCTGTGACAGAGTTGACTACACGATGGCTGGTTGGATGAGTTAAACATTTCCAGGCCTTTCCTTCTTCTCCTTGAAGTAATTTATACCCCATTATCTTCAACAAAGCTTTCTGGGGTCAAAACATTTATAATCTGTATCTTATAATTAGCTCACATCTACTCCTTCTCGCGCATTTTACCCCAGCTTCTCCTCAAACAGATGGTGGACTCTTCAGGGCAAGGTCTAAAGCTTCTGGATGGTCTCCCTATATTGTTCCTTCTTCCAGTGAGGAAGTCAGTAAATACCTTTTGATGGTATTTCACTGAACTTCCACGCAAGGGATGCCGTCGTGTTTATCTCCAGGTCCAGACAGTTCCTGTGTTTTGAGGGCTGATGTTCTCCTCTTCTGCACCTGTGAATCATCCGAGGTGGCACCCAAACCCTGCCTTCTCTGTGAGAGTCTCCCTGATGGGCCAAATTAATAAGAGAGCCAATAAGTTTTCCTCTTAGACTTTTGGCATTTAAGACGAGGAGAAAGACATTTGAGTTTCTCCCCAATGGAAACCCAATAGCATGAGAAAGCAAGGCCTGGAGTTCCTGTTATGGCTCAGTGGAAACGAATCTGACTTGCATCCATGAGGATGCAGGTTTGATCCCTGGCATCCTTCAGTGGGTTAAGGATCCAGCATTGCTGCGAGCTCTTTTGTAGGTCGCAAATGCGGCTCGGATCTGGTGTTGCTGTGGCTGTGGCACAGCTCCGATTCAACCCCTAGCATGGGAACCTCCATATGCCATGGGTGTGGCCCTAAAACAAAAAATATAAATAAACCAAAATAAAGAATAAAAGAAATCAAGGTCCATAAATTCCCTAGTTTTTATATAAGCCATACACCCTGGCTGGCCATCAAGAGGCACAGTTTCCATTCTTGTCCATTATCAAACACCACGGCTTCCCTCTGGTGGCAGCTGACAATTCCTTGTTCTTATGAAAAATGGGCTCGTCTTCCAGTGTACGGATGGTCGTAAACCTCTAATCCGTTCCGTCCAATGATAATCATAACTTCAGTTCTGTCTAGTGAAACAATGAGAAGTCTGCGAAGGGTTTTCTGTAAAACACTTACTGTTCTTTGAGAAAAAAAGACAAAGAATAATAAATTTCTCTCCACCCTAGCCACCATCCTCACTCTCTGCTTCCTGCCTTTAAATGGAGAGTGTGGTGTTAAGGCAGCTGTCTTGTGACCGTGAGGCAACTAAGTACGAGCGACTGGCGCACAGAAGCTGGTAAAATGAAAGGATGCAGAGTCTTGTTCCTTGATGACATTGCTAAGTGGCAGAACAAGCCCTAGAATATCTGGGATGGTCTCTTGTCGAAGAATTAAGTGCCCTTTTTTTTTTTTTAAAGCCAGCCACCCTTAGTCATGTTTTTGGTTATTTGCAATAAAATGTGTCCTAGGGATAGATCATATCATAGATCAGATCTTCCTTGAATTTCATTAGATTCACTAATATGCTTCTTACAGATCCTTTTCCCTCTTGGGTAACTAGAGTAAATTTTCTCTTTTATGCAGCCAAAGCGACTTTACCTTCTTATATAGGCTCAGTAGTTCATTATGTCGCCAGTTCACAAAATATGCACAGTTTTTCTGTATGTCATAGGAGGAGGTCAGTAATGTTTTCATCCAAATACAGAGAGAATTTGCTTCCTCTGCTTCCTTGAGTATTTTCCTCTGCAGTTTGATTTAACCTTGGATGAAAGCAAGAATAAATGCAAAAACTGCTGTTGCTCTTATACTCCCAGCTTTTGAGAGAGAATTGCAAGAGAGATGAGAGAATTTGAACATAATCAGTGTTAAGTGCTCTTGCTAGTAAACAAGTGAATGCAGTTCGGACTTACAACTTTGTCACCTGAGGTGAGAGTCAAGTTCAGATACATGTATGTTGTACAGAGCATTTCAAATTGGTAGATCTCCTTTTTAAAGAGATAGGATAACATTTAGTAAAAGCTGCAAAGACGTTCATGTCCTTTGATCAAGCAATGGTATGCTAGAGAGTTTTCCTAAGGAAATATTTTGACAGATGTAGGACAGATGTTTCTGTCTATAATAGGAAAAAAAAACCCTCTGAAAAAGAAAAGTATTAAATATTCAACAATAAGAGGATAATGTAGTTAATTACAAGAAGGACTACAATCCAGTCATTAAATATAATAATTATGTAAGCAAGGTAAGAATATAGAAAATGTGATTTTTTTAAAGCATAATTCATAGTGATATAAACTATGCTTGCAAATGTAGATAAGATCTGGAAGGTATATGAAACATATTCTTTTCTTTCTTTCTTTCTTTCTTTTTCTTTTTCTTTCTTTTTTTGTCTTTTTAGGGCTGCACCTGCAGCATCTGGAGGTTCCCAGGCGAGGGGTCCAATTGGAGCTATAGCTGCCTGCCTACACCACAGCCACAGCAACGCAGGATCTGAGCTGCATCTGCAACCTACACCACGGCTCATGGCAATGCAGGATCCTTAGCCCACTGAGTGAGGTCAGGGATCAAACCCACATCCTCATGGCTGCTAGTTGGGTTTGTTAACTGCTGAGCCATGACGGGAACTCCTGAAATATTTTAAAAATAGTTTTTGGAATTAGGTGGAGTTGAGAGTTATTTCTTTCATTTTGTTTGATGTTATTCCATTGTGTTTTACTGTTCATCCTAAGCATTATGTATGCCAAGATCATCACCTGTGCATAAAAAGTTTTCCCTCTCTCCAAATCTCACGTGGACTGAAAAATTTGCTTGTTTTAATTTTTTTTTTTTTTTTTTTTTATCCTTTTTAGGGCTGCACATGCAGCATCTGGAAATTCTCAGGCTAGGGACTGAATCAGAACTGCAGCTGCCAGCCTACACCACAGCCACAGTAATACCAGGTCTGAGCCACATCTGCAACCTATGCTATAACTTGTGGGAACGCCAGATCCTTAACCCACTGAGCGAGGCCAGGGATCGAACTGGCATCCTCATGGATACCAGTCAGGTTTTTAACCTACTAAGCCACAATGGGAACTCCTTGGTTTATGTTCTTATGCTGAGTACTCTGAGCGACGGGAAACTCTTGAGGAGTCTATATCTGAGAACTGAAAGGATCACCATTGAAAGGGACAGAAACATTCAAAAAAAGCTAAGGCCTGAGCAGAATGATGATATGCGGTCTAAGGGGTAGAAGAGTGGCCTTCACTCTTCCTAATCCATAATTTCTCTCTGTGGTCTACTGGGTGGTATTGATCACTATCCTTGGAAAGGTCTCTGAGCCCACGAAGTTCTCTCCTAGGCCCTCTGAAGGTCATTCTTATGGCTGAGGTTGTGTTCAAGGGCATACCACGTATTGTCTGGGAAAGTTCTCAATGAATAAATTAGCTCCTCCCGCTAGAATTTAATAGTCCCTTTCTTTCTTTTTTTAAAAAAAAATGTTACTTATTTTATGGAAATACAGTTGATTTACAATGTTGTGTTAGTTTCAGGCATAGAGCCAAGTGACTCAGTTTTATATAATATATATAAGATATAGGAGTTCTGGTCGTGGCTCAGCAGAAATGAATCTGAATAACATCCATGAGGATGCAGGTTTGATCCCTGGCATTAGTGAGTTAAGGATCTGGTGTTGCCATGAGCTGTGGTGTAGGTCGCAGATGTGGCTTGGATCTGATGTTGCTGTGGCTGTTGTGTAGGCCAGTGGCTATAGCTCTGATTGGACCACCAGTCTGGAAACCTCCATATGCTGCAGGTGTGGCCCTAGAAAGAAAAAAAAAAAAAAAAAATATATATATATATATATAAAATATATGTTCTTTTTCAGATTCTTTTCCATTGCAAGTTATTATAAAATACTCAGTATAGTTCCTTGTACTATACAGTAGGTCCTTGTTGTTTATTTTATATGTAGTAACATATACATGTTAATCCCATCTTCCTAATTTATTTTCCTTCCCATTTCCCACTTTGTAACCTTAAGTTTGATTTTGAGATTTGTGAGTCAGTTTCTGTTTTGTAAATGAGATATTTTGTTATGATTTTTTAGTGATTCAACATATAAGTGATATAAGTGACATTTGCCTTTCTCTGTCTGATTTCACTTAATATGATAATCTCTAGGTGAATCCAAGTTGCTGCAAATGGCATAATTTTGTTCTTTTTATGGCTGAGTAATATTCCATTGTATATATGTACCACATGTTCTTTATCCATTCTTCTGTTGATGGACATTTAGGTTGCTTCCACGTCTTGGCTATTGTAAGCAGTTCTGCAATGAACATTGGGGGACGTGTTCTTTTGTTTTGTTTTGTTTTGGTTTTTTTTTTTTTTTGGTCTTTTTAGGGCTGAACCTATGACATACGGAAGTTCTGAGGCTATGGGTAAAATTGGAGCTGTAGCCACTGGCCTACACCACAGCCACAGCAACACCAGATCCAAGCTGCCTCTGCAACCTACACCACAGCTCATGGCAACGCTGGATCCTTAACCCACTGAGCGAGGCCAGAAATCAAACCTGCCTCCTCATGGATACTAGTCAGATTCGTTTCCGTTGAGCCACAGTGGGAATGCCACATGTATCTTTTTAAATCTGAGTTTTCTACAGCCCAGAAATGGGATAGCAGGATCATTTGGTAACTATATTTTAGTGTTTTAAGGAAACTTCATGCTGTTCTCCATAGTGACTGTACCAACTTACTTTCCCAACAACAGTGTAGGAGTAATTGTCCTTTTCTTGAAAAGAATGTAGTTGGTACAATAGCAACAGCTGGAAAATACTTTCATTTGTCCTTTCTGATAGGAAATGCTAGCATATGAAGAGTGTGGGCAGGGCTGGGCTGAGATGACCTGGGACTGAACTCCTTAGGTGAAGCAAACACACCGAATTCCACTCCCATTTTTATTTGTGTTTCCAAACAAGATAAGGAAATACAACATAGTAACGGTCATTCAATGATAAGAATGGACACACGTTAGAAGGAATCATGCCTTCAGCAGAGATGAATACAGTGCTGGAGAGAAACCTCGGTATTATGAGTAAGAAGTCTAGCGTCTCAGCCACAAGAATGTAAATTGCCTTTGGGGCTATGAGACAAAGCAGTGTCCATATAGAAACATAGGTCTGAGGTATAGTGGTTCTCAGCATTTGGAAACGTTGGGTTATTTGTGATGTCAGAGTAGCTGGGAGATATTACTCAGCTGAGTGAGCACGGGCTCAGAATACCCATCTCCTACAGTGTTGTAGCCTGTTTTGAACAGTGAAGAATTGTCCTCCATAAATCTTCTATAATGCTCCTGTAGGAAAGCCCTAGAAAATCAAAGCCGGGAGTAATCGTGACGTTATCATAAAAAATGGGAGGAGCAGGACTACAGAAGAAAAACTCACTTCTCTGGGTATTAAGTTTTGTTTTGATGGTAATGACCCAATGATTCAGGAATGCATCTAGTATTTTAGGAAAGTCTTTACTGGAGATCCTTATACAATGTGTCAGGATAAACCAGCTGCTTTGGAATTCTCTAGGTAGATGCGTTCTGAAAATCGGGACACTGAGAGATTTTTTTGAGAGAGGAGCTTTTAGAAATTGGTTTCAAAATATAGCTGCTGGAGTTTTTATCAACTTTTATTATTTTTCTAGGCTTTATAATTTCATCTAGATTTCTGGGATGGAAAATCTGATGAGAGAATATCTGTCAATGAAATAAAGAAAGAAAAATTTTTAGTTACATTTTTCATCTTGAACCTAACTCTTACTTAAAACAATCCAACAGGGGTTTTTTTGCCTCATATATGTTTTTTCCAATTTGGGGATAGTTGGGTTTGTGCTAACGTTTAGCCAGGCAGAATGATAGACCCTTTTTTAAAAACTAAAGTATATTTGATTTACAGTGTTACTTTCGGGCATACAGCAAAGTGATTTTATATATATATGTGTGTGTGTGTGTATACACACACACACACACACACACACACACATATATGATCTTTTTCAGATTATTTTCCCTTGTAGGTTATTACAAAATCTTGAGTATAGTTCCCTGTGCTATACAGTAGGTCCTTGTTGGTTAACAGTTATATATGTAGTAATTTCTATCTGTTAATCCCAGCCTCCTAATTTATCCTTCCCCCCAGCCCCCTTTCCCCTTTTGTAAACATAAGTTTGTCTTCCATGTCTGTGGGTATATTTCTGCTTAGCAAATTTAAGTTCTTTGTATCCTTTTGTAAGATTACACAAACAAGCGATATCATACGGTATTTGTTTTTCTCTGTCTGACTGACTTCATTTAGTATGATAACCTTTAGGTCCATCCTTGTTGCTGCACTCTTTTTTATGGCTGAGTAATATTCCACTGTGTATATGTACTCCATCTTCTTTATCCATTCATCTGTCAGTGAATACTTAGGTTTTTTCCATGTCTCAGCTATTGTGAATAGTGCTGCTATGAACATTGGGGTGCATGCAAATGCAGCATGATAAACTTTTAATTAAACCTATCACATGATGAGCTGATTGAGAATTAGGAAGTCTCTGTAACACATATTCATCTATTTGCTTCATGCTAAGTTCTTTCTGCAGTCACACAACCGCAGTTATATTTGTTCAACCTGTAGTTTTGGGGTTTAACTAAGCTCTTTAATTTTAATGTCCTTTCTCTATGACTGGCTATTCACTATTACAGAGGGTTAATATGAGGGAATGATTAGTCTAGTACTGATCCTTCTTTAATTTCATTCTACACTATGTAATGGAGAAAACGTAAATTGAAGCGCGCCTCTCATCAGGCTGAAGGAAGTGAACATATTGGAAAGAGAAATATTATCAACTTATTTTTGATCTTTTCTATATGCTACTAATATATTTGAAAGTGTTTGTGACTGTAAATCTAGTCATTCTCATATTAGAGGTTTTAGTTTCCCTAAAAGGAAAAGGAAAATTGCCTCTGCTTCCCTCTCCCTCTCTTGTAAAAAGGAGTCTAGTGCTTTGGCTAGTTCTCAGTGTATTTCTGTTCTCCAAGTACTTTATCTTTGCCCATCTTGAGTAATGGATCCAGTGAAGAAGAAGTAACTTTAAAATCGTAATATACTTTCTCACCCCGTCCCTTCTCTCCTTGCACAACTTCTGCCATGTTGCTTTTGGCAAAGTCTCCCGGTACAGTTACTGCTAAGTTACCAGAGGGAAGGGGTGTGGATCTTGAGCTGGCCGAGGGTCATCTTCTTAGGTGGCTTTCTGGAGCCTGAACTTCCACTGCCCTTATAGGAGAAAAACTCTCCTGGGACTGGAGGTAAAAAGATAAAAGGGTGTTTTTCTTAGTTTACAGATCCAAATGGGAAGCTGACGCTTGGTTTTGTTTTTTAGCACTCCCTAACCCCAGGAAAACTGTCTGAAGAGGAAGGGCAGGGTGTTTCTCTCCACTTAGGAGGCCATAGTTCTGGTCCCAGAGGCATTCCCTCCAGAGCAGAACTGGCTCACAGCCTGGGTGGCCAGGAAGCTTCCTCCAGGAGAGGGGAACCTGGAGCAAGGGAGCGGCCAGAACTCAAGGGCAGGTGAGCTATCTGGGCTCATTTTTCTTTACCCCGCCCAGGGGCTCCAGTTGGGAGGGCTGATGGAAGCAATTTTCTGTTTTGTTTTGTTTTAAATGAGAAGAATATGATTATCTTCTCCCACCCTTTATCTTCGCTTTAGCCCTGCTTCTAGAATATGCCATTTCTTCCCAACAGACATCACTCACTTAAAATGGGTATCTCTTAAGTGGATATGGAAAAACATGCAAGGCAGTCAGGAGAGACAGATTTCCCTACTTCTCTGAAATTCTAGTGGAGGCTTATCACAAGCTATTTCTGTTGCCTTGAATGCCCACTGCTTTCTCGTCTGTCCAGAGAGCTAGGACCACATTTTCAATTCTCCCTGTGCAAAACCTTCCCTGAAAGCATTCTATCTTTCCTCCCCAGCTTTTATGCCCTCACTCCCAGTCCATCAAGTAAACACCCTAGTGGAAAGCAAGCTTTATTAAAACATCATTCTTTTTTTTTTTTTTTTTGCCTTTTTAGGGCCGCACCCACAGCCTATGGAGGTTCCCAGGCTAGGGGTCGAATCGGAGCTGTAGCCACCAGCCTATGCCACAGCCACAGCAACGCCAGATCCTTAACCCACTGAGCGAGGTCAGGGATCGAACCCGCAACCTCATGGTTCCTAGTCAGATTCCTTTCTGCTGCGCCACGACGGGAACTCCAAAACATCATTCTTTAAGCCATCCACAGGCACACTGCTTACCAAGTTTTGTCCCTTCTGTGACAGAACAAATAGGCAGGAGGGTTGACATGGTCCACACGTCCTTCTGTGATGGTATCTAGAGGGATTTCTGGACTTGAGGTTTTCAGGAAGATGACAATGACAGCAACAATAATGGAACAAAAGGAGGAGGTGTCCACATGTAATGAGATGAATGAAAACCATTTGCATTTGACTATAGACAATTTAAATCTTTGTGTTGGATATTCTTTTGAGAGAGTAGCAAGAGTCCAACTCCCATCTATCTGCCCCCGCCACCACACACACACACACACACACACACACACACACATATATTATAGGGTCTGGAAGCCTGGAAACATTTTCCAAACTGCTTTGTCATCAGGTGTCTAGTGTAGGTTCCAGGAATGAGGTCCCTCCTTGAGATTTAGAACAGAACAGAAGGAGAAGATATCATTGACTCAGCAGCTGTGGGCAAAGCGTGTAAGCTCTGGCAAAGTGCAGACGTGAGGTTTTGCCAGAAGTTTCTAGGTATTCTTTTGAATGCCACTTTGGTGCTGTAGGAAGCTGAGATTACTGGCTCAGATTTGTTAAGATCCTTCAGCTTCCTGGTTTTCTCTATGCTGTGAGGAGCTGCCCTAAATTTTATTTTCCTCCCTCTTACAGCAGTTTCATGTAAGGGTTCAGATGCTCGGTATCAAATCCCTTCTGCTTGAAATACCTACAGTGGTATGTTCTTGACCAGACTCTTGACTGATACAATTTGTATAACCAAGTAGAAAAAGTAATCAGGGCTAAAGGGTAGATCTTTGGTAAGAGATTTTAGTAACAGCTCATCAAGTCTCAGATGATTAAAACAAGTGTCATTTCTTTTCTCATGACATCCAAACACTGCTCGTCCTCTTTCGTGTGTTCTACTCCTGTTTTGTCTCATACCTGTATTGCTGTTTACTTTCCATGCAAGAGCTCTTACTCTTCTCTGTCACAATGGTTTGCATGCAGTAGGTCCACAATATTTACATGCTGAATTTTTTTTTAAAGGGAGTTCCCTGGTGGTTCAGTGGGTTAAGGATCCAGCATTGTCACTGCTGAAGCTCAGGTCACCCCTGTGGCATGTGTTCGATCCCTAGCCTGGGAACTTCCGCATGCTGTGGGCATGGCTAAAAAAATGAACTGTGCTTATGTCCTTGCTTTACATTCATTTTAGATATAATATTTGGTAGCCGAATGGAAAATAAAGGAAGCTAGAATACTTCCAAAATATTTTGTAAAATGTCTAATGACTACATACACCAGGGAATAGTTCCTCCTTTGGTGTGAATATTATTGAATCATTGCCTATGCATTCTTGCATATAATCACCCAGTAAATACTTAGTATTTACTCAGTAAATACACACCTACTATGTGTCAGGAATCCTTACAAGTACTGGGATACACCAAGGAACAAAAGCAGCAGAAATCTGCCCTATTCATTTCACTGCTTTAATTTGATCTTGAAACTTGAAACTGGTTGTTTCCTTTGTTTCTTTGTGTTCTGTGCCTCCTTGTGACTAAGGCAATTATTCTTGGTGAGTTATTAAGTGACCCAATGGGCAGATCCAAATTGAAAACTGATTTTCCGTATTAGGAGGAAGCAGAGAGTCCGAAGCCCTGTCTATGAAGTTTATCTTCCTGGGGTCCTTCATGTGGAGATGACACGCTCTGCCTTCCTTGCTGGTCAGTGTCCCATGCACGTAAGGATACAGTTTCTTCTAGTGTGAAAATCCAGACTTCCTCCTCTTCGTTAATAACAGCAGAAGTTAAGCACAGTTTCTCCTCAAGACTTGGCAGGTTGTTCTACTGGGATTGAGAGTACTGAGTAGCAGTTTTATTCAAGTCCCTTCTTGCCGATGGTTTATACTATTTCTCTTATTATTTAGATTTAGACATAAAATAGTCTGGAAAGGGTTCTCATTCTATATATTGTTCTTGGCCTATTTCCATGAAGAAGTCCATCATCTTTGCTCACACACTACCTCTGAGTGATTGCTGGAGCGAGACTGACTCATTGCTTATGACTAAGTTTGGTAGACTTCCTTTAAAAAGGATAATTCTACAGTTAATCCAAATATATTATAAGTACTCTGAAATATTAAGTAATATCCTTGTGGGTAAGCGATGGAAGTGTACCGACTTCGGGATACATTTTGTCCTTCTTAGTAAATTCAGTACCTGGGGAGGAGAATTCACCCAAATATCGTTTGGGGTAATTTTACTTCTATTCAAGAATAAAGGAGGCAGGAGTTCCCTTCGTGGCCCAGTGGTTAACAAATCCGACTAGGAACCATGAGTTTGCGGGTTCGATCCCTGGCCTTGCTCAGTGGGTTAAGGATCCGGTGTTGCCGTGAGCTGTGGTGTAGGTCGCAGACGTGGCTCGGATCCCGCGTTGCTGTGGCTGTGGTGTAGGCCGGCAGCTACAGCGCCTGTTAGACCCCTAGCCTGGGAACCTCCATATGCCGCGAGTGCGGCTCTACATAAAAAGGCAAAAAGACAAAAAAAAAAAAAAAGAATAAAGGAGGCAGAAGGCTTCACTGTATTTGTGGTGGTTCCGAAGAGTGGCCAGAAAGAAACCAGGGACTGTTAGCGGTTCTGCTTGATGAAGGTCTCAGGTCGCTGAGATAGGGCTTTTAACTTTACTCAAGCTTTATTTCCTGCCTTTCACTGAGAGGGCGATACTCTGACCAGTGCGGGGAAGGGCGGGGCTGGGAGTGGGTGTGGTCAGGTCTCCTGATGGGGCCGGAAGAGTAATGAGGACCCAGGCAATAGCACTGCCTGTTTCCATCCTACAAGGCATCTGGGCGGCTGGGATTTGGCTCGATGCAAAGGAACGTGTGATTAAAGTCATAGCCTGGGCCAAGTGAACTCACATTCTTAATATTTAGGCCAATCAGTTCAGCAAGGATCATTTTTTTCAGAAGATGGAAAACCTCGGCCTGCAGATTCCTATTCTCTATGTCCAAACATGCAGAGAGAAAATAGCGAATCAGGCCAAATGGATTTTACAGTGTGTATCCTGTTGGCTGCCTGCATGCAAAAGCAGATCGAGCTGCTTTGAAGCTGGATTGAAGAAAGGCAAAAAAAATAGTGCGGGGAGTGGGCAGAGAAAAACAAAGAACAAATGAATGGGGAAGACTTTTAAATCCGTTATTTCAAAAAAATACAAGGAAAGGAAATATTGGATTCCTACTTTTAAATAATGCCTATGAATTGTCTTAGATCAGCCAAAAAACTAGGAAATTCAAAACAAATTTTAATATCTTTTCCATCCATGCCTATTAGAAGTGTTCCCCCAAACCCAAACAAATAAACCAACCTCAGAGGGCAGTACCCCAAGAGAAAAGTTACTTTTACTGTATGTCAGATAAAAGTAATAAGAATTTTTTAAAACCTGGGGCAGAGTGGAGGGGAAGTGTTCCAAGCCTGAGGCATAGCTGGAGAGAAGCAAAATGATCATTCATGGCTGTTTTTTCCTTTGCACTGTATTTCTACTTTAATCCAGCCTGTTAACATTCTGTGTGTTATTTATTTAAATAGAAAGAGGTATGTAAATACACTAAGTATAGGAAGGCAAAGCTGGCAATATTCCGGCTTTGCAAACGTGGTAGATGAAATGGCCGTGGAGCACCCCAGCCAGCACATCCCAGCTCTGTTGGCCAACCCAGGGCCGGTACCACACAGACATCCTAAGCAAATATTTTTTCACTTAATGGGCACAACACTTCAGTCTTTTCTGCAGTTCAATTTCCCTTCCACATTCCATATCCAGCCTTTAAAAACACACATTTACAGAAGTAAATTGGCTTTAGGAAGCTTTGAAAAGTCCTACCGAATGAGTGGAAACAGGCTGTGAATACCTTCTCTTTTCCGTTTCTTTTCCTCCAGATCCTCCGCCCCAGCTTAGGGAATGTGCGAGGTCAGGGAAGCAGATGGGGTCTGGTGGAGGAAAGACGGAAGCAGGCTCACATATACTCTCTGGGATATCTTTTTATAGGATGGACTCTCATCAGGGAGAACCCACGGCTTTTTTTTTTTTTTTCATATCAGTTGACATATCTGTTATATCTTTACCAAATTATCTTCTTTATTTCTCCCGAGATTATTTCTACCAAGAGAGATTTGAGGAGGCGTTCCCGTGGTGGCTCAGTGGTAATGAACCCGGCTAGTATCCATGAGGTTGCGGGTTTGATCCCCGCCCTCGCTCAGTGGGCTGAGAACCTGGCAGTGCCGTGAGCTGGGATGTAGGTCACAGATGTGGCTTGGATCTGGCATTGCTGTGGCTGTGGCACAGGCCGGCAGCTGTAGCTCCGATTTGACCCCTAGCACTTTCATATGCTGAGAGTGTGGGCTTAAAAAGACAAAAAACAAACAAAAAACTCAGGAAAGAAAGAACTGAGATTATACTCAAAACCATATACAATGAATGGGATACACAATTAGGAAGTAAATTTTTTTTTCTTTTTATGTCTGCACCTGAGGCATGTGGAGGTTCCCAGGCTAGGGGTCCAGTCGGAGCTGTAGCCACCAGCCTACGCCACAGTCACAGCAACGCGGGATCCGAGCCACATCTGCAACCTACACCACGGCACGGAGCAAAAGTCGTGTCTGGGGGGTTTCGACTATTTGTAAACACGTCGAGGGGCATGAGATGGCGCTGTTACCCTATGTAGCTGAGAAGTCCGGCTCCAGGCCAAAATCCAGTTGGTGACCTTTCAAGCAGGACCTCAGGCAGTTGTAAAGGCCTTATCTGGCGGGAGAAGGGGGAAGCTGCCCTCCCCACATGTGCGGCACAGTCCGGTAGGGGTTGCAGTCAGATTCACTTTCCCACAGGCCAGCCAGGCTTCCAGACGTCTCCAACCCCGGCCCGCAGGCCTGCATTGGGTGGCCTCCTTATCAAGGGCCCTTCAAGTCACTTTCCCACCCTCCGACTCAGTGTTCGGTACTTGGCCACGCCTCGCCTTCTCCCCCCGCCTCCGCCCCCCCATCCCGGGGCTGCCCTGGCAGGCAATCGGCCCCCCAAATCTGTGCCGCCACGCTTGACCCTCGCCTGGAGCTGCCCCGGGAGGGAAGCTGGAACCCCGAGGAAGCCGGTGCTTTTTCCTGTTTTGCCTCCCGGTTCTACTTTTGCCGCGAGCAAATCCAGGCTGGATTGTGACTCTCGGTTTGGTTTCTCATCTTGACGGACCACCTTGACACCCGGCAGCTCTGCTTTCTCCAGGTCAGCTCTTGACGGGAATTAGGTATCGAACTTGGGAACAGAGACACCACGTACGGTGCTCACTCAGGGCTGAGAGGACATTTAGCCAGAATGATCTGGCAGCTTCCCTGAATGCCAGAGTCCGCCTGTCCCTTCAGGGGAATTGACAAGCATCACGATTTCATGCACGGGACACAGAATGAAAGGCCCAGAGTTGACGTCTAAGATATACCTTGCTGTGTAATTTGGACGTGGAAGAGCATCCAAAATTCTGGGGCTTTGTTTCCTCAACTACGAAATGAGGCACTCTGGACAGGTGGACATCTAAGATACCTTTCACTCTGTGGTTTTATGACAAGTGCCCCTCCTCACTCCTTGATGTAGGTCAGAGTACCTGTCACTCACCTTCGCCAGGACCTGGGAGGAGGTGGGCCCACAAGCAGGGTCCTCAGCGCCTTTAGGAACAACTGCCCTGTCCTAGACCGTCCGAGGTCATCTGCTGGGGAGCCTTAGGCCCTAGATAAGAATTTGGGTTTTCTCTGAGGACAAGCGTAATCTGGCCTGGGAATCTGAAAATGTCACGCATATTTTCTAGAACAGACAAGCCCGTGGTTGAGATTTAGGGCAGGCACCCTCAGGTGAGTGTCTTGAGTGAGACACTTGGTAAATGATATTTTTCTCTATTTAGGGACATAAGCGATTACTTATTCTAGTATTGACTAAATAGATTTTGAACACACTTGGCTGTTATGGACTGAATTTGTGTCCTTCCAAATTTCATGTATTGAAACTCTCACGCCATGGTGACTGTATTTGGAAACAGGGTTTTCTTTAAGGAGGTAATTAAGGTTAAATGGGGTTGTAAAGGTGGGGCCCTAACCCCGTGGGGCCGGCGTCCTCATCAGAAGGTCTCACCAGCAGTCTTTCTCTCTCCACCGGGCACGGGGAACATTCGTGTGAGGACACAGGGAGAAGGTGGCTGTCTACAAGCCAGGAAGAAAGATCTTACCAGAAACCAGCCCCGCTGACACCTTGGTCTTGGATTTCCAGCCTCCAGAACCGTGAGAAAAATCAGTGTCTATTGTTTGAGCCACCCAATCTGTGGTACTTTCTTGTGGAAGCCCAAGCAGACTAATGCGATGAGGGAAAACAATCATTTAGATAAAATTCATTGTCGAAAAATGAAGCAAAAAATGGGGCATGATATTGAATAGTTGCTGGGATGTAAAAAAAGAAGATGCATTTGACCCTGGCCATTTGAAAAGCTGCCTTCAGGTAGCACAGCTTATTGACATCAGATTATGTTCCCCTTTTTGTGGGTCCAATCACACTATTTGCTCTGCTGAGAAGAGCATTTTCATAATCGTAATATTTTAAATATTCATTGTTTTTCAATTTTCACAGTTCAACTTTAGACAAAGCTTGGAAGGTGTAATTATAATAACTGCATGTATATGAATTATGTAAAATAATAATATAAACTTTAATAGTGTGAAAGTTAAAGGAAGACCTGATAAGCTGGAAGGTGCTGGAGGAGGAGAGTTGGAACAAGATGGAAGGAACTGAGTCCTCATTTTATAAATTAGAGAGTTGAGCAATACTATCTGAAGTGACTGTATTAAGAAGTATGGGAATTGCCGTTGTGTCTCGGTGAGTTAAGATGTAGTCTCCGTGAGGAACCCTGGCCTCGTTCAGTGGGTTAAGGATTCGGCGTTGCCGTAAGCTGTGGTGTAGGTCGTAGATGCAGCTCAGATCTGGTGTTGCTGTGGCTGTGGTGTAGGCTGGCAGCTGCAGCTCCAATTCGACCCCTAGACTGGGAACCTCCATATGCCGCAGGTGCAGCCATAATAAAGGTTGGGAGGGGAGAAAAAAATAGAAGAGACAGTTTTTTAAAGTTGCAAAACTTATAGGTAGTAGAGCTAAAATAAAAAGGTTAATAAGTTCTTGGAGGAAAAGGAGCTAGCTGTGAGCCAGATCCCTTGTTTAATAAAATAGGTCAACAGCTACTCAGAAAATTGACACATCAGAAAGAGAAGCATATATGTACTGTTCAGAGCTAAAATCCCAGTCATAGGCGATGTTGGAGCACCAACCAATGGAGCCCCTTTCCCATCTAGTTTCTGAATGAATCTGGGAATAATGCCAGGAGTAAGGCTGATGGGAGATTCAGAGGTTCCTTTATTATTTGTAAGGGCAACTTGGAGGAGGTGGCTCCCTGGGCTGGAAGACTTGTTCAATGCACTCCAGGAAGAGGAACTTTTCCATCAGTTATAAAAGTGCCAGACCAGGGCAGCCCTTCCATGTTGCAGGAAGAGCCCACACTTGGGAAAGCAGCAGGGGACGCCTCTCCCCTGAAGCTCTGGCCCAGGAGAAAGAAAGCAAGGAGCGGGGGCAGGTACATAAAGTTTATCTTAAATTCCCCAAACAGATTAAGCCTTTTTAAAAAAATTAATAATGTATTTCATTTAGTTCAATCTATCTAAAATATCATTTCAATGTATAATCAATTCAAAATATTAATAAGGCATTTTGCGTTCTTTTTTCATACTAAGTTTTTGCAATCCAGATTACATTTCACACTTCTAGCACATCTCAATTTGAACTAGTGCATTTCTTTTCTTAAAATTTTATTGACGTAGAGTTGATTTACAATGTTGTGTTAATCTCTGCTGTACAGCAAAGTGACTCACTCACACATATACCCATATCCATTCTCATGTAGGTTATCACAGAATATCCTTTAAGCGAATTCCATGGTGGAATGGAGAGAGGCCAGGACTGACATGTGTGGAAGGAAACCTCAAGAATAGGGAGTTATCCCTTTAAGAGATGCCTCTAGAAGTTGACCCTGTATTGTGTTTTATAGGGTGGACGGGAGAAGAATGTCACTTTTCAGTATGTGGGAGGAATAGCAATGGAAAGTGGGAGGTGAATGAGGGTTTGGTCCATGGCTTGCCTTCACTTTGGCCTATTTTTGTTCTTAAGACTAGTGCGCTTTATGCAATTTACTCTATGTGTGTTATATACCAGTTGGAAAGAACACCTAGCCTTCAATTTCTTGACCATTTCTATCCTTGCCCCAAGCTGGCATAAGAAAAGGCGTGGCCCTTCCTCTAGACTGTTATTATGGCAACACTTTGGATGTGGAGCTTTTTGAACTCTTCATAATCTGCTAGTGTTTCTGTCTTTGAAATATTTCTTTTCCTCAAGACTTTCTGAACATTTTCAAGGCACAATTAATTTTCTTCTTCATCAGATTTTTTTAACTGAGACACAAAAACCTACAAGCCATGAAAATAATAGTTACACTTCGCTGCATTAAAAAAAATCATGTGCATGACAAAAACGCCATGAGTAGGATAAGAAAATGGATGAAAAGATTAAAACGCGAAAAAAAATCACAACTCAAATCACAGATGTACGATCCCTAACATAAGTTCTGACCAGTTTATAAAGACTCCAATAGAAAAATGGGCAAAAATGTGAATACATATTCCATAACATACAAGATGCCAAGTGCTTAAGCTCACGCTAAGAGGAATGAAAATGGAAACTATACCAAGACACCATTTTTTAAGCTATCAGACAGGATAAAATAAAAAGATACCCAATTGTGCTGGTAAGGCTGAGGGAAACAGGCACTGCCCGTACAGTGCTTGGGAGGGCAAATTTTTGATCTTTCATAGAGGGTTGTTTAACAGTACCTATAACAATGACAAATGCATATGCCCTTTGAATTTGCAGCTCTAATTTTAGGAATTTAGATGGCAGGAATACTTTTTTTTTTGGGGGGGGGTACCTGTGACATGCAGAAGTTCCCAGACTAGGGATCAAATCTGTGCAGCAGCAGTGACACCAGATCCTTAACCTACTAGGTCATCAGGGAACTCCTGGTAGGTATAATTTTTTTTTTGTCTTTTTGTATTTTTAGGGCCGCACCTGTGGCATATGGTGGTTCCCAGACTTGGGGTTTAATCAGAACTGTAGCTGTCAGCCTACACCACAGCCACAGCAATGCCAGATCTGAGCTGCATCTATAACCTACACCACAGCTCATGACAACACTGGATCCTTAACCCACCACTGAGCAAGGCCAGGGATCGAACCTGCAACCTCATGGTTCCTAGTCGGATTCGTTTCCTCTGTGCCACGACGGGAACTCCATTGGCAGGTATAGTTTTGACAGGCAACATAGTGCCTATTCAAGAACATCACTGTTTATACTAGTAGACTATTGAAAAGAGCCTAAATGTTAAGAATAGAGCCCTAAGAGTTCCCATCATGACTCAATGGAAATGAATCTGACTAGCATCCATGAGGACGCAGGTTGGATCCCTGGCCTCCATCAGTGGATTAGGGATCCGGCATTGCTGTGAGCTGTGGTGTAGGTCATAGACGTGGTTCGGATCTGGCTAGAGTTCCGATTTGACCCCTGGCCTGGGAACCTCCACATGCCCTGGGCGTGGCCCTAAAAAGACAAAAAAAAAAATGAATAGAGGTCTAATTAAATAAATTATGATACATGCTTATAACAGAATACTAGGCAACTATAAGAAATAAAGTATTTTTTGTTACAATATAAAATAAATTTGAATTATTGTTGAGTTTAAAAAAAACCAACAGAGGAGTTCCCATGTGGCTCAGTAGGTTAAGGAGCCAGCATTTTCGCTGCCGTGGTGCAGGTTCCATCCCTGGCCCAGCAACTTCCGCATGCTCAGGCGTGGCCAAAAAATTTGGAAGACAAAACAAGACAGCGATTAGAACAATGTGCAGGGTTGTGTAAAGAAGGAAGGATTGGAAGACTGAATGAGGAGGTAGGTCCAGATCCGGGTAGAATGTGTGTTCAGGGGATCCGGGAGGGGATGGGCGGGTCAAGATTAATAGGGAGAGATTCTGAAGTAGTCATGACCTGTCTTTTGTAGCCTCTGCTCTCATCCTAAGCCAGAAAGGTTCTTGGCTCTCTGCTCCTTCCTTTGACCCTGGCCCTTCGACCCCAGTGCTCAGAGTCCTGCTCTAGCTCTCAGCACAGCCACTCTCTCCAGCAAACACCGTATTTAAGCAGTAGTGCGTTTCTGTGGCAATGCTCCCTGCTGTATCTGAATTTCAGAGGAGGAACCACAGGCTGCTGAGGCCTCCCGTCCTTCCCGTGGTGGTACCGCCCACAGCCTTCGAGGCCCGGAGTTGCCTTTGGTCTTTGCCGGCGGGGGAAGTGGCCAGAAATGTCTGAAATGTGGGTGCTTCGTGGGTTCTGTTCTCAGGCATCAGGAAGTGCTGGAAACACAGGTTTTATTTTGGTAGGTGGTTTTCACACTTATTTTTATCAAAACAATGTTTCCAAAGGAAAATAAAGAGCTCCTTCGAACTCCTACCTAGAGAGAAAGGAAAGACGCCAAGCCTTTGGAGATGCTGCCGAGGATGGAGTGAAGTGAGGATGGTGCTGGAGAACGAGAGAGGGTGTATCCTAGGGGCAGTGAAAGCTTGCGCAGACGGAGGAGCCAGGGAGCTGAGAAATAAGAGGACAGCTGAGAAGGAAGGACGGGAGTCAGGAGACCTGCAGGTTCCTCTGGTCTCTGCGGGCGCGCAGTGGAGCCGGGCACCCTCCGCAGTGCGCGTGAGCAGGAGCGGGAACACTTTGTTGGGGGCAGCAGGCAAGTCACTTGGTGTCCACCGCTGGGCAGTGGCCTAATGAGCCGTGGTCTAGCCCCTAAACGGGGTGGTTCTAGCTCTAGAAGGGAGGAAGGAGTAGCTTCTGATACCGCTGTAGACCGAGCTCCAGGATATACTGGCCTTTTAAAAAGTGAGGTGGGGGTTCGGGCTGTGGCTTAACGGAAAAGAAGCTGACTAGTGTCTGTGAGAACACAGGTTCGATCCCTGGTCTTGCTCAGTGCGTTAAGGATCCAGCATTGCCTTGAGCTGGTCACATTAGCAGCTCAGATCTAGCGTTGCTGTTGCTGTGGTGTAGACCAGCAGCTACAGCTCTGATTCGACCCCTAGCCTGGGAACCTCCATCTGCTGTGTGGGTGGCCCTAAAAGGACGACACAACAACAGCAACAACAAAAAAGAGAGGTGAATAAAATCAGGTATAGTGTGCTACCATTAATCTAAAGAATGGATTAAAAATATGAAGATGTAGATATATCTTTATATAGTATAAAACTATATAAAATATTTAAAACCATATAAAATATATAAAGATACATATCTTTAAAAAAAGGAAGATAAACTATGAAATTAAAATGGTTGCTAGTAGGAGAGGAATGATGGGGCAAAGGAGAAAATATATCTTTGAATATACATCATTTGGTAGTTTTGATTTTGAAATCGTGTATATGTTTTATAGAATTACAAAATTAAAAATTAAATTTAGAAACAAGTCCTAAAAGCAGAAATATTTTAAAAAGACATATGACTCTAATTCTGTATCAAGTTAGAGGCTTAAGGATATAGTAAGTCACTTTTCTAAGTGCCTTTTAAACAGGAATTCGGTTGTAGTCCCTAGAGGGATATTCCCTATGAAAAACTATTAGAACGAGGTAATAGGTCCATTTAACAATGACAACAATAAAATTTGCAAGGAAAGTCAAAGGAAGAGATGAAAGGAAAACGAATAGACTTAAAAAGTCTGAAGAGGGACATCTAAATCAATTGCCATGTATGGATCATATTTGGACTCTGATCCAGCAAACCTTCTAACACAAAACCTTCTAAGTAATGTAGAAACAAAAATTCTCAGACAGGAAATTTGAGTGCTGGCTGGAAATTTCATGATGGTAAGAAATGATTGTTTTTGGGTGTGAATATTTTATGACGGTTAAGTCTTATTTTAAAAAGAATTCTTTGGATTTAGTATTACAAACAGAAATAGTTAAAGAGGAAATGATGCCTGGGATTGCTTCAAAATAGTCCAAGGGGGAGGGAAAGTAGCTGATAGGTACATGGGGATTCATTATACGTTTTGTCTTTTTATATCTTTGAAATCTTCCAGTCTAAAAAAATAGGTTTCATATTGGGCAGCAGGAGAGAGAAAATTCTCATTGAAGGCATGTTAGCAAGTTATATTAGTGATACAGTGATATTAGGGTCTTCTTCACACAACTGAGGTCTTTTAGTTAGATTGGGTACCTGTGGTTCCGTGAGAGTCAAAGCCATGGAGATAACGTACCCCTTCAGGCCACAGGAGAATGAGACATCTCGGAGATCAAAATTCAGAGCTTAAAGGCCCAGCTGATTTCAAAAACTGGCCTCAAAACTCCTTTCCCTCATTTCTCTCCTTTTTAAAAAACTTCTGTTGCCACTTCCAATTCAGCTTGATTCTATCGTTTTGCCAGTTCTGCCAAGGCTATTACAGTAACTACCCTCTTATTTCTTACCAGAGCATAAAGCTAATAGAACAGAGTTTTCTCTATAGTAAACACACAAGATTTCCGTAAACATTGATATACATACATATATATATATACATATATATATATATACATATATATATATATATATATACTTTTTTTTTTTTTTTGCTTTTTAGTGATGCACCCACAATATATGGAAGTTCCTAGGCTAGGAGTTGAATTGGAGCTGGAACTGCCAGCCCACATCACAGCCACAGCAATGCTGGATGGCTGACCCACTGAGCGAGGCCAGGGATTGAACCCACATCTTCATGGATCCTAGCTGGGTTTGTTAATCACTGAGCCACGAAGGGAACTCCTAAACACTGATATTTTTTAAAAAGTTTAACCAGAAATTCATAGAATGGAGAGGCACTATTGATTAAAAATACTTTACACCAATGATCAGAATTTATTTATGCTTACTGTCTGGTTAAGTAAACAATTACTTCTTTAGAAAAAAAATTGAAAAAATACAGTTACATATATGTGATACAAAACTCACAAAAATACCATAAAAATACTGTAAAAAACAAGTCTCTAACTCTAATGCCACAGTTCTCTCCTTGTAAACATTAATACATTCACAGAAAATGAAATTATAAATCACAAGTAACAGTAAAATAAATATAATTATTGAGTAATCCTTAACTTTCCCTAATCTGCGATTTTTTAGGGCTCTTTTTTATTTCTGGACTATTGTTTAAACAGCCAGCATTTAGAAAAAGAATTCTGAAAAAAAAAATTTTGCCTCACATTAATTTTTTTCCTTTGGTTTTTAAAACTTATTTCTTGATTTTGACAACTCAAGCAGTTTCATTTTTTCCAGATGAATAATTACAGGACTGCATAAATAAGGATTTAGTATGTGCATGAATCTACTGATGGATTTCAGCGAACATTTTGCTTTGGGTTCTAGCAGTGTCCTAAAACTGACATTTAAAAACATTAAAAAAAAGCTAGACAATCCTGCTTTTACTTCTTGTCTCCCTAGTTTCAGAATTCTGAATTTTTAAGAAAACCAAAACCCTGGGGATTTTTGATAAAAGTGTATCTTGATTTAAATGTTAAGGGCGTTAGATTAACCTCGACAGGCTGGGGAAGGCCAGAGACTGGGGAACGGGTAGGAAAGAGAGAATGAGGGTGAGTGTCACTCTCTTTGCAAGCTCATTCCTTCCTGGATCCTCTGTTCTAGCTTCTGTTTAACGTCTGCCTTTGCAGAAGAGACCAGACTGCCCACCGACCGCCCTGTCTTGTACAACAGCCCTTGAATGAGGCCTTATTTTGTAGCTGCAGCAGTGCCCATAGAAGTTGCAAGCTACCTAAAGAAAGACTGATCATTCAAGTTTTAGATTTAGCCAGTATAAGTTCCTACCACATACATAATACAAGGTATCCATATCAACAATTATGTATATAACCAGATCAGCTTTCACAAGGCATATATTAAAATGTTAAATAATACTTTGCATAAAACTGCGCTTTTTTTTTTTTTTTTTTGGCTGTACACCGGGCACGTAGAAGTTCCTGGGACAAGGATCGAACCCATACCACATGAGCAACCTGAGCGAATGCAGTGACAACGCTGGATCTTTAACCCACTGCGCCAAAAGAGAACCCTCTAAAATGCACTTTTAAGGTATGAAGTAAAATCATAAAAATCCAGCAGCAATTCTCAAGGCTGCCACCCCTAACTCTTGCTCCCTCGTATATTTTTTTCCCTCTCCCCACTCCTTTTTCTTCTAATCTACTAGTCCCTAAGAAGTGGTCATTCCACCCTCAAGCACAGATCAGATCTAAATGTGGCCTCAGGCTCAGTCTACTGCACTCTGTCTCTTCCTATGCAGAAGACCAGGTTATGCTTAAGAAAGTAAATGTACGTATTCAGAAAATTCATGGGAAGAGCTAACTATATTAAACAGAAGTTATAAAAATGCATCATTCTAAAGGTCAGAGTCCAAGAATCAAAAAATGTCAAACAATTCACACGTGTTTAAAGATAACTAAAATTGGAGTTCTCATTGTGGCTCAGTGGAAATGAATCTGACTAGTATCCATGAGGATGCAGGTTCTATCCCTGGCTTTGCTCAGTGGGTTAAAGACCCAGTGTTGCCATGAGCTGTGGTGTGGGTCACAGACGTGGCTCAGATCTGGCGTTGCTGTGACTGTGGTGCAGGCTACAAGCTCCGATTTGACCCCTAGCCTGGGAACCTCTGTATGACTTGGGCGTGGCCCTAAAATGACAGAAAGAAAAAAGATAACTAAAATTGCTAAAATGTTACTTTTGCACTATGGCTTTTGATGCTACCTTATGATTACATAGATTAAGGCACAACTGAGCCAAATACTTTTTCCTCATTTAATAAGAAACCAAGTGCCTACTCTACTCAAATTGAAATTTTCACACATTATCTTATTCTGTTATTTGAAGTGCTATACACTTATAAATTCTAATATGACATGATATAATATAATAGACATGCATTACTCTGGTATAGAATTACGATTTTTTTCCAGTGGGTCACAATTTTTTAATGAATTTTATTGCATATATAGTTGTACAACGATCATCACAACCCAATTTTATAGCATTTCCATCCCAACTTCCCTATTATCTGTAAGTCCTAATTCCAAATTTCTGGAAAGGGAATCTAATTTGTTCATCTTGGGTGGAATGTCAATTGTTGGCCCAGTTATGACCCGGTTCTTGGACACACATCCCTCAAAGTATGATGTATTTCCCTCCACTTATCCTAATGTATGCTTTCTTTTTTAAAAAATGATTTTTATTTTTTCCATCATAACTGGTTTACAATGTTCTGTCAATTTTCTACTGTACAGCAAGGTGACCTAGTCACACATACATGTATAGATTCTTTTTCTCATATTATCATGCTCCATCATAAGTGACTTCCTAATGTGTGCTTTCTTCTTGACAAACCATCCAGATACTTCTTGACTAATTATGTCTGCTTCTTGAAAACTCATTATTATCATCTCTTGGAAAATGACCCTGTCTAACACAACATTGTGTTCATTTCCATGTGCATCTATTTAGTGCTTACTAAGTGTCAGATGGTATAGTAGACACTGGGTTGCAGAGAAGAAGGCATTCTTTCAGAGGGAATTCAATCCAGTTGCAGACAGCCATATCCCCAAATATACAAAATTAATAATAGACTGTCTTGATGTACTTGACACTTTAATGAAGAGTATGTTAAATATAGCTTTTTGGAAATGGAATGATATCCCATGCTCCTGGATTGGAAGAATTAAAATCATTGAAATGGCCATACTAACCTAAAGTAATCTACAGATTTAAATGCAATCCCCATCAAATTATACATGACACTATTCACAGAACTAGACCAGTCCAAAAATTCATATGGAACTACAAAAGACCCAGAATTGTCCAAGCAATCCTGAGGGAAATTAAAAAAAAAAAAAGGCAAGAGGGAGGCATAACTCTCCCAGACTTTAGACAATACTACAAAGCTACAGTAATCAAGACAGTGTGGTACTGGTACAAAAACAGATATACACATCAATGGAACAGAATAGAGAGCTCAGAAATCTACCCAGTCAATTAATCTTTGACAAAGGAGGCAAAAATATAAAATGAGAAAAAGATAGTTTCTTCAGCAAGTGATGCTGGGAAAATTGGACTACTGCATGTAAATCAGTGAAACTAGAACACACCCTCACACCATGCACAAAAATACTCAAAGTTGCTTAAAGACTTAAACATCAGACAAGACACCATAAAACTCCTAGAAGAGAACATAGGCAAAACATTTGCTGACATCAAATGTACAAATGTTTTCTTAGATAAGCCCTCCAAGGCAAAACAAATATAAATAAACCAATGGACCTAATCAAACCTACAAGTTTTTGAACAGAAAAGGAAACCATAAAGTAAAACAAAAAGACAATTTTTTCTCCCTACGGAATGGGAGAAAATTGTTCCAAATGATGTAATGTAATCGACAAGTGCTTAATCTCCAAAATATACAAACAACTCATACAACTTAACAACAAAACAAAGAGACAAAACCCCCAAACAACCCAATTGAAAAATGGGCAGAAGATCTAAGCAGACATTTCTCCAAAGAAGACTTATGGATGGCCAACAGGAGTATGAAAAAAATGCTCAACATCACTAGTTTTTAGAGAAATGAAAATCAAAACTACTATGAGGTACCACCTCACACTGGTCAGAATGGCTATCATTAATAAGACTACAAATAACAAACGCTGGAGACAGTGTGGAGAAAAGGGAAGCAACTTACACTCTTGGCAGGAACATAAATTGGTACAACCATTTGGAAAACAGTATGGAGGTACCTCAGAAAACTAAATACAGAACTGCCATATGACCCAGCAATCCCGATTCTGGGCATATACCTGGACAAAACTTTTCTCGAAAAGGACATATACACCCTGTGTTCACTGCAGCACTATTTATAAGCCAAGAGAAGGAAACAACCTAAATATCCATCTACAGATGAGTGGATTGAGAAGATGTGGTACATATACACAGTGGAATACTACTCAGCCATAAAAAGAACAAGATAATGCCATTTGCAGCAACATGGACAGAGCTAGAGACTCTCATAGTAAGTGAAGACAAATGCCACATATCACTAGATGTGGAATCTAAAATATGGCACAGATGAACCTATCTATAGAACAGAAACAGACTCACGGATATGGACAGGCGGGTGGAGGGGTGGGATGGACATGGGTGTTTGGGGTTAATAGATGCTAACTGTTACATTTAGAATGGATAGACAATAACACAGGGAACTATGTCCAATCACTTGTGATAGAACATGATGAAAAATAATATGAGAAAGAGTATATAGATGTATGACTAGGTCACTTTGCTGTACAGCAGAAGTGGACAGAACAATGTAAATCAACTATGATAAATTTTTTTTTTCTTTTTGCCTTATCTAGGGCCACACCCGCGGCATATGGAGGTCCCCAGGCTAGGGGTCTAACAGGAGCTGTAACTGCCGGCCTTCGCCACAGCCACAGCAACGCGGGATCCGAGCCGCGTCTGCAACCTACACCACAGCTCACGGCAACGCCGGATCCTTAGCCCACTGAGCAAGGCCAGGGATCAAACCTGAAACCTCATGGTTCCTAGTCAGATTCTTTAACCACTGAGCCACGATGGGAACTCCTATTTTTCATTTTTTATTATAGTTGATTTACAATGTTCTGTCAATTTATGCTGTACAGCAAAATGAATCAATTTATTTAAAGCCTGAAAATTGAAAACAACTCCCCACTTTGAAATGGAGTATCAGAGAATAGCCATGTGGCTCCTTGTCTTAAATTTCTATGGAGAGAGTTAAATAATTGACTGACATGAGGCTATCACTGAAATCTTGCCATCTGTGATCATACATTTTTTAAAAAATGACCTTCTTTATAAAAAACACTCTTACTCTCATTGTTCTCCCTCGAAATCAAGCTTTCAGTGTAGTAGGGGTTGCTAACTGACACTGTTGCCTAGAAAATAGAGAAGGATTGTTTAAACACTTATTCTGAGTGGGTAGCAGATCTGGGAAGATAACTCATTTGCCAGATGGCAGACAATCTATTATTTTGTCTCTAGTATTTAACACAAACTTAGCCCTTTATCTACTTACACGTGTCCACTCATGATGTTTCAACAAGGGATAGTGGAATATTCAAGAGCAGTTCCAGACAATTGCTGACATTTTTATATTGGCAGACAGTATCCTGGCTGAAGACGCAATAGAATATTCTGGGCAAGACTTTCCAAAGCAAGACTCTTAGTTTAGTTTGGAATGTTTTCTCTAATACTATTTTGTCAAGGCTTAGAAGAGGGCAGTGGAGATTCAGAGGCAAGTTTTGTATTACTGTCATTATTATTATTTTACTTTTCACTTTGCGTTCATCTTAGCCATGAGTGAGGAAAGTAATAAACTCATCTCTGACTACTGGCTACTTTGATTATGCAATTGCTTCTGTTATTATTGAAACCCAAGAGGGTGGAAATTATCCAAGGCAAGAAATTATTCAGCTGAGACATACAAAAGTGTATCGTCAGTTATTATAACAGCAAATTACTTTTCCATGTTTTGAACCTAGATTTCAATATTTTCCTCATTAACTCTGGGCCGTGTTGGAGAACAAACTGCTCCAGACAGAACCAAATTAAGGCCAAGCCTGCCCTTCACACCTGAAAATGATGAAGTTCTCTGGAAACAGAAGATGTCAAAAATATGGCATGAATGGTATTTATAAACATGCGCCTTGGAATTAGCCAAGTATAGATCATCCTGGAGAAACTGAATGGCGGCAGTGCTTTCTGCTGGAACACTGTGATTTTGGTATCAAGATCTCATACCACAAGAGGTGCATCCTGAAAATATTCACCTCTGTTATTGTCTGTTCAAAGAAACCAGGGTCAGTGCTAGGATGTAGAACACAGAATATAACACCAAACCCAAGAGATAAAAATAAACTTAAAAAGAAGACAAGATGTTCTAAAAGGGCATGTAAACATTATGAGTTATTTCCTTTCTAATGGTCATAGATAGACTGGTTAATAAGTGGTCAACAGGAGTAGCATTAAAATGAGTCTATTGCTCTGTTGCCTTAATAATGGGGAGGTCTTTTTTATTTTATTTTATTTTATTTTATTTATTTATTTTTTTAGGGCAGCATCTACAGTGAATGAAGTTCCCAGGCTAGGGGTCGAATCGGAGCTGCAGGGGCCAGCCTACACCACAGCCACAGAAACACCAGATCTGAGCCACGTCTGCGACCTACACCACAGCTCATGGCAACGCCGGATCCTTAGCCCACTGAGCAACGCTAGGGATTGAACCCGCATCCTCACGGATACTAGTCGAGTTTGTTTCTGCTGAGCCACAATGGGAACTCCCAAAAAGGAGGTCTTCAGTATCATTAAAAGCCCTTCTTTCACTAGTCATACATAGTCATATATTTAGTATTCTCTACATAGAATTGAGCCCAAAATTTCCAGAAAGATTGATACCCAGAATTTTTTCCTTAAATGTTTTATTTTGTAGAAAATAGACATGTATTTAATTTTTTATAAGGGTACCCAGATGAAGGGTACTTAAGATGGGAAGGAGGTATAAAAGTACAAAATGCAATTTACCACCACTATGGTTCGTCACTGTTTTTTGGAGATGTGCTCTTCATTGTGGTGGCCATGAGCCACATGGGGCCATGGACCACTTAAAATGTGGTTAGTGCACCCGAGGAATTGACATTGTAATTTAATTTAAAATTTAAAATAGAGACTCAATTTAGATGTATGCAAACAATTCATTTTCATCCTCCAATTTTCCTCAACTCTCTTCACTTAAACCCATCATCCATCAGTGGGGCTCTTGGACTAGCTTCTTAACTGATTTCTGTCCAGTATCATAAAATCACCAGTTATAAATGAGTTTTTCAATGATTTTTTTGAAGTATAAGAGACAGGGAAAAGTACAAAATTATAAGCATACAGTTTGATGTGTTATCACAAAGTGAACACAACTGGTAAATGAACCACAAGGTAAAACATAGAACACGTGATACCACAGAAGTCCCCATTCGGAATCCTTTCCAGTCACTTTCCCCCACCATTCTCTAAAGTTAATATTCGTACTTCTTACGTCCACAAAACTGCCTGCTTTATCTAAATGGTTTGTTTTCTTCAAGTTATTCTTGTGGAAGTCATCCATGTAATGTGAAACTGGAGTTCGTTTATTTCCACTGCTGTATGGGAATCTAATATATGACATCCCATAATTTGTCTATTCTACTCTTCATAGACACTTTGATTATTTCATAGTTTAGGCTATTATGACTAATACTACATTGAACATCTTAAAATGTGTTTTGCGAATACGTTTCCTAGCAGTGAGTTACTGGATAATAGAATATGCATAGGTCCAGTTTTTGAGGATACTACTGGTTTCCAAAGTAGTTTTATCAATCCACAGTCTTGTAAGTAGTTAAAAAGACTTTGTATTCTATATCCTCATTAATAGTTGATACTGTCAATCTTTCTAAATTTATTTTTTGAGCAGTTAATGATGTACCATTGTGGTTTTAGTTACATTTTCTGATGATCGTTGAAGATCAGTGAATTTTTGTGTTTGTTAGAAATTTGTTGTCTTTTGAAGTTCCTGCTTATCTTTTCCTTATTTTTCTGTGGATCGTCTCTAGGTTTTTTTTTTTGTTGTTGTTGTTAACAGTTCTTTATATATTCATTTATGTGTGCAGTTATCTTCCATTCCATGGCCTTTTCACTCTGAATGGTGTTTCTAATGAACAGAAGTTTTTCATTATGTTATCCATTTTATCATTGTTTTTCTTCACGACAAGTGCTTGGGGGTCCTATTTAAGGGATCTTTCCATATTCCTAGGCTTTGAAGATATTCTAGCAAGTAATCTTTCAGAAGTGTTATTTTGCCTTTCTGTTTAGATTTATAATCCACCTGAAATATGTTTCTGTATAAAGTGTGAGGTAAGGGCTAAACTTATTTTATATGATTATCCAAATGCCCCACTCTAACTTATTGAAAAGGCTATCATTTCCTTACTGCTCCGAAGTGCCACCTTTGTGGTGACCAGCTCAGCCCAATGTTCCTGGAATTTTCCCAGGTTTTAGCTCTGAAAGTTCTATATTCTGGGAACAATCTCAGGCTCAGGAAAACTAGGATGGATGGTCACCTTACTTTTGTCGTAAATCATGTGTGGATATGCATGGGTCTATTTCTGGATTCTCTCTTTTGAACAGAATAATAAACCCCACTCTGTCTTAATTAGTTTATAATAAGCCTGTTATCCTGTCATGAAAGTCATCCTATCTTGTTCATTTCCAAGAGAATCTTGGCTATTTTTAGAATTTTTTTTCATTTGCATTTTAGAATTAGCTTCTCAATTAATATAAAAATTTCAAGATCAGGAATGAATGAATTGTATAAGACAGTTTGAGGAAGATTAGATATTTATAATACTGAACTTTCCAAACCATTTAGGCCTTCATTTCCTAAATGTTTTCTAGTATTCCATGTGGAAATCTCTTGTATATCTATTAAGTTTAAAAAAAAACTGATTTTTATATCATTTTATATAACATTTTAAATTTTATATTCTAATACTAGTTCCTGCTAGATAGATATACATTTGAATTTTGTATGTTGACTTTATAGTCTGGGAATTTGCTAAACATTAATTTTAAAAGTTTATATGTAAGCTAAACATTCTTAATATTTTGGTTTTTCTACACAAACAGGTGGCTGGCTCATAGGCTGTAGTTTGCCAAAGTCTGCTTTAGTCCATGTTTATACTTCTTTTCCAGGAAGGGAGTCTCATCTATCTGCGTGGTGTATTGGATGCATGGTGCGTGCAGCTGGAGGTCCAAACTGCTACTCATGGGCACAGTGTGAGTCTTGAGCTTTCCTAAGCTGCCCTGCTTTCCTGGATATTGAGTCAGTGGTGCCAAATCTATTTCCAGCACTCTTCGTTTGTGTAGATCCAAGTTTCTATCTGGTATCATTTCCCTGCAGCCTGAAGAATTTTAACATATCATGTAGTGCAAATACTCAAGGAAAAAATTCTCATTTTTTGGTCTAAAAATGTCTATCTCACCTTCATTCGGGATGATATTTTCACTGATATAGATAGTATAGCAGATGTTCACTAGGTAAACTTTTTTTTTCTGCACTTGTTAGATGTCATTTCATTGCTTTCTAGGCTACTGTCTTTTATTTCTCTTTAACAGGGATCAGAAACTTTTTTCTGTAAAAGTACTATAGTAAATATTTGTGGCTTTCCAGGCCAAATAGTCTCTGTCACAACTTAACTCTGCCATTGTAGTATGAAACCACCATAGACAATAGGTAAACAAATAGGTGTTTTGATAAAACTTTATGAAAAAACAGGAGGCGGGATAAATTTGGCTTGGGGGCTATATATAGTGTGCCAGCCTCTGTTCCATATGTGATGTGTTCTTTTTCTCCAGATGCTTTTAAGAGTTTCTCTTTATCACAGTTTTTAACTAATTTGACTGTGATGTGCCTTGGTGTGGTTTCCTTTATTGTGCTGAGGGTTTGTTGAGCTTCTAGGATTTTTTTCATTTCTTTGTTCATTTTGTTCATATTTTTATATTCTTTTAAGCTCCTAGTTTGTTAACTCTTTCTTTTCTATAATTTTTGAATGCTTCTATTGATTGATTTTTCTTCTGGGTATGAGTCATATTTTCTTCCTTTGAATGCCTGATGTTTTGTTTATCAGACCCTGAATATTGTAAATTTTACTTCCTTAAATGCTGGGTTTGTTATATTCCTTTAAAGAGTAGTTCTTTGTTCTGTAGATGTGTGTGATCCTTTCAGGGCCCATTTTTAATCTTTTTTGGATGCAAAGGATCAGCTTTTACTCAAGGGCTAATTTAGCTCCACTATTAAATCATGGCTTTTTTTCCCCCCTTTTTCTTTTTTTGCTTTTTAGGGCTGCCCCTGAGGCATATAGAAGTTTCCAGGCTAGGGGTCAAATCAGAGCTACAGCTGCTCGCCTATGCCATTGCCACAGCAACACCAGATACGGGCTGCGTCTGCAACCTACACCACAGCTCATGGCAACCCCAGATCCTGAATCCACTGAGCAGGGCCAGGGATCGAATCTACATCCTCATGGATACTAGTCGGATTTGTTTCTGCTGCGCCACAACAGGAACTCCCAAATCATGGTCTTTTTCAAGGAGAAGCATAAGATACAACCCTGGATAAAAGGAGAGACAATTCAGTTCGGGAGGTTGGTATGAGAAGATTTGAGCATATTGACAGGTGAACAGGAATTAGTCAAGTCAAAGCAAGGAGGTAAAAGTGGGGTGGGGGAATTGTATGCTATAGTGAGACTCACATGTGCAAAAGCCTAGAGATGACAAATATATGATGTTTTCTGAATACGAGCTATGCAAGGTCATATATGACTTGGGAAGACAGAAAGGGAATAATGAGAGAGATGAAGGATGGTAAAATAAGCAAAGATTAAACGTGTAGCAAATGAATTTTCTAAGAACCAAGTTTCTCAACCATTTAAATCACTACCTACAAATTTTAACAGAGCAGGTCTCACTTTTCTTTTTTGAATCATGTTTAGCGTGCAAAAGGATAAGTGATATGGATTATACAAATTTAATTTCATAAATTTTATTGCAAACCTTTGTTAATATGTAATTTGCTTAAGTCTTTTGCTCACATTTTTCTTCTGCCCATTGCTGTCCCTCTATTGAGAGCTTTGACTTTGGAGTTCTGAGGACCTATATTAAAATCTCAACTTTGATTTTTAAAAATCTCAATTTCTGATTTTCTAGCTGCGTGGTTTTAAGCAAGTTCCTTAATCTGTCTTTATTTTATCCATAAAGGAGTAAGGGAGGGCAAAAGTATGAACTCACTTACAGGGCTGGAATAAGTTAAAAAATATATAAATGTATACCAGTATCCAGCACGATAGACACTTAACATGCAAGTATCCTTGGATGAAAGCCCTAGAAAAATGACTCCTTCACTCCTCTTAGTCCAGAAGGTCTCACCTGAGGTTGCACATTAAAATCACATGAGGAACTTCAAAAAATATTGATACCCAGTCCCCATGTAATTTAATAGGTCTGGGGTAGGGCCTGGGCATGGTATTATTTTTATAAGCTTTCCAAGTGATTTTAATATAATGCAAGGTTGAATACTGCTGATCTAGCCAGAGAAGACTAACCTTTTTACCCCTCTGAAATCAAGATGTGCGTGTGTGTCTGTGCATCTAGCACACAAAGCAAAGCTTGAAAACATGAGATTTATTAAGAGAAAAACAACTGCAGGCCATAACTGACACTGATGAGAGCTGGCTACACACTTGGCTGACCTCTTAGATTCTATTTTTAATGTTAAATCCACACTACTTATGTAATACTGGGGCTGTTGACATAACACATCCTTTTGATTTTGTAAAACCCAGATTTATTGAATAGTTTATTTCTTTAAAATTATTTCTATAGCAAAATACTTTTTATACAGGAAAGCGTCAGTTTCTTTATGTTAATTTTTTTAAAGCATTATTTACTTTGAACCCTTGTTTTTTTAAATCCATCATTCATTTTATGTTCATTCACTTATAAAGGACTTAAAATTAACTTAGTAAAACAAAAATAAGGCTAACAATATGATGACAGTTAAACGCCATTTAACTGTCATATATATATATCCATATATGTCCATATATATATGGAACGGCTTATTTTTTAGACCTATATTAAGCTTCCGTGGGTTAACTTTTTGATTATCTTGTTAAATTTTATTTGTTTAATTGAATTATAGTTTATTTACAGTGTTGTGTTAGTTTTAGGTGTACAGCAAAGTGATTCAGATGTGTATGTACACATACACATATATACACATAAACACATATTCTTTTTCAGATTCTTTTCCCTCACAAGTTATTACAAAATTAAGTATGGTTCCCTGTGCTTTACAGTAGGTCCTTGTTGGTTATCTATTTTATATGTAGTAGTGTGTACATGTTAATCCGAAATTCCTAATTTATACCTCCTTCCCTTTCCCCTTTGGTAACCATAAGTTTGTTTTCTATGTCTGTGGGTCTCTGTTTTATAAATAAGTTCATTTGTATCATTTGTTAAAGATTCCACATATTAGTGGTACCATATTTGTCCTTCTCTGACTTACTTGGTATGATAATCTCTAGGTCCATCCATATTACTAAAATGGCATTATTTCATTCTTTTTTATAGCTTAGTAATATTCCACTGTATACATATACCACATCATCTTTATCCATTCATCTCTTGATGGAGACTTAGGTAGCTCCCATATCTTGGCTATTGTACTTGGCATAGTGAGGTGCATTATCTTTTCAAATTATGGTTTTCTCTGGAATATGCCCAGGACTAGGACTGCAGGATTATATGGTAGCCCTAGTTTTAGTTTTTTAAAGAACTTCCATACTGTTCTCCAGAGTAGCTGTACCCATTTACATTCCCACTAACAGTGAATGAGGGTACCCTTTTCTCCACACCCTCTACAGTATTTATTACTTGTAGACTTGTTAATGATGACCATTCTGACCAGTGTGAGGTGGCACCTCATTGTAGTTTTGATTTTCATTTCTCTGACAGTGATTTTGAGCATCTTTTCATGGCAGGTCTAGCCCAGGCTCCTATGACATCATTGCTTGTGCTCTGGGTCCCAGTACATGAGACCTTATGTGTGCCCTGCAAGAGTGGAGTCTGTTTTCCTCATTCCTGTGGAGCTATTGTGCTCTAGCCCCGCTGGTCTTCAAAGCCAAATGCTCTGGGGGCTCTTCTGTGCAATGCTGAGAAGCTTGAGTAGGGCTCAGAACTCTCGCTTCTGTGGGAGAACTTCGTGATATAATTATCCTCCAGTTTGTGGGTCACCCACCCAGGGGGTACAAAATTTGATTATATCATGAGTGTGCCCCCTCCTACTGTCTTGTGGCTTCTTTATTTTTTTAGGGTTTTATTTTTTCTAATGTAGTTGATTTACATTATTCTGTCAATTTCTGCTATATAGCAAAGTGACCCAGTCACACACACACATATACATACACACATTCTTTACTTCACATTATCCTCCATCATGTTCCATCACAAGTGATTAGGTATAGTTCCCTGTGCTATACAGCAGAATCTTATGCTTATCCACTCCAAATGCAATAGTTTGCATCTTCTAACACCAAACTCCCAGTCTATCCCTCTCTCTCCCTCAGCAACCACAAATCTGTTCTCCAAGTCCATGAATTTTTTTTTTTCCTGTAGAAAGGTTCATTTGTGCTGTATATTAGATTCCAGATAAAAGTGATATCATATGGTATTTGTCTTTCTCTTTCTGACTTACTTCACTTAGTATGAGTCTCCAGTTCCATCCATGTTGCTGCAAATGGCATTACTTTGTTCTTTTTTATGGCCTAGTAGTATTCCACTGTATATATATACCACATCTTCTTAATCCATATATAGGATTTATGATATTTAGGTTGTTTCCATGTCTTGGCTATTGTGAATAGTGCTGCAACGAACATTCAGGTGCATGTATCTTTTTCAGTGAAGGTTTGTCTGGATATATGTTCAGGAGTGGAACTGCTGGATCATATGGTAGTTCTATATTTAATTTTCTGAGGTACCTCCATACTATTTTCCATAGTGGTTGTACCAATTTACATTCCCACCAACAGTGTAGGAGAGTTCCCTTTTCTTCAACACCCTCTCCAGCATTTGTTATTTGTGGACTTATTAATGTTGGCCATTCTGACAGGTGTGAGGTGGTACCTCATACTAGTTTTGATTTGCATTTCTCTAATAATTAGTGACGCTGGACATTTTTTTCATGTGCCTATTGGCCACCTGTATATCATCTTTGGAGAAATGACTCTTCAGATCTTCTGCCCATTTTTCAATTGGGATTTTTTTTTGTTGTTGAGTTGTATAAGTTGTTTGTATTTTTAGAGATTAAGCCCTTGTGAGTTACATCATTTGAAACTATTTTCTATACCTTGAAACAAATGAGAATGAAGACACAACAACCCCAAATCTATGGGATGCCGCAAAAGCGGTGCTTAGAGGGAAGTTCATAGCATTACAGGCCTTCCTCAAAAAAGAAGAAAAATCTCAAATCGACAACCTAACCCATCACCTAAATGAATCAGAAAAAGAAGAACAAAAACACCCTAAAGTCAGCAGAAGGAAGGAAATCATTAAGATCAGAGAGGAAATCAATAAAATAGAAATTCAAAAAACAATAGAAAAAAATCAATAAATCCAAGAGCTGGTTCTTTGAAAAGGTAAACAAGATTGACAAACCTCTGGCAAGACTCATCAAGAAGAGGAGAGAAAAAACGCAAATAAACAAAATAAGAAATGAAAAAGGAGAAATTACTACAGATATTACAGAAATACAAAAAACCATGACAGAATATTATGAACAATTATATGCCAACAAATTTGATAATCTAGAAGAAATGGACAAATTTTTAGAGACCTACACCCTCCCAAAACTGAATCAAGAAGAAATAAATCAACTGAACAGACCAATCACTGGAAATGAAATTGAGTATGTCATCAAAACACTCCCTACAAATAAAAGTCCAGGTCCAGATGGCTTCACAGGTGAATTCTACCAAACATACAAAGAGGAACTCATACCCATCCTCCTTAAACTTTTCCAAACAGTTGAAGAAGAAGGAACACTCCCAAAGACATTCTATGAGGCCAACATCACCTTAATTCCAAAACCAGACAAAGATACCACAAAAAAAGAGAACTATAGGCCAATATCTTTGATGAATATAGATGCAAAAATTCTCAACAAAATTTTAGCCAACCGAATCTAACAGCATATCAAAAAAATCATACACCATGATCAGGTGGGATTCATCCCAGGTGCACAAGGATGGTTCAATGTATGCAAATCAATCAACGTCATAAACCACATAAACAAAAGAAAAGTTAAAAACCACATGATTATCTCAATAGATGCAGAAAAAGCATTTGACAAAGTCCAACATCCATTCATGATCAAAACTCACTAAAGTGGGAATACAGGGAACATTCCTTAACATAATAAAGGCCATATATGAAAATCCCACGGCAAACATAATACTCAATGGAGAAAAGCTGAAAGCCTTCCCACTAACGTCTGGAACGAGACAAGGATGCCCACTCTTGCCACTGTTATTCAACAAAGTATTAGAAGTCCTAGCTACAGCAATCAGACAAACAGAAGAAATAAAAGGCATCCAAATAGGAAGAAAAGAGGTAAAACTGTCAGTGTATGCAGATGACATGATACTATATATAGAAAACCCCAAAGACTCAACTCCAAAATTACTTGGACTGATCAACAAATTCAGCAAAGTAGCAGGATATAAGATTAATCTTCAGAAATCAATTGCATTTCTATATACAAACGATGAAATATTAGAAAAAGAATACAAAAATATTTTACCTTTTAAAACAGCACCCCAAAAAATCAAATACCTGGGAATAAACTTGACCAAGAAGGTGAAAGATTTATACGCAGAGAACTATAAAACATTAATCAAGGAGATTAAAGAAGATACAAAGAAATGGAAAGATATTCCATGCTCATGGGCTGGAAAAATTAATATTGTAAAAATGGCGATACTACCCACAAGCGATCTACAGACTCAGTGCAATCCCTATCAAATTACCCATGACATTCTTCACAGAACTAGAACAAACACTCCAAAAATTTATATGGAACTACAGAAGACCCAGAATTGCCAAAGCAATTCTGAGGAACAAAAACCAAGCAGGAGGCATAACTCTCCCAGACTTCAGGCAATATTACAGGGCCACAGTAATCAAGACAGTGTGGTACTGGTACCGAAACAGACATATGGACCAATGGAACAAAATAGAGACTCCAGAAATAAACCCAGACACCTACGGCCAATTGCTCTTTGACAAAGGAGGCAAGAACTTCAAATGGGAAAAAGACAGTCTTTTCAGTAAGCATTGCTGGGAAACTTGGATAGCTACATGCAAATCAATGAAACTAGAACATACTCTCACACCATGCACAAAAATAAACTCTAAATGGCTTAAAGACCTCAATATAAGACAAGACACCATTAAACTCCTGGAAGAAAACATTGGCAAGACATTCTCGGACATCAGCCTTACTAATGTTTTCTCAGGTCAGTCTCCCAAAGCAACAGAAATCAAAGCAAAGATAAACCAATGGGACCTAATCAAGCTGACAAGCTTTTGCACAGCAAAGGAAACCAAAAAGAAAACTAAAAGACAACTTACAGAATGGGAGAAAATTGTTTCAAATGATGCAACTGACAAGGGCTTAATCTCTAAAATATACAGACAACTGATGCAGATCAACAACAAAAAAGCCAACAACCCCATTGAAAAATGGGCAAAGGACCTGAATAGACATTTCTCCAGAGAAGATATACAGATGGCCAACAAGCACATGAAAAAATGCTCAACATCATTGATGATTACAGAAATGCAAATCAAAACTACCATGAGATACCACCTCACACCAGTCAGAATGGCCATCATTAACAAGCCCACAAACAACAATTGCTGGAGGGGGTGTGGAGAAAAGGGAACCCTCCTGCACTGTTGGTGGGAATGTAAGCTGGTACAACCACTATGGAAAACAGTATGGAGGTACCTTAGAAAACTATATGTAGAACATATGACCCAGCAATCCCACTCTTGGGCATATATCCAGACAAAAATTTCCTTGAAAAAGACACTTGCACACGCATGTTCACTGAAGCACTATTCACAATAGCCAAGACATGAAACAACCCAAATGTCCATTGACAGATGACTGGATTAGGAAGATGTGCTATATATACATGATGGAATACTATTCAGCCATAAAAAAGGATAAAATGATGTCATTCGCAGCAACATGGATGGAATTAGAAACCCTCATACTGAGTGAAGCAAGTCAGAAGGAGAAAGACAGATGTTATATGAAATCTCTTATAACCGGAGTCTAAAACACTGCACAAATGAACATCTCAACAGAAAAGAAAATCATGAACTTGGGGAACAGACTTGTGGTTGCCAAGGGGGTGGGGGAGGGGGGTGGGAGGGAATGGGGTTAACTAGTGCTTCGGTGATGGAAAAGCAAGGAGATCCAGCTGTGTAGTACGGGGAGCTATGTCTAATCACATGTGATGAATCCGTATATGTTCATGTAACCGGGTCACCACACAGTGCAGCTGGAAAATCTGACAGAAATCTGTAATGCAGCTATAATGTAAAAATAAAAAAAAAAAAAAGTGTGGAATTGGCACACACACAAAAAAATACATACGGATCGATGGTACAGAATAGAGAACCCAGATATTAACCCACATATCTATAGTCAATCTTTGATAAAGGAGACAAGAATATACAATAGGAAAAAGATAATCTCTTCAGCAAATGGTGCTGGGAAAGTTGGACAGCTGCTTGTAATTCAGTGAAGTAAGACCACACTCTGATACCATACGCAAAAATTAAAAAAAAAAAAAAAGGCTTCAACATAAGACAGGACACCATAAAACTCCTAGAAGCGATCACAGGCAAACATTCTCTGACATAAATCATTCCACTGTTTTCTGAGGTCAGTCTCCAAAGGCAACAGAAATGAAAACAAAAGGGACCCAATAAAACTTACAAGCTTTTGCACAGCAAAGAGAACCATAAACAAAATGGAAATACAACCTCCAGAATGGGAGAAAATACTTGCAAACAATGCAAACAAGGGCTTAATTTCCACAATATACGAACAATTGAACAACAAAAAAGCAAACAACCCAACTGAAAAAATCAGCAGAAGACCCAAACAGACATTTTCCAGGCACATGAAAAGATGCTCAACATCACTAATTAAATAGAAATGCAAATCAAAACCACAATCAGGTACCACTTCACTGAGGTCAGAATGGCCATTATTAAAAAGTCCACAAATAACTGGAGGTCCCATCATGACTCAGTAGAAACAAATCTGACCAGTATCCATGAGGATGCAGGTTCGATCCCTGGCCTCGAACAGTCTGTTAGGGATCTGCAGTTGCCGTGAGCTATGGTATAGGTTGCAGGTGTGGCTCAGATTTGGCTCAGATCCTGCATTGCTGTGGCTGTGGTGTAGCCAGTAGCTACAGCTCCGATTTGAACCCTACCCTGGGAACCTCCATATGTTGTGGGTGCATCCTTAAAAAGGCAAAAAAAAAAAAAAAAAAAAAAAAAAAAAAAAAAAAAAAAAGCTACAAATAACAAATGCTGGTGAGAATGTGGAGGAAAGGGAATCTTTCCATACTACTGGTGGGAAGGTAGGCTGATACAGCCTCTGTGGTAAACAGTCTTGAGGTTCCTCAGAAAATTAAAAATAGAATTACCATATGATCCAGCAATCCCACTCCTTGGCACATATCCAGACAAAACTATAATTCAAGACACATGTCCCAATGTTCATAGCAGCACTATTCATAATAGGACATAGAAACAACCTAAATGGCCATCTACTGATGAATGAATAAAGATGTCATACATACATATATAGAATGGACTACTATACTCAGCCACAGAAAACAACAAAATAGTGCCATTTCCAGCAACATGGATGACCTAGAGATCACAGTAGGTGATATAAGTCAGAAAAAGACAAATAGCATATTATATCAATTATATCTGGAATCAAAATATGACACAAAAGAACCTATCTAAGAAACATACTCACAGACATAGAGAACAGACTTGGAGGCATGGGTTCGATCCCTGGCCCAGTGCAGTGGGTTAACGGATCCAGCGTTGCCACCTTGAATTCAATCCCTGGCCTGGGAATGTTGACTGAATCACTTTTCTGTACAGCAGAAATTAACACAGCGATGTAAATCAACTTCAATAAAAATTTAGCAAATAGTGTTACTGTATTTTTAATCTTTAAAAGGAAACCTTTAATTTCCAGTACTTGACAGTACTATGAAGTTAGAACTAGATAAGCTCAGTATTATTACATAACTAGAATTTGATCTTTCTTTATCATTTTGAAAATTCAGTTATGTATTACCCTGACAAATAAAAATCCTTGAATGACCTGCTATTCATAGATAAAACTTTGTGTAGGTCTAATTGTCTTTAGGGAAGTTCCCGTTAGAAGCAGCTGAGGCCAGTATCAACCCACCAAGAATTAAATGACTTTAGCAATTTCAATGGATGCTAAGATTGATATAATCTGACTATAAATCATTATCTAGCCAGTGGATAACTGAACTCATAGGGTAGCTTAGACATTCACTAGTGAAACAACAGGAAATCCATAGGAAAGGAAGTTAAAAAAAATCCTTATGGCTCAGCGATCTGTGGGAAAGAGAAATCTCTAACAATTCTGCAAAGAATTTCCCATTTTTTAACTAATCCAATCAGTTTTCCTAATCCTCCCGGTGACTAGAAACAGTTTAGGAGCTGGAAGAAGTAGAATGAAGATGAGGCATTCTGTTTTTACCACTGCCATTAAAAAGCTTGGGAAAAAGATAAACCTCAAATCACCAAAGAACATTCTTTCCTTAAAATGTTTTCAAAATAAATATGAGACCAATCTGCAGAACAATGTACAACCATGGATAAGTTAAAACTTTTAAGAATGGGGACAACTGGGATAACTCCATGTATAATCAAGACTTTGGGGAACTGACTTGTTTCCAGTTTCCTGGTGAAAGGAAACTATGGGATGGTAGGGGGGGCTGACATTTTGACATTTTATCTGAAGCTGTAAAACAGAAACAACTGTGCAAAACATATGATTCAGACGAACAAAAAACCAAACAAATCCAAATGTACAACTCTAAAAATACATGATCAATGTTTAATATTCTGAGGATTAGATAACAAAATTGAATAATTCTTTTACTTGACTAGGTTCATTTGCTCTGAATTGTTCTAAATTGTTCTAAGAGTTAAAAACGAACTATCACATTTATTTAGAACCATCAGATTTTACTTCAGGAAAATCTAATACCTTTCAAAAAGTAATAATTTTAGTATTAGCACAAAAAATTACCTCCTAACATTTCATTTAAAAAAACCTTTCCGCACCCAAAGATTCCTATTTTTGAATTACAGTACTGCAAGGCACATACAGAACTCACCTCCTTCAAAACACACAGAAGATATACTCCCTGAAATAGAATTTTTAAAATCCTTAAACAATTAGAAATACTACAAAGTTAACAATTTTTAGGTAAAAACGTTGCTTCTACAGGATCATGCACCTTTCCTAAAATCAATTCAGCACATATGTATAAATAATCCTTTTTTAAAAAAAAATTTGTACTTGAAATGCGATACAGTGATGCTGAAGACAGCACTGAACAAACCTGAAAAGTAGTACAGCTTGATAAATTTTTTTGTTATTGCCTTCATGAGAGACTGTATCATCTCTAGAATTCTCAGACTTAAATTTAATAATGGGATAACTACACAGGAAATAAAGTATTTTCCTTCTTTTTAAACTATTTCTTTCACCTCTAATACCAATTATTTTATAAGGGACGCTAAGTGAAATCTATTTTTTTCTTCAGTAAAACTGAGGACAGGACAATTTAAATGCCTCTACTAAATTTAATGCAGCTTAATTAGGGACCAGGTACATATTTTCCTCTGAAAATTTTTGGTCAAGCATGTCTAACCATAAAAGCAAATGGAATTTTAAGAGGTAGATTTTTTTCCCATGATGCATTTTGTTAATAAATGTATTGTCAAGAAAGTAAAAACAAACACTGAGTGTGTTTTCTTAAAGTATAAGGGTCGAATGAAAATATAAATAAAAGATATGATATTTGTTACAGTCTGACGTTTTAACAGTCATAGTATTGGATGTTTTGCGACCATTGCATTTTAGACTCTCTCAGCATCAAAATACGAGTCTGCCAACTGTATTAAATCCTCCTCCACCCCCACCACCAGTTGGTCCACAGCTTCCTGGTGGATCATTGTCATCAAATCCATTGGGCCGAAACGAACAGGAGGCAGATGCAGCTTGCAGGGCCCGGGCTCGAGCATTCAACTCTTGTTCCTAAAATTAAAAATAATTTCTATGAACTTAAAATTCTAAATACAATGGATGGGTATATAACCTATATAAATATTTTTAAACTGCTTTAACCTTTAATAAGCACCCTCAGTAACTTTAAAAATATCAATCCCACTAATTCTTACCAAATCTTAATAAAGTACATTATCACAGATGGAGCAAACAAGATAGCAAAATCCTGGTGTAACAGAATGACAGATCCTAAAGGTTGTTCTGTTTCAATACCTCACTTTAAAGAAGAGGAAACTGAAGTCTTCAGTCTTAAAACTTCCCTACAGAAATTTTACAGTTCTTGCAGGACTCATCAACACAGACAGGAATAGATTTCTAATACACAGAGCACAGAATTCAAAGGTTATAACAATTGATTATCTATTCTCCATCAAGTGGGGCTATTCTGGAAATGGGTGATATTGTAAAAGGTATAAATAATGAAAGAAAGCCGATTTTTTTTCTACCCTTCTTCATAATATTTCTCAATAATTAAAAGATCTTAGAAACACTGCTAAGGAAAATGGAGCCCGTCTCCCTACAGTATTGCTTAAAACTTTTCCCTAGCAGATACTTAGAACTTTTAAATGGAACCAAGTTCATCCATGTGCCAGACACATAAAAGGTGTTCAATGAATAGCAATGGCCTAAGATTGGAACACTATTAAGGAGTTAGCTACAAAGGGAGCAAATGTGAATAAATATTATTTATAAATAAACTGCAAATTCATTTGGCAATGTATAGAACTGGAATTTAAAACAGGCACAAACTCCTTGGAATAAGCAAAATATTCTGGCATATGTCCTTTTTTTCTGGGAAAGGGTCTATAACTTTCAAAAGAAGTCAGTGTCAACAAGGTCTAAAAGCTACTGGTAACAGCACAACTGTTAACTGGTAAAATCATCTGAAGAATTTTCACACTACAGTCAACATTAATAACAAAAACTGTACTGTTTCCAATTTTTTAACTAAAAGCCCAATTACTTCGCTCCTCCTGGCAACGTAATATAATTTTATAATTTCTAGATAGATTTTATTAGCTTATGCCTTCATGAGATGCCTAATTTTGTATTATGGAGGGAAAAAACCCTTATATCTATTGTTTATATTATGGACACCCTACTACTCCTCAGTAGCATACAGCAACTGCTGTATGATTCCCAATACAGAAAATTATCAAGTACCACATTTCTATGGTTGAATGTGACTTCACATAAGAAGTCCTTCTAGCAGAATGGCCTAGTGAGCCTGTCTTGGACAGGCCTTCCTTAGGCTTTTAAAACAATTTGTAGGATATTTCTTGAAAACATTTTTTTTTACTTTATCATTTACAACATTCATAAGTGCTGGCTCCTCTGTATAATGTCTAACTACACGATACTTTTCAGGAGGTATATTAGTTTATTTTTCAATCTGTAAAGTTAATTACAATTTTTTTTTTTTTACAGATAGAAAATAAAAGCCATAGTTACGTCAGAAAGAGAAACACAAATAACAAAAATCCTCTGCTCTAGCTCTATAATCTATTAAGCTATCTAAACAAGCAGTGAAAATATCACTCTGTATCTAAGAAACAGTATCTGGTTTAAGGTGTAGATCATGTTCTCTAATGAAAGAAAGAAATGCTCTCTAATGAAAGAAATAAAATGCAAGGTAGAGTTCAAGAAGTTCTGCTCCCAAAAGATATGGTGATTTTTGGAGCTCTCCTCACGGCTCAGCAGTAACGAACCCGACTAGTATCCATGAGGACGTGGGTTCGATCCCTGGCCTCACTCAGTGGGTTAAGGATCTGGTGTTGCCGTGAGCTGTGGTGTAGGTTGCAGATGTGGCTCGGATCTGGCATTGCTGTAGCTATGTTGCAGTGAGTTATAGTGCAGGCCAGTAGCTGCACCTCCAATTTGATGCCTAGCCTGGGAATGTCCATATGCCACTGGTGCTGCCCCAAAAAGGCAAAAAGAAAGAAAGAAAGAAAGAAAGAAAGAAAGAAAGAAAGAAAGAAAGAAAGAAAGAAAGAAAGAAGGAAGGAAAGAGATGGTTATTTTTGCCTGGATGTTATTAAAAAGTGATTTCCTGCCAGAAGTTATGTTGAAGACATACAAAATAGAAAATTAAGTAACTCCACTGCTTCAGATACAACTAAAACCTATATTATATGTCAGGACATAGAGCTTCCCAAGAAAGTAATATTCCTTTTTTGCCTTCTTACCTATTTACATAAAAATACATGGCTGACCTCTGGATACATGAAATTCTGTTTTTAGAAGATAAGCTTAAATGATGAAAAAAAGTAGCTTAAACTGCTTTTCATCTTATTTCTTTTAATATAGATGAGAACATTATGTACATATCACAAATTATGAATGTCATGACATAATTTATATCCCATGTTTATATTAAGTATAACTTAAATTAAGTAAAACTTAATTCTTATTTCAGGAGTGGACTATTAGTGACAAGAGGAGTTTAGATCTCTCATTCAAGTAAACCTGTTAACATTAAATTTATCCATCTTTTTTTCTTTAAACTACACAGATATACTCTTCTGCATGTATGATTAAAAAAAAAATTAAGACATTAAACTACCATCCCCTCCAAAGGGAAAGAAAAAAGGGAAGAAACGTAACAAGGAAGGAGAGAAGTGTCTGCATTTGATGTGGGTCAGTGGGGACAGGTGCTGACTTACACAAACCTTCCTCTCACTGGATCCTAACTAAAGGCATGATTTTTGTAATCTGAACACTAAAATAATGGAGACACTCCTAATAGAATTTGGACTGAGGGGAGAGAAATATATGAAGAGACAAGCCTTTTCCAAAATTTACTTCAAGCTCCACAGCTTGCATTGCTCTCCTATGTCTCAGGCTGTGATACAGAATAGAAGGAGGTTTGAGACAGGATTTTTTACCCAGGCATTTCAAAACTACTCATCCTGCCAATACTAGAAAGAGCAAGAGTTTCTTTCTATCAATTTTAAGTCTAGTTGTGATTGTATTCAATTCCACATCCTTACTTCTACTAAGATTTAAGTTTTTTACAACCGTCTTATTAAGAGCTTCAGTGCTATTTCTTAAAGCTAAAACTGTATCCTAGACATAGCAATCTATTACAAAGCATTATTTCTATAAAATGGGCACAAGCTTATAACTATACCTCAATAATAAATGTAAAAAAATAAGAATAAGAACAGAAACATACATGTTCCACAAGTTCAAAACTAAAAAAAAAAAAAAAAAAAGATAGCTGAAAACTGCTGTATACAGAATCCCAGCACCACACATTCTCACTGCCTGGCAATCACGAGAAAATGTTCATCAGTGTAACAGAAGAAACAAAGTCTCTGAGCACAAATTTAAAATACCAGAACGATTCAGTTAACAGTATGAGATACATCACAATTCAAACCTTATCAATTACATTATTGTATTTAAAAGCACCTAATCAATTAATCTTAAGTTTCTAATTAAGTGTTGAGTATTTGTTATTGTAATTTGCTTTAAAAAGGCACTTTGATAATGAAGCTTTCTTTAATAGCCTGTCTTCATATAGGTAAATAAGTACCTTAATATAAAATTTAGCATTACCATTTTTGCATTAAACAAGTAGCCAATCTGAGACTTCAGATGGAATTTAGAACAACTGCTGAGTTAACAAAGTACATAATGATTTTTCCTTATAGTGACATAACAGTGTTAAAATAATGACTAGAATGGCTCGTCACACACAAACATTGTAAAATCAGAATGTAATGGGGCAAATGGCAAAACAGAGAAAATCATTTAGAGTTAAGAAGCTGCAATACAAGTAGCTGTTATAAGAGCTTTTGGAATTCCAAGCATAGAAACTAGTTTCTACATATTTCCAAAAGTCACAATTGCACTGGACATTATTTTTATATTTTATATTAGAGAATGTTTTTATTTCAACCTGACCCTCTTACCCCCACTCCACCTCTCCATCTTTGAGAATCATGATGATTCCTATCTAGTGCTTATCTGATATCTAGCAAGAAGGATATGGTTACATATGTTCTATTACCTTTATTACCCTGATTATGCCTTCTGACTAGCTGTTAGAATCCGGCAGTTCTAACAAATATTCTGAGTTCCTAATTTTTTTTTTTTCTGTAAAAGGTATTCCTTTTGTGTTACTCTGGAACACTGCCATACTCTTAAAAATGTACCATGAATCATTATTTGAGAATTTTATAATAGAGTAAATTTGACAACTTTTGAGTAAACTTCCCTCTAAAAATGAGTACCATTTTTTTCTCTTATTCTATATCTTTTAGGAGTTGTGTGCCTTTCAAACACAAAATTTTTAGAAACTTATTTAAACTCATGAAATCATCTGGACTACTCAATTTAATATACCTACAGTTTCAACTGCCATTTACTGCTGATCCTTTATGTTAGTAGTAAATTGGCAGGTTTCAAAGAAAAACACTTTGCAGCAAGGCTTTTAAGAAAGTTAGAAAAATCCTTGACTCCCTGTGAAATGTATATTTACAAGTAAATTCAGCTCATATAAAACTTTATTCCATGGCTTTTATTTACAAATTGTTCTATTATAGCCTTGGATTTACTGATCAGCTCCTTGAAGAATACATATATCCTTTCTTTACATACTCTACCTTCTAGTTACTTTATTTTATCCACCTGACTGTCAAAAAATAATTCTTAAAATATTTATACAAAGGTCTAAAAGGAATAAATATCAAATTTAGCAGTTGTTTCCCTGGCAGGTGGGACTGAAGGGAAGGAGAAATACTTCCATTTTATTTAACTTCCTGTTTCTGTATGTAAAGATTTCATAATGATCACATCTTTTGTAATTAAAAAGTCTTCTATATTGCATCTAATTGTGACTCTTCATAATTCATAACATTAGAAAGAAAATTTAGTTATATAGGATGAACCCATTTCATATAAACTCAGATTCAAATTGCAAAATGACCACTTCGTAAATTCCTGGAGAATGCAAAAAGTTGGATTTCAAAATGAGGGCACTCATTTTACCACCTGCCAAGTGCTGAAATATTTTCCATAAGTGATGAAGTTTTTATATTTCCAACTTACCTGTAGATACAGTTTATTGTCTTTTGTGATAGCATCCATTAGTTCTTTCTGTAGAGGTGGGTCTCCATTTACCCACAGTCCAGCGGCTGAATTATTACCACCTAAACTATCAGTGCTGTTCTGTTTTTTGTACAAAAGCACATAAGCTGTGTCCTTGGGAAACCTACTTGTAATTTTCTGGACTGACTGAAATGAAGTAAATGTCACTCTGCTGTCATTAAATAAAAACCACTCTTTTGACATTTCCTTATTTTCCAAATCATGTTCAATAACTGCACTGGGACTATCTCTCCCTGGTAAATGACCCTGGGAGGAGGCTAGTGCCAGAGTTTCGGGCTGGTGGCACATCTGGTATGAGCACTCGGCACCTGGGATGTTTCTGGCATAAGAATAGTAATGCCCGCTTTCAGAGGATACACCAGAGTGAACGACAACAGAACTCAATAGATAGGGCACCAGTTGGGGGCAGCAAGCTTCTTCAGTCCCGGAAGGCTTTAATTTTTTAGCTAGATTCTCACTAATATCAGTGAAGTCAACATCTAAAGACCAACTTTCTGATAACGAAGAGAAAGAAGTAGTTCTTTTAACTGGCAACTCCAAAACCAGTGGCAGTGACACATTGTCAAGAATTTTTCTTCTCACATGGTACTTCTGATCATATGAAAATCTTAGGAGAGTAAGAATAAGGTATTCAGGTTCCTCCGTGATTTGCATAGTTTTCTCGGCATTCTGCAGAGAGGCACAGTTTTCACAATAATATTGGTTGTCACCAGTAAGAATCTCTGGAGCCAAAAAATAATTTAGTAAGTCAGTTACTGAAGGTGTGGTTTCACCACCTGGTTTCTGAGGTACATCTTTATTAACAAGCATTTTGCGAGAGTCATTAGGGACAGAAGTGTCTTCAGTAGAGCAAAACTCATCAGGACTGCCCACCATTCCTTCACTGACAGCGGAGTCACAGCAAAAGGCAGCTGTTGCCGGAATACAGACTCCCGGTTCTTTTGAAGGACCAGGTACCCTGGCCTGCATCAGACCACCATCATGTGAACTGCATGATGACGCTGGATCTTGAAAAGACAAGTTTTCCATAGAAGAGGAAGGACAAAAGGCAAGTGAAAGATCTGTAAAGGCTTCCACTTTTTGTGAGGTACTCCTGCAGTTCAAACAACATATATGAGTTTGTAGTTTTCCTCCAAACATTTTTTCGATTAATGTTTTTTCACCATCACTTGTGCAAGAGGCCTCTGTTAGTCCAGCTGCCCTACTGGCTACTTCTTGTAAAGAAGTTTCACTGCACCCGGGACTTTCAGAAGGTTTGTGTGAGGGCTGAACTTTCAAGATCTTTTCTTCTTCATGGAGCCTGCAGGACAGTATATCATTATATGGCTACTTCACTCACTTAAAAATATTGGTGGCTTACATAAATAGCCAAGTTTTTTTTTAATCAAATATAATGCTTAATATAAAAATAAGTTTCTCCTACCTTAATCAAAAGGAATATTGAACAGTTTGAGAAGGCAGATCAGGAGACGTCAGCAACTACTCCTACCTTCTATTCTCATTACACTTTCTTCATAATGCTATTTTATAGCACTTATTGTAGTGAACTGTGTATGTCCACTGTCTTATATATCTTGGTTTGCCTGGCACCTCACAGAATGCCTGGCGTAAAGAAACCACTCAACATATCCTTGTAGAATGGAAGGAAGGTTGCACGTGTTAAGCTCAACTAATTTTACTAGTCATTCATAAACAGAAGGGAGGTAGAGGCAGGGAAATAAAGGAAGATAATAGGTTTTATTAACTAAGTGGTAAGAAGACCACAAAATGTACCAAACCCACCCAATTATGAATTGATCAAAGGAGCAGCTATTATCTTTGTTTCTTTCTTTCCTTTTTTTTTTTTAGGGCTGCACCATTGGCATATGGAAGTTCCCAGGCTAGGGATCCAATCAGAGCTGCAGCTGCCAGCCTACACCACAGTCACAGCAACGCCAGATCCAAGCTGTATCTGTGACCTACACCACAGCTCACAGCACCACTGGATGCTTAACCCACTGAGCAAGGACAGGGATCAAACCCGCATCCTCATGGATCCTAGTTAGGTTCATTAACTGCTAAGCCACCAAGGGAACTCCACCTTTTTTGTTTCTAGATGGCCGTATACTCTTAAAAGTGAGTGAGGAACGCATGAGCTTATTATCTATAAATATTTACTGTATTCAAAAATTGAGAATAAAATAAAATATATTTTAAAACAATAAACTCATTACATGTTAATATACATAACATTTTAAAATAAAAATAGTTGTATTTTCTAAATCCCAAAATATTTAGTGAGAAGAATGTCAATGTTTTACATTGTGCAAATATTTCAAGTATATGGCTCAATAGAAGACAGCTGGACAGCTGGATCCTCATATCGGTTCTGTATTCAATCTATTGTGATATGTTGTTTGGGATGAAGTATATGAAGAAAACTTGGCCTCAACTACATATATACAGATAGGTAGTTGGAAAGGGAAGACCCATGAAAGTGTTTTGGGAACCCCTAAGGGTCCTTGTACCACACTTTGAGAACAGCTGGCCTTTTAAAGGAAGAAAATTTTAAAAAAGAAACCAAGCTAAAAACAAAAGAACACTTTAAAACCTACAATAAATGCAAGGTATTTTAAAGATTAACACTTGAAACATGTCTTTAACGATACAAACAATGTTCTATAGAAATCCGTTATGAAAAGAACATAATTCCAATCATAGCTTTAGGAACATTTTTTACCTGTCTAGTAGAAACCTGAGGTACTCAGAACAGTCTTGCTGTGATCGGGGGGTAAACCATGGAGGTCTTGAAGCCTCAAAGAATATTCGAGGTGCATATGCTTCTCTCTTTTGATATCAGGAGAGAAAATACAAAGGAGTGATTCTTACACCACGAACCAAACAACTGAAGTCATAATATATAATGTTTAATAACAATTAATAAAGATTACTAAATTGCACTGGCTTAACCTTTACTACAAAGTGCCAAACATGGGGGCACATAAAATTAGTAAGGAATAAATTGAGGTAACTTTCAGTCATAACTTCTCATTTTGCAGATGAGAATTCAGAATGATAGAAACCACGTGACTTGCCCAAGGTCACCCAGCTGAATCAGTGGCAGAGGGATGATATCTGAACCCAGACCTCTCCACCAGTATAATGCTCCAGGCATTAGCTATGTGCCTGAGTCCACAAGTTTAAAAAAAAAAAAAAATCAAATCTGAAAAAGACACGTTACCAAATATTTTTTTTGAATAAAGTAATAAAGGGCATACTTTATGGAGTCATGTATACTTATTTTAGGTGACTATTTCCTTAACTGTGTACATGTCATAACTGCATAGAATATGAACATGTTGGTTAAGGATGTTGCTGATTTTATGTTTTGGTACACAGTCAGTTAAGTGAACTGGTTGCTCATACACTTTAGAGAAAGCTAGGTTCAAACCCTAGATTTTGGAATTCTCTTAGCACATCAGGTTAAGGATCTGACACTGTCACTGCAGCTGCATGGGTTGCTGCTGTGGCACAGGTTTGTTCCTTGGCCTGGGAATTTCTACATGCCTAGGACATGACAAAAAAAAAAAAAAAAACTTAGATTTTGCCACGACAGAAAAAGAACTGAAAAAGGCATCTGAAAAGCTGTGATTATAACCTGAAAATTTAGAATTCTCCTGACATTTTGAATATTTGTGGTATGACAGGCTTCTCAGGAAAATTTTTTAAAAAATAGGAATGTTTATAGCATTTTGAAAGGAGGGAGTTTCGTGTTCTGGTTGAACACGGGTTCCAAAATCGCTTGGTTCATATTCCAATCTTGGCCCTTGTTTGCATGACCTCGAAAACAGTTAACATAAGCCCCATTTCTTCACCTGTAAAATAGGAATACTACCTTATTACCTCATAGATGGATTTTGAGGATTAAGAGATAATATATGTAAACCACTTACTATAGGAGCTAGACAAATTTAAATGCTCAATAAGTGTTAGCTTTATTAATTATAAGACAATCTTTTAAAATTAGGTAGGGAAAATCTACCTGCCTAAAACAATCCTTGTTGACCTGCTATTAGAAAGGGTCTCAACTATGACAGAACTTTAATTAGGTTCTCTTGTTAATTCCTTTCTTCTTTTGTTGGGAATATGGAAGCCTACTAAGGTTTTTTCTCCCTTAATAGCTCTGACTTAGGTTCATATAGCATATATAATGTATTTACATCTATAGGTATACATACAGACACACGTAAAAATATATGTCATACGGCTGACCCCTGAACAACCTGGGGGTTAGGGGTGCTGACCCTCTGCTTAGTCAAAGACGTGTATAACTTTATAGTAGGTCCTCATATCTGTGGTTCCACATCTGTGGATTCAACCAACCATGGATTGTGTAGTACTAGAGTACTTATTTATTAAAAAATCCATGTGTAAGCGGACCCTTGTAGTTCACACCTCTGTTGTGCAAGGGCCAGCTCTATACAGTATACAGAAAATAGGGACTAGTGATAAAGCAAGAGCGTAAGTCCATTTATTAGAAAACAATGTTTGGGGGTTGGAGGGAGAAGATTTCATCTCCCTTGGTCCTGAGATGTTAAATTTAATCTGTGAACATATTTCCCCCAGGTAAAGAATAACAAAATGATCTTTTGAGTATCTCAAAGGCCATCACTAACATTTCATATGTCAACCCTATCTTGATTCTTTCTATTCAAGAAGTTATACTTGAGATATTTCTCAGCTTGAAGACAGGAAACAAAGCATTCCTATCAACTCAATTCTACCAATTCTGAATCTATCTTCTCTTCTGGCTGTAACTACCTACTCTTTTAGACCTCTGTGAAACTAAGACAATCAGAGTAAAACTAGAAAATGATATCTGTTATAAATGATACATATTATTCACATTACTCAAAACTTAAAAGTATAAGTTCCTTGAGCATAAGGATTCTTTTTTGAATGCTTATCAGTCTGCATATTGGGTCTTTCAATAAATGTCTATTTACTATATGTGATGTTGTTTCCATTAACATAAACTCATTGCCCTGGATTAATCTGTGGACATAAAAGATCATCACAAAATTTTAAATTCTAGAACTGAATTTTAAATTCAGTTTATCTGTTAAATTCTACAGCTTAAAAGTTTAGTCATAATGAAAGGGTATATATATATTAGAAGCTGGAGGAAAAAGAAGCTAAGGTACCATGAATTTATTTTAATTGTTCACTTTTAATTGCTCGTTACTGTAAAAATCTACCAAAGTATTGATAAGCTTAATATTAAAGATGCATTTTAAAAGATTTCTTCATGATGGAGCTTATTTTTTGGACAGAAAATCAGATTATCTATAATAATTAGAATAATGGGTCAGGAAAACGTTCATCTACGGAATGGCAAGGAGAAGGGAGAAACAAAAACTCAGGGCATATCCTGACTTTAGGCAGTATCTCTTTAGATTTCTACATGGATTTGTCGTGCTGGAAGAGATATATATTATCTCATCAATTAAAAAGGTTTACTAAGTCTGGTATACTGTGAAATTTAAAGAAGATTATCAATGCAGTTAACATATACACACACAATACACTTCTACTCACCTGTGTATGAGCCAAAAAGGCAAAAAGATGCTGCAATTTTTTCATTAACGAATTGCACCCATTTAGATTTAAAGATAAGACTTGTCTCCTGAAACTGAAAGCAAATAAAATATAACGATTTTTGTACACATGTATATACACAATGCCTTTTTTAAAAGCTGAAAGGAAGCCAGTTCAAGAATTTATTATCCTCAAAGTAAAATTTCACTTATCTGAAGGCCCTTTACCTGACAAAATCACTGCCTACAAATGTAGTAAAGGAAGAGAATGACAGTAAATGAACACTTGCTACGTGGCCTGCCAATGGCCACATGCTGTCATGCATTATTCCTCTCTTCTGGATTAGCAAATAGAAACAGATTAAGCTATTAACTAATAACTTAAGTAAACAACTTTTAAACTCTTTCAAATCTGTATGAAGTTTAAAAAAAAATGCTGTCATCAAAACTACTATAAAGGTAGTGATTTAAAAAGTGTGGTACTAGTGCTGGATAGGAAAAGGAGAAACTATTCAAAAAACAATATGGACAAATTTGGTATCCATTTGGAAAAAAAAGTGAATTAGATAAGATTTCACGTCATCACAAATGAGATAGGAGTAATGACCTAAATGTAAAATACAAAACTAGAGAAGTACTGAAAAGAAAAAGGGGGTAGGGAGTTTTAGGGAGGAAGTTTTCCTAAAATTCAGGAACTGGAAATGATAAATAGATTTGACTACATAAAATAAAAATTGCAAACAAAACACTCTCCAAATTCGAACTGTACTGACTAAAAGAAAGTAAGTAGTATTGGATTATCATCCAGAATATATATAAATCAGCATGAAAAAGAAAAGGGCCCAACAGGTAGGTGCACAATGGAAAGAATAGGTTATTTAGAAAAGAAACACAAATGAACAAAGAAAACTAGAGAGGGAAAAATTCTGTAATGGTCAGCAACATGCAAATTAAAATAAAAAGACGTTTTCCTCCAGATTGGAAAAAATTTTAAAGACTGATTATATCAAATACTGCTAAACGTATGGGGTCATAGATACAATCATGTATTAATATGCAAATTTAAATGCTATAAATGCCTTTCTGGAGAGCCATCTGGCACACTCTATTCAAAGAACATCCTCTTTGAGATATGTTTATTATAAGCAGAGAGATGTTTATTATAAGCAAAACAACCTAATATTCATCAACAGGAATTTAGTTAAATTATGGTATATCTCTTTACTCAGAATGACACGGTTCTGTCATTGCCCTAACATGGGACTATTTCCAACACAAATCATTAAAAGAAAAAAATAAGTGGCTGGGAAATAATATATAAGATTCTTTATAAACATATTTTAAAAAATGCATTTGTTTTTGTACTAGACAAATCTTATCATAGTATAAAAAACTAGTCTGGAACAATGAAGGCAAAACTGTTAACAAAGTATCTTTGGGAATGTGAATGTCTGATTTTTATTTTATTTACTTATAGATTTTTTTTAACCACAAAGAATCTACATATTACCAAAGAAATAAAAAATGCTGTCTGCCTATTCTGAGATAGTATTATTGGCCACGGTACAATAAGATGTGCTCTTCCAACTGCTGTTGCCAGTTCTAACCGCTTTGGGTCTCTGCTTTCTCTAACATCTGTAAAATGAGATGGCTGGATTAGATGACCTCTGGTGGTGAGATATGGATTATTTTAGTTTTATGCCTAGTTATCACTTTTGTTAAAAAACAAAAAATCCCAAAGACAAATCAAAAGACAAAAGAAAATACTAAGCCAAATGAAAAGCACCTTAGTGTTGACAGTATATTCTGAGGCTAGGAAATAAAAAAAGCTAAACTCTTCATCTTTCGGTTTATGAGGGAGGCATAAACACTTACAAAGGCTTGGAACTCATTTTGAAAACACCTTTGGTCAAGTTCCATGTGTTGACCAAAGAGAATAATTCAACCGTGTTTTTGTGTTCAGGAAAAGTTTACCATTATTTTGTACCTTTACAGATTGTATGCACATAGCTAACAACTCTGATTTCCTATTTACTTGGCTGCAAAAGAAAATGAATTTGAAAGTAAATCTGGAAGAGGGCAAAGAAACATGTCTGTTTATACATTTGTTTGGTATCCATCAACCTGGGGTGGGGGGACGCAGAGCTTATACTTCCTTAATAGCAACAAAGAAGTTACTGATCTGATAGATATCTATAAGCAGAAAAAAACTAAACACGTCCCCCTCAAGAGATATATAGGTTAAAAGAAAAAACAAACACTGTCTTACGGGATAATAAATTAGTACCTGAAGACCCTTAAACTCTGTGAAATAAGCGCAATCGATCCTTGTTATATTAATAAATATCAGGTCAGAGTAACTCAAAAGATTAAAAATGTAATATGTAATATAAATATGAAGTAGAATTTTATAATTAACATTTTAAAAGTTCCTAAGCATCAACAGTAATTTCTGAACAAGGCAATTATATGAAAATATTGATATTTCTGCTGTATATAATGTGAAGACAATACCACGATCTTACAGTTTATTAGCATGTGTCAATTTCTACAGTGATAATTAAAAAAAAAGTTCATATTTAACTTACTCTGTGGCCATAAACAATGCTTGTATAACACTGTTCATATAACATGTATTCCCTAGGTTAATAAGACCAGTTTTCCCAGTTTCAGATTTTCCAGAAAGTCTAGACAAGCAAGATGCCAAAGAATTGGATTGAGAAGTCCAGGCACTTTGATTGAGAATCAATTTAATCTTCTCTTCACTGGGCTTAGGAAAATCCTATAGATCATAAAGAGGAAAAACAGTGTAAAAATACACACTATTTTTTGGCATTAAATTAATACTATAAAGAAGATTCTTCCCCTGACATTTAACTTTCTTTTCTCCCACTTAACTTTGGAATTACTTCTTAGTACTTGACCAGTCATCAAAAAATCGGGTTATGCTACATGGCAAAAATAACTGTCTCCTAAAATGAATAAATATCTAATTGTAGAGTTTATTAACCTGAGGAATACTCAAGAACCAGGAAACCAGGAATTCAAGTCACATTTGAACTGTTTATATTTCCTAATTGCCAGCAAAAAGTTTCAAAATTAAACTCTGAGATGAGGGAGTATACTGCAATCTTATTCAAGACAATAGAATGAGGATTCGAATCAGCACACAACTGAATAAGCTAAACAATTTGGTTCAAATTTTGTAATGAAAGTATGAAATATCTCCTTTCCATTCACTACTAGTATTTACCCAGTATTAACCCTTAGAAATAAAAGCTCAAAGTAATCAGTAGATGAAACAGCAAAGTGTCTAAGCACAGTGACCTTTAACTTTAAAAAATAAAACTCAATCTCATGTTTAACAATAGAGAAAATTATTACAAGTTTCTTCTGCACTTTGTGACATATGTGGTAAAATTTCAAGTGCAAGTGATTTCAAGCATGAGTAACTGTTGATCACTGGAGGATTCGCAAAGCTGGTAAAATCATTAAGGCTTTTTTAAACTGCTAGTCACATCTAAGGCACTTAGACCTCGGAAAACAAACACTTTGGGAAGGAATTTTAATCTTCTGATTTTGCTGCTGTTGTTGCTGACAGCTAATACAAAGTGCTTCCCTTGGTTTAAGAGGGAGATTCTGGTTTCTTCTGAGCCTATTTTAGTTAGCAGGATTTTCAACATGTAAAGCAGTGAAGAATGACATTTAACAATAGCAACAGCTTTCATCTATGGACACAGCAACATTGTAAAAAGAGATTAACATTATCAAATCTATGACCAAAACCTTTTATACATAAAGACTTTTACTTTTGAAATGTCAAAGTGTCACATCAGTAGTATACATTAATTGGTGAACAGTCTTATGGACTGAGTCAAAATCAGTTTGATTTAGCCAACTATACAATAAAAAGAACATGTTCTGTGTATTCATTTCAGATACAGGAGGAGTAAAGATAATGAGACCTCATATTTTATTTCACACCGCAAAAAGGAACATTAATAGAACTGATTTCTAATAACTTCTGAGAACATCTAAGCTGAGGCAAGTTCTCCAATTCTTTTGCTAAATCCTGATTATGCAATAAGTTCACTAAGAGGAAAGTGTGCTTATTGTGATACATTTTTCAAGATAAACACAATCAGTGCTTTTTAGATCCAGTATCTATCCAAAGTTGAAAGACAGTATCCTCACAAATAATTCAAGTAAAGATTCTATGAAATAAGAACATTCATGAATAATCTCTAGCAAAAATGAAAAAAGAGAAGAAATGGATGTCAAATATTTAATTAAACTCTCTTCCTTGTTTCTAAGATATAGCTTAACATTTCTGATATTGGGATGCACCTCTGATGTGGGTGTTAACTTAATGTAACATTTTTTTAAAGCAAATTTCCCCCAAAAGCTATTATAAATCTAAAGATATTACTTATAATTGTTGGTACTGCAGAACTGAAGAAAGATGGTTATTAATTTAATTAGTCATAACAAATATGAAAAAGATTATGCTCCCCAAATCAGTGAATCATGATTCTGACTATATTTTTCAAACAAATAGCATATTTCCATAAAACAGTAAATTGAAAGCTGGTTACAGGGCTGTTTCATCACATTTATCTATTTATGGCTGCAGCTCCTTAAATACTGGTGCGACTATCAACATACCTTTATTGCTTCCAGGATAGGTTCGTAGAGATCTGGAAATCCAGAATAATGATACATCATGCAGTGTATCAGTTCTGTTAACTGCACTAGGAATGCTGTACTGGAAGGCAGGCCATCACTTCTGAAGGAGTTAACCAAATTAACTACATGAGGAACAATCTACATAGAAAAAAAAGACAAACATTCCGCAATTTACACCAATCGGCAACAATTTTCTAGCCTACAAATGTAATGCAAATGTTACACCATCAGCAAATACTATTCTGTATGTCCAGTCACTTTTTTCTAAAAAAGTTAAGTTAAAAATTTCTAGAATTATCAAGATAAATCTAGTTAATATATATAATTTTAATTCCACACAAGACCATCTCATTCTTATACTCCATCTAAAACTAAGGTAGACACAAACTAAGGTACAAAATAGAAACTTTCGGCATTGCTGCCATTCTAAAAAAATGGCTTTAGTTGAAAAATGTTAGGGCTATTCCATTTACCAGATTTTGAATAGGGATAAACTTTAAAAAAAATAAACCTAGAATTAATGAAAGAGCTCCATCTAGTGTGAATTTTAGATTTTTCACTTGAAAGAATTCTATATACTCTGCAAATTAAAATCTGTTTCACGAAAATCTTTAACATAACTTAAGTATGTAACTAAAATTACCACTCAGGCTTCAGCACTACCCCTTTTTTAGATAAAGGGCTAAGGTCTATTTTAGGGACAGTGTCTTAGGCTAGAATGGCTATCCTTACTAATGACCTCCATTCCCCACCTCTAAAGAAGAGACAGTTCTAAAAATAAAGTGAATTAGGAATTCCTATCGTGGCTCAGTGGTAATGAACCCAAGTATTCTTGAAGATGCAGGTTGGATCCCTGGCCTTGCTCACTGGGTTAAGGATTGAGCATTGCTGTGAGCTGTGGTGTAGGTTGTAGGCGCGGCTCGGGTCATCCCTTGCTGTAGCTATGGGTAAGCTGGCAGCAGTTGCTCAGATTTGACCCCTAGCCTGGGAATTTCTATATGCAGCACGAGTGGCCCTAAAAAGAAAAAAAAAGTGAAATCAGAAACTTCTAAGGAATTGGTGTTAAAAATGAAAGTGAAATAAAAAAATGCTCATTGCTTATTAATATGCAGAAAACTATTAACACAATAAGCACAACAATGTCCTTTCATTATAAAATTAGACTAAAAGTTAATACGGGGAGTTGGTGGCTCAGTGGGGTCAGGATCCAGCATTGTCACTGCTGTGGCTCTGGTTCGATTCCTGGACTAGGAACTTTTGCATGTCACAGGCAAGGCCAAAAAAAAAAAAAAAAAAAAAAAAAAGTCAATACAGAGCCAATCACATATGTAAGAAGTTATTAACAAAATCTCCGATTGGATTAAGATGGCAGAATGGAAGGACTGGAGCTCAACTTCTCTCCCAAAAAACAACAAAACTACAACCAAATGCCAAGCAACCATCAACCAAGTAAGATATTCTGCTCCAGAAGACAAAGAGGAGACCACATCAAGAGGCAGGAGGGGTGATTACGTGATAGAAGCAACCACATACCTCCTGGGTGGGAAGCCCCCCCCCCACAGACTGGAAAATAACTGTATCACAGAGAATCAGCTACAGGACTGAGAGTTTTGAGTCCCACATCAAATCCCCATGCCTGGGGATCTGGCACAGGGAGAAAGAGCCCCCAGAGCATCCGGCATTGAAGGCCAGCAGGGCTTGTGTGCAGGAGCTCCACAGGACTGGGGGAAACAGAGACCCCAATCTTCAAAGGCACACACAGACTTTCACATGCACTCGATCCCAGGGCAAAGCAAAGTCTCCATAGGAATCCCGGTGGAACCCAACTGCAATTCCTGGAGGATCTCCTGGGAAAACAGGGGTGACTGTGGCTTGTTGTGCAGGAAGGGCATTGGAGATGAAGCTCTCGGGAACATTCATCAGCCTGCATTTCTCTGGAGCTGGCCATTTCTGGGAAAAACTGGTCCCTCCCATCAGCACTGAGAAGCCCCAGGCCAAACAATAATCCAGGTGGGATCACAGCCCCACACATCAGTAAACAGGCTGCCTAAAACCCCTCAGGCACACAGCCAACCTCTGATCTCATCCAGAGACAAAGCCCCATCCACCAGAGGGATAGGAGTCAACCCCACCTACCAGTGAGCAGGCATCAGTCCCTCCCATCAGGAAGCCTACAGCAAGCCCCCTCCATACCAAGTTTAGCCACAGGGGAGGCAAACACCAGAACTAAGAGAGGCCACAACTCCACTGTCTACAATAAAGTCACCACATCAAAAACCTATAAAAATGAAAAGACAGAAAACTATAACTCAGATAAGGGAGAAAGAGAAAATCCCAGAAAAACAGCTCAATGATGAGGAGATTATCAGCCTCCCAGAAAGAGACTTTAGACTGTTGATGCTGAAGATGATGCAAGGCATTGGAAATAAACTGGAGGCAAAGATTGATCATTTACAGGAAACCCTGCACAAAGAAATACAAGATGTAAAAATTAAACAAGAAGAGATGCAAAATACAATAACTGAAAGAAAAAATGCATTAGAAGCAGCCAACAGTAGAATACAGGAGGCAGAAAAACGAATCAGTGAGGTGGAGGACAGATTAGTGGAAATCACTAACGCAGAAGAAAAAAACAGATAAAAGATTGAAAGGAAATGAGCAGAGTCTCAGAGAACTCTGGGATAATGTTAAACGCACAAACATCCACATCATAGGGGTGCCAGAGGGAGAAGAGAGAGAGAAGGGGACAGAAAAAATATTTGAAGAGATAAAAGCTGAAAACTTCCCTAATATGGGAAAGGAACCACTCACTCAAATCCAGGAAGTGCAACGAGTACCATATAAAATAAACCCAAGGAGGAACACCCCAAGACACATATTAATCAAATTGACCAAAGTTAAAGATAAAGAGAAAATATTGAAAGCAGCTAGGGAAAAGAAACAAATGACACACAAGGGAACCCCGATAAGCTTATCAGCAGATTTTTCAGCTGAAACTCTGCAGGCCAGAAAGGAGTGGCATGATATACTTAATGTGATGAAAGGGAAAAACTTCCAACCAAGATTGCTTTACCCTGCAAGGCTCTCATTCAGATTTGAAGGAGAGATCAAAACCTTTACAGATAAGCAAAAGCTAAGAGGTTTCTGCAACACTAAACCAACTTTACAACAAATCCTAAAGGAACTTCTCTAGGCAGAAAAGAAAAGGCCACAACCAGAAACAAAAACACCACAAACACAAGTCTCACCATTAAAGGCATATATACAGTAAAGATACTAAATCATCCATGCACAATTATGCTACCAATATCAGAAATCATGAGAAGAGAGCTCAAATGCAGGTCACTGGAGACACACTTGCAATTAAGAAACTAACAACTTAAATCAATCTCATTTACATATAGACTCCTATATCAAAACTTCAGGGTAACTGCAAACCAAAAACCTACAATTGATACACAAGCAAATAAGAAAAATCAGCTAAAATACAACATTAAAGATAGTCATCTTGTGAGAGGAGACAACAAGAGAATAAGGGAAGAAAAAAAGAGCAACAAAAACCCCAAACAATTAATACAATGGCAATAAGAACATACATATCAATAACTGCCTTAAATATTAATGGACTGAAGGCCCCAACCAAAAGACATAGACTAGCCGAATGGATACAAAAACAAGACCCATATATATGCTGTCTTCAAGAGACCCACTTCACTTCTAGAGACACATACAAATTGAAAGTGAGAGGATTGAAGAAAATATTCCATGCAAACGGGCATCAAAAGAAAGCCGGAGTAGCAATACTCCTATCAGACAAAATAGACTTTAAAATGAAGAACATTTTAAGAGACAAGGAAGGGCACTACATAATGATCAAAGGATCAATCCAAGAAGAAGATATAACAATTTTAAATATCTATGCACCCAACATAGGATCACCACAATATATAAGGCAACTGCTGACAACCTTAAAAGGAGAAATCAACGATAACACAATCATAGTGGGGGACTTGAACACCCCACTTACAGCAATGGACAGGTCATCCAGACAGAAGATCCATAAGGAAACACAGGCCCTGAATGAAGCATTAGATCAGATGGACTTAATAGATATATATAGGATATTCCATCCAAAAACAACAGAATACACATTCTTCTCAAGTGCGCATGGAACATTCTCTAAGATTGATCACATCCTGGGCTACAAATCAAGCCTCGGTAACTTTAAGAAAACTGAAATCATATCAAGCATCTTCTCTGACCACAATGCTATACAACTGGAAATCAACAAGAAAAAAATGGCAAAAAATACAAACACGTGGAGACTAAACAACACGCTACTGAACAATAAATGGATCACTGAAGAAATCAAAGAGGAAATTAAAAAATACCTAGAAGCAAATGACAACAAAGACACGACACTCCAAAACCTCTGGGATGCAGCAAAAGCAGTTCTAAGAGGAAAGTTTATAGCAATACAAGTCTACCTCAGGAAACAAGAAAAAGCTCAAATAAACAACCTAACTTTACATCTAAAGGAGCTAGAGAGGGAAGAACTGACAAGACCTAAAGTTAGTAGAAGAAAAGAAATCATAAAGATCAGAGCAGAAAGCAATGAAATAGAAACAAAGAAAACCATAGAAAAGATCAATGAAACTAAAAGCTGGTTCTTTGAAAAGATCAACAAAATTGATAAACCCTTAGCCAGACTTATCAAGAAAGAGAGAGGACACAAATCAATAAAATTAGAAATGAAAAGGGAGAAGTAACAACAGACATCATAGAAATACAAAGGATCATAAGAAACTATTATACGCAACTATACGGCAATAAAATGGAACACCTAAAGAAGTGGACAAATTCTTAGAAAAGTACAATCTCCCAAGACTAAACCAAGATGAAATAGAAAATATGAATAGACCAATCACAAGTTCCGAAATTGAAACTGTGATTAAAAAACTTCCAACAAACAAAAGTCCAGGACCAGATGGTTTCACAGGTGAATTCTATCAAACATTTAGAGAAGAGCTAACACCTATCCTTCTGAAACTATTCCCAAAAATTGCACAGGAAGGGACACTCCCAAACTCATTCTATGAGGCAACCATCACCCTGATACCAAAACTAGACAAAGATACCACAAAAAAAAGAAAATGACAGGCCAATCTCACTGATGAACATAGATGCAAAAATTCTCAACAAAATACTAGCCAACCGAATCCAACAGTACATTAAAAGGATTGTACATCATGATCAGGTGGGATTTATCCCAGGGATGCAAGGATTCTTCCATATCCGCAAATCAATCAGTGTGATACACCATGTCAACAAACTGAAGAATAAAAACCATATGATCCTCTCCATAGATGCAGAAAAAGCCTTTGACAAAATCCAACACCCATTTCTGATAAAAACCCTTCAGAAAGTGGGCATAGGGGGAACCTACCTCAACATAATAAAGGCCATCTATGACAAACCCAGAGCTCACATCATTCTCTATGGTGAAAAGCTGAAAGAAGTCCCGCTGAGATCAGGAACAAGACAGGGATGTCCACTCTTGCCACTACTATTCAACATAGTTCTGGAAGTCCTAGCTACAGCAATCAGAGAAGTAAAAGAAATAAAAGGAATCCAAATTGGAAAGGAAGAAGTAAAACTATCACTATTTGCAGATGACATGATACTATACCTAGAGAATCCTAAAGACTCTACCAGAAAACTGTTAGAGCTCATCAGTGAATTTGGCAAAGTTGCAGGATACAAAATTAATACACAGAAATCAACTGCATTTCTATATGCTAACAATGAAAGATCAGAAAGAGAAATCAGGGAAGCAATCCCATTTACCATCGCATCAAAATGAATCAAATACTTAGGAATAAACCTGCCTCAAGAGACAAAAGACCTGTACTCTGAAAATTATAAGGCGCTGATGAAAGAAATCAAGGATGACATGAACAGGTGGAAAGACATACCATGCTCTTGGTTGGAAGAGTCAATATTATCAAAATGACTATACTACCTAAGGCAATCTACAGATTCAATGCAATCCCTATCAAATTACCAAGGACCTAAAAATATTTTAAAGTTTGTTTGGAAACACAAAAAACCCAGAATAGCCAAACACATCCTGAAAAAGAAAAATGGAGCTGGAGGAATCAGGCTCCCTGACTTCAGACTCTACTACAAAGCTACAGTCATCAAAACCGTATAGTACTGGCACAAAGACAGAAATATAGATCAGTGGAACAGGACAGAAAGCCCAGAATTAAACCCACACATCTATAGTCAACTAATGTATGACAAAGGAGGCAAGAATATACATTGGAGAAAAGACAGCCTCTTCAATAAGTGGTGCTGGGAAACTGGACAGCTACATGTAAAAATATGAAACTAGAACACTTCCTAACACTATGCACAATAATAAACTCAAAATGGATTAAAGATCTAGATATAAGACCAGATACTATAGAAAACTCTTAGAGGAAAACATAGGCCAAACACTCTCTGACATAAATGATAGCCATATCTTCTTAGATCCATCTGTCAGAGTAAGGACAATAAAAACAGAAATAAACAAATGGGACTAAATTAAACTTTAAAGTTTCTGCACAGCAAAGGAAACCCTAAACAAAACGAAAAGACAGCCCACAGAATGGGAGAAGGTATTTGCAAATGAATCAACTGACAAGGGATTAATCTCCAACATTTACAAACACCTCCTACAGCTTGATACCAAAGAAACAACCCCATAAAAAAATGCGTGGAGTATCTAGGCAGACAATTCTCCAAAGAAGACATGCAGGTGGCAAATACACACATGAAAAGATGTTCAACATCGCTCTTCATTAGAGAAATGCAAATCAAAACCACTATGAGGTACCATCTTACACTGGCCAGAATGGCCATCATCAAAAAAGCCTACAAACAATAAGTGCTGAAGAGGGTGTGGAGAAAAAGGATCACTATTACACTGTTGGTGGGAATGCAAATTGGTGCAGCCACTGTGGAAAACGGTATGGAGATTCCTCAGAAAACTAAAATTAGAATTACCATTTGATCCAGCAATCCCACTCCTGGGCATCTATCCAGAGGAAACCATGACTCGAAAAGACACATGTACTCCAGTGTTCATTCATTGCAGCACTCTATGCAATAGCCAGGTCATGGAAACAACCTAAATGCCCATCGACAGAGGAGTGGATAGGGGAGATATGGTACATACACAATGGAATATTACTCAGCCATTAAAAGGAACAAATTACCAATATTTATAGCAACATGGATGGACCTAGAAATTATCATGCTAAGTGAAAGCAGTCAGACAATTAGACAACACCACCCAATGCTACCGCTTACATGTGGAAACTAAAAAGACACAATGAACTTCTTTGTAGAACAGACAATGACTCACAGACTTTGGAAAACCTTTGGTTTTTCAAATAAGACAGTCTGGGGGGTGGGGGGATGCACTGTGGGTTTGGGACACAAAATCTATCAAATTGACTTGTGATGATTTTTGTACACCTATTATTGAAATAAAATTTTTATAAAAAAAAAGAAGTTATTAACAAAATAAAATCTATTATACGGAAATAGCTCATTCCATTAGTACAGTGCTATACTTGCTTCAACTATTAATTATAATCTGATACTACATATCTACGTTTCACATGTAAAATTTGTCTTTTTTATTTGTAGAACTTGCTTTTGTATGTGTGTATATAGCAACATGGGAAAATATTATGTAATGCTAAATTTTAAAAGGATTCCAAAACTGCATGTAGATTACAAACATATATACAGCCTCCTTAAAAATATATAGGGAAAAGACATAATGGAAAACATAAAAATTATAGTATGAAATTATGGGCAATTTCATAACATATTGCTCTAACTTCCTGCATTGTTTTATTACCTTTCTGTGAAAGTTTAATTTTGTTGTAAATGAATTGCATGCTTATTGTAAAGAAAAAAATCTAACAATACAAATTTATATGAAGTAAAAAGAAAGTCTCTGTCCCATTGTCCTGTGAAAGATACTGGTTGCTGTGTATCATGTCATATAACACGACATGAAACATGTCATATTATATACCACAGGTGTTCTTTTTTTATACAAATGGAATCATACCGTATATATTGCCTAGAGCTTTCCTTATTTCAGTTAACAATCATCTCTTGCTTCAATTCATGCACCTCCCAAGTGGTCTCCCTGCTTCCAGCCTGCACTTCTTCAGACTATTTTCAAAGTAGTCAAACAAACCAAATAAAAAGCAATATAGGACATTTTTTTGGTGCTAACTCATGACAAAAGCTAAGTTATAGCTCTATGGTCTTATCATCAAACAGCAATAACAACAATTATAGTTATATCCCACTCAACTTCCTCCCTTCCTATAAAAAGAAAATCGTATTTTTAAATTAACACTGCTATTTGAATTCTGTATCTGCTTTTACTCTTATGTTTTGAGGTCTTAAATCACATTTTAGCTTTTGTAGTAATTTCTTTAAATCTTACCTCCACCAAATGTTATTAATTTGACCATAAAACCACCAGTTCCTAATGGTTCAATCTATTGCTGTCATTTCCTCATTTCAAAGTAAATCTGAATAATAACTTTGCTCCATAAAGCCATATCTCTCTGATAACTCTATTGCTAAAATAGTCAGAAATCCAAAATTACTGTTTCCTCAGAGGTGACGGGAAAAACAGATGGAAAAGGAAGGAATTTTTAAAATGATTACTTAATTTACAATTCTAAATCTTCTGAAAGCTTTCCTAGTATAGACTGGATCCTTGCAGTCAGATAATATACATAGTTGTCTACTATATCCTGAATGGTCATAATTATCACTGACACAGAAATAAGACTGTTCTTCTCAAGCATACAGACAGATGTCCAAGTAGACCATCACCTTCCAATGCCTGAAAGCTGATTTTTTTTTCTGAATGAGCAAATCTAAATATTTGTAGACATCATTATGATACTCATTAAACTTAAGTTACTATTTGAGAAGATGTGTATAACTTTCTTAATTAGAAAGTTTGATTTTTTTCTATTTAAAGCAGTCTTTCCACTTATAAAAAGCATATAAAAAGCAGTGTGGTACATAATAACGCATGCTATAACACTGATCTTGGTTTGCGCTAAAATATTCTAAACGTATAATAAAGAGTGCTGGTGATTCCTGATTATGGCTTATACTTCAACTCTTAAATCTGAGTCCTTTGCTGAGTTATTTAGAGTTATAGGTGATTTAACTACCACATGGCCTAACTACTAGATGTCCAAGTTAATGTTAACTGAGGAGCAGGTCAGTCTATACATAGTACATAGACAGTAATTAGGTCTTTGTTTTTAGATCTTACTAAGCCAGATCACAATTTTTAATTTTAGATCTGTTTCTTAAAAGGTTTCATATTTACTGTAGTAGCCAAATATTTCAAGGTCAATCACTTGCCATTTCAATTACTTCTGTTCAGAAAAAAAGCAATGTAAGGTAAGGAGATCTCTTTCATCACTTAAAAAATTGAGCCAAGAAATAGGTTTAGAATATAGCTTAACTGACTCGTCAGAGAGATTAAGGAATATCCTCAGTGTGGAGAGCAATAAACATTAGAATGGATGATCGCCTTCCCAGAAATTCTGAAAATAAATCTTTTCTCAAATAGCCTTCACATGATTGTGCCTGAAGACAAAGACATACAGTTGTTTCCCCCACCCCCATGGAAGATTTTGCTGGTATACCTGCTATATTAGCTCAATTTGAGTTTTGTTTGTGTAATGGATATAAGGTTACTAACTAATGGTCAAGCTCACCAATAAGGGCAATTAACTGCAGAAATCACTTGTCCTAGGTGATAATGTACAATGTAATCGCTTGTTAGTTAGGCTTACTTCTATTAAACCTGCAGATTTGCCTTCAGTGGAAATGAGGCACTGAATAGCCTACGTGAGTATAAAATTCTCTGAGGCTAGTTCTATTTCTAGCTAACAAGCAACAACTGAAATTCTGCACTTCATCAGTCTCCTCTGAATTTGTTTGTGGTGAGTCAGTATTCCTAAGATTTTAACATTGTGGGTATGTTGATAATGAGTTCCGTAAAACTGAAGATCTGACCTTGGAGGAAGTGAGTAACCACATAAAGAACAGCTTTCCTGTGATGCCCTAGATAGAAACACAGGTTCCCAAAAATAACATTTTGTCATTTCTCACCTGCAATAACTGATAATCAAATATTCAAAGTCAAATCAAATCAAAACCAGGGATGCAGCCTGTTAAAAGTGGTAGGATTCTGGATACATTTTAAAGGTAGAATCAACAGAATTTGTAGGATACGGACTGAGAGAGAATGAAAAGCCCTCATTCTGGGCTGAACTCCCAAAGCAGCCAGGGGTTTTCAACCATTTTCTCCTTCTATACTGTCCCCCCAAGCAACAAACAACCATCAGTGACACTGACATGTGACATCGCTCATGTACAAGGGTAACTTTCAAAGGCTGGTTGTGATTGCAAGTGGAGAGTTTTGATGAGACCCAAACATTCCAAAAATGTATTCTTTGGAAGGAAATCTCACAATCTCAATTTTAAAAAAAATCCTACAGTTACAAGAAAACAATTAGATTTAGGACTTACCTACAATCTTTTCACAATATACAAATGTGACTCAATATTAAACTGAAATTTTAAAACAAGGTTTTTTAGTGTAGAAAGCTTGTGTCATAACTTACCAAATGAAATGCCTCTGGAGAATGCTGAAAACTAAGCAGCATGTGAGAAAGAACTGCAAGAGCACCGGGTCTCACAAGAGGAAACCAAAGGCGATTAAAAACCTTCAGAAAAGAGAAGACATTCACTTTAAGGGTTGGCGGGGAAATCGTTAATCCAATCGGTGGTTATTTTCCTAGGGCCCAAAATTATTTATGTGACTACCTCCCTTCCTAGTAAGTCCTATTGTAATATATGTTATTTAACTCTAGCAGAGGGAGAAAGTTGGGAAATAATATGACAGAGATCAAGGGACTATAATGACCTAGCCAACTCATAACCCCCCCACGCTGAACTATGTTTACAAGGTGGTAGCTCCCTGCTCCATTATTTGCTGGGTTCATTCAACAAATACTCATTGAGCACCAACTACACTTGGCACTGTTCTATGTACTCTTTTCTGTACTATTATGTAACAGCAGATTAAAAAAAAAAAAATCTCTGATCTTACTGGACTTACTGTCTACAGGGTGGGGAGGGCAATAAAAAGTAACACAGGAAGAGTTCCCTCTTGGCTCAGCAGGTTAAGGATCTGACATGGTCACTACTCAGGCTCTGGTTACTACTGTAGCATGGGTTCAATCTCTGGCTCAGAAAACTTCCACAGGCCACCGGTATGGCCGAAAAAAAAAGGTAACATAGGAAAGAAATGCTGTAAGAGCAGGGCATGTTGAATAAGGAATGCTGAGTGGCAAACAAAGTCTGTTATTTTACATAAGGAATTAAAAAAATGCCTCATGAAAAAAGGTGGCACCTGAGTACAAAAAAAATTGAAAGGAGGAAATCTCACAGATCAGCTGGGAACAGAGTGCAACAAAGCAAGGCAAAGGTCCTGAGACCTCTAGCCTGGCGAACCAGAGCTATAACAATGAGGGCAGTGTAAATAAAGCACAGAGACTGAGGCAACAATAGTGGGAGACTGGGTGAGAGAAGTAGCAGTGGGCCAAATCAGGTAGGAACTCGTGTGACACCTGAAGGGGAGCAAGGGCAGATGCAGCAGGCCACTGCAGTCAGTACAGCAATGGGTGGTGAGGATTCTGGACCAAGGTGGTGGTTGATGCAGCTGGTTAAAAGTGGTAGAATTTGGGATATATTTTAAAAGTGGAGTCAACAGGATTTGTAAGATGCGGACTGAGAGAATGAAGAGAGACCAAAATAGGTACAAGGATTTGGTGAGAGCAAATGGAAGGAGGAAACAGTCATTTAAGACGGGGAGGACCAGATCCAGGAGGGAAAAATCAGGGCTTAGACTGTGGATAAGTTGAGCTTGAGATCCAAATATAGAAAGTTGGATACATAAATATGGGATTCATGAGAAAACAATGAACTAGAAATATAAACCCAGCAGTCATTAACTTAGCCATGGTGGTTGTGAGTATGGACTAAGAAGCAAGTGAACTAGAGATGAAACCCTAAAGCACTCTAAAGTTAGAAAGATCCACTAGAGGAGACTGAGAAGCTGGTGAACTAGGACAAAAATCAAGAGAATACAAAGTCCTGGAAACTAAGGCAGGCAAGTGTTTCAAGAGGGAGTGATCAACTATGTCAAATGGCTAACGGGTCAAATGAAAGGAGGCTTGAGAAATAATTCCTGAGTTAAGCAATACTGGAAAGCACTGGTATCAAAGATAGTTTTGGCAGAAAAATGGTGGAAAAAGCTTGAGTTAGGATTCAAGAGATAATGGGAGGAATGTATCTTCATATTAAATATTTGAAAACATGAAAATTATTTAATTACCTGATCTTAAGTGGCAATTTAAATTTCTAAACCCCATTCAAAAGAAAACCAAAAATAAGATCATATTCAAAATTGTCCAACCCAAAGATAAAAAGACTGATTATACGAATCCATACATTTTAATAGATCTATATACCACCACTTACCAGTTCTATTTTCAGTAAAGTAACATCTATCAAGATAGTAAACTTCTGGACAGCTGCCAGTCCTTTCAGGAGTGCAATCACCCATGTGTCTACATGCTGAGCCAATGGCCAGGACAGCCAGTCAATCATTCTGAAAATGAAAGGAAAACAAATCTATCAGCATTGAAAATATCTTCAAAGTTATTTAGTTAGGAATAACAAGAGTGGAAGTAGATAATCGCTCACTTCAAGATTCAATAATTACTGGGCTTGTTTGTGAAGACCACTATTAAAGACGTAGAAATGAATATAATGGGGGCTTTTACTCAAGAAATTTCTAATCTTGTAAGCTGATGGTTTCCTACATAACACATTTGCGTAGAATTTCTGATAAACTATCATTTTGCATTAATTCAAGTTTTAAATTCATGCTACATAGTGGCCTAATAAATCCAGAATTTATTAGGCAAATTTACTCTAGTAAGAACAGTTCAAATATGGCTATCTGAACTAAGACATATGGATATGAACCAACATTTCTCCTTTCTAGTGATTAGGTCTAAATATGAAAATGCAAGCTTAAAAAAGACTATTTTTTTGAACTGTGAAACAGGTCTCTTCATTCCTTTCAAAATCCTATTATACAAACACAGTGAAAAGAAAACTTCAAACAGATAAAAGGGCACTAAATGTGTAAATACTGAAATGTTCTCATTTTGTATTAACGAGTATTTTTCTTTTTTCATGTTTTTTTTTTTTTTTTTTTTTACAGCCACACCTACTGCATATGAAAGTTCCCAGGCTAGGGGTTGAATCAGAGGAGCAGCTGCCGGCCTACGCCACAACCATAGCACGTGGGATTTGAGCTGCATCTGTGACCTACACCACAGTTCATGGCAATGCCAGATCCTTAACCCACTGAGTGAGGCCAGGGATCGAAGCCGAGTCCTCATGGATACCAGTTGGGTTCGATATCACTGAGCCATGATGGGAACTCCCAAGTAAAATCTTTTTAAAACTGTTTCTTTTGTTGTTGCTGTTGTTTAAAAGAAAATATGTGACTACATACTGTTGTTGTGGTTTTAGTGTAAATAGGTACACACACAAAAGAGGTGGAGTATTTATGTGAACACATCTCTTGGGCTCTATGGACTCTGCCCCGTGGAGAGCAAAGTCCCTGAGCAGAACCAGACTGGGCTCCCTGGCATTCAGGTCCCAAGGCCAGAACTCCCTTAAGTTCAAGTCTAAGGGGAATATTGTAAAGAGAGGATAGAGAAGGAAATTCCACTTGGTCAAGGCTTTTCATTCTCCCAATCGGCTTCCATCCTCCCCATTTCCAGCTTCCCATCTCATAAGCCTCTAATCTTTACCTTATCCAATGTGTATTCAATCTCCTGACTACTCCAAAGATACTTCAAGTCAGAAGTAACATGAATTCGAAGCCATTCATTCAAAAAATATTTGAGGGTCTATTATATAACAGGTACTGTTAAGTGCTAGGAATATGAGTTAAGATATGGTTTCTGCCCTCAAAATGATAAGGAAAGTTAGGAAATTTGTCAACTGTCACATAATTAATAAGCAGGAATACTGGTATCTGAACTAACTTCTGCTGGCGTGTAATACAATACTTATGGCTACATGTTAATTACATTCCAGTCTTGCTTCAATTTGATTGGACTTGCATATACTCAAATCCTCTCAGGAATAGGCACTGTAGAATGGGTTATTTTTATGATTACTATGGTAATCTTATCCACCATGTATTGGCTACAATTTGAATTTTAAGGACACTTAACCCTGATATGCGGATTTAATTCCTTACTATTTAAAGAACATTCAGCTACAGTTGTAACAAATCTTATTTATTCCATTAGACTGTGGGCTTAAGAACAGAGATCTTGTTTTTTAATCTTTCATCTTTGATCTGCACTGAAATGGAGCTCAAATTTGCTGACTAAATGAAACCATTTCTCTCTATAGCTAAAAAAATACATGCAACTTGAAAACCTTAAATTAAAAATGGAAATTTATTACAAAAGGCCACAAAAAAGATTAATTCTTAATTTGTAGAGAATAAAGCCAACTTTCATTTTTAGATGGCAGCTTAAGGACCAGGTCCGGCCTTGAGTTTTATTTGCTCCAATGTTTTACAAATTAGAAAACTTCACATATAAACCTGGACTTCAGGCTTCTTTTGAAAAATCAGATTAGCAACACTGAACTCAATATCTCGCTCTAATAACAAGATCACTAGAGTTGAGGATAAATTTTCTCTTTTAAAAGTTACTTCGTACACCTCATTCCATATTATTTCAGTTACACCTGGCCTATTTCATACTTTCTTTGGATTACAGAAAATGAGAGTAAAGCATGATAAGTGCTACGTGTGGAGAAGTACAGAGTATGGGGAAGTATAAGGTGGAAATATCATAGAAGTAAACAGTCCCTATCCTTTTCAGTTATATCTGAAATAAATTGGAAAGGCAATACAAAAAAACTGGGGCACAACTTCCCACAGAAACAAATAGGTAAAGATTAATTTCCAAATACATCTTAAAAATAAAAAAAATTCATAAGTTGGATACTATGGCTGTTTTGAAAACATTGAAATATTATAGTGCCATACACAACACTGTAAATCAACTAAGAAAAAAAATAATATGAAAAAAGATTAAGAGTGCCTGATACCCATAGGTGGAATTTGCACTTGATTTAGTTGTGATGCAAGTCATTGCTGTTTTTTGATAAGAAGGGAAAAATGAGTAGATCAGGATGACTTAGAGAAGACAGAGAAGTCATTGCTGACAAGAAGACCAACTAAAAGGCTCTGTTGCAATGACTCATGACAGGCAATAAAAAAATGTCTTCCTTCATTATCTAGGCAATGAAGGTGGTGGACCAACTGATGTCTAATTCTACTTTCAGCTGTGAAATCTAAACCTCTGAATCTTCCTGTTTTACTTAGAGGACAACACAGTTTATGATACCTTCAACCCAAAGAGAAATTTTAGTGCTGTTGCAATCATACTGACAAAGGAGTGCTGCTGACTAACAGGACATGGCTGTCTCATTACGGAGAGGATGGATGATCTAAGAGTGTTTCTTAAAGGCAAATGAACAGGAATTCCCCCTGTGGCTCAATGGAAACGAATCTGAGTAGTATCCATGAGTATTTGGGTTCGATACTTTACCTTACTCAGTGAGTTGGGGATCCAGAGTTGCGGTGAGCAGTGGTCTAGGTCACAAACACGGCTCGGATCCCACACTGCTGTGGCTATTGGTATAGGCTGGGAGCTGTAGCTCTGATTTGACCCCTAGCCCGGGAACTTCCATATGCTGCAGCTATGGCCCTAAAAAAAAAAGGCAAATGAACAATGAGAACTTTACATAAAGACTTGGAAATTAATCACATACAGATGAAAACTGATAAAAGGAAAATAACAGATATTAGGAAGAAAATCTAAACTGTTTGATGTAACAGGACTTTTAGAATTGCAAGAACTATGAATACAAAGATAACAAGAAGATGGAAATAAAATATAGATCACCAAATACGGCGAGGAGATCACCCTAAATTGAAAGAAGTGGGATAGAGACTATACAACAGGAATAATATTTACATAGAGTTTTCTCCTACATAGAAAACATTTTTATAAACCTAATTAATTTAAAGAGAGATGGGCAAAAAGAAATTGCAAGTAAAAGTTTCAGGCGTAAGTTTAAATCAACAAGGAAGAAAGAAGAGAAAGGCCTTTTTTGTCTTTTTTTTGTTTGGTCTTTTTAGGGCCGCACCTGCAGCATACAGAAGTTCCCAGGCTAGGAATCTAATTGGAGCTGCACCTGCCGGCCTATGCCACAGTGACTCAGGATCTGAGCTTTGTCTGCAACCTAAGCCACAGCTCATGACAACGCCAGATCCTTAATGGATTCTAGTTAGGTTCGCTACTGCTGAGCCACAACAGAAACCCCAAGAAAGGGCTATTTATTTTGTCTTTTGTCATTTCAGGTGCCGCACTCTCGGCCTGTGGAGGTTCCCAGGCTAGGGGTCAAATCAGAGCTACAGCTGCTGGCCTACACCACAGCCACAGGAACAGGGGATCAGAGCCGCGTCTGCAACCTACACCACAGCTCACAGCAATGCTGGATCCTTAACCTACTGAGCAAGGCCAGGGATCAGACCCGCAACCTCATGGTTCCTAGTTGGATTCGTTTCCGCTGAGCAACGATGGGAACTCCAAGAAAGAGCTTTTTAAATACTGGAAAAGGGAAGAAGCTGCAGAAATCAAAGTCCCCAAAGTTTGTGTCATAGAGAGTGAGATTTGTACACATGTAGCTTTCCAAGAATCTAACAAATATTTGAATTTATATGTTACCTCATGACTTCAATTTATAACAGGTTCACAGAAACCCTCTGTTCCAAATCCTTATATTTAAATATTATCAATACACACATATGCAGGCCCACAGGAAAAAAAACCCGAAAAATTACAAAATAAAAGAGAGAGTTATGAAACAAGAATAAGTGGAAAAAGCTCAATGAGAAAGCAACAATCATTGAAATGAAGAAACTCAGTAACTGGAACAATCTCTATAAATGAGTACCTTAATTTTTAAAGGAAAAAATAGTAAATTCTAAGACAGTATTGAGGTTCTTCCCCTTAGATCTCCACGAGGTTCACACCCTCATTTCCTCCATGTCTTTACTTCAAGGTGACCTTCTCAGTAAGACCTTCCTCATCCATCTTATTTAAAATTTCAAACCATTCCCCATGCTTTATCCCTTTCCTATCTACTTTTTTGCCAAAAACACTTACAATTATCCACGATACTAAATTATTTTACTTATATTTAATGACACCTAAAACAAAATCAATTGTAGGGTGTACAATTAGGCAATAGTCCTGCCAATTAAATTAGAATACCAATGATTATGCATTTCCACATTTTAACATCTCTGAAATCAGGATGCATCTTGGAAACAATAAAATATGTTATCAGGTAATATCTACCTTCTCAACTAGAAAGTAAGCCCACAAGGGCAGATATTTCTACCCATTTGTTCAATGAGGTTTTTAGACACTGCTTGATACTCATGGTAAGTGCCCAAAAAGTGAGATCTGAATAGCTGAATGACCAAATGACTTAATAAAGACACAAGAATTCTAAGAAGTATAAATAACATTAAACTTATATCTAGACATGATTTTTGTACACCTATAATTGAAATAAAATTCTTTACGTTGTAAAAAAAAAAAAAACAACTTATACCTAGAAATGTAATAATAAAACTGTAAAACATCAAGGATAAAGAGAAAAGCATAAATATCACCAGAAGAGCCTAACTACTACACAAAGCAATGACAATCAGATTGACAGTAGACCCACATCAACAATAGATGCCAGACAATAAAAATGCTAAGAGAAATGACTATCAAATTAGAATTCTGTATCTTGCTAATCATCTATCTGAGAATAAGCAAGAAAATATACACTTCAGACAAAGGCTATGAAACTTATTACCCCAGAGGTCCCGGTTGAAGAGAGTGAAAGTAAGTAAAGGTATATACCTTAGAGAAAAAAAAAAGGGGATCCCACAGGGAAGAAATAGGTTGTAGGAAACAGTAATGAGCAAATCAACTAGTAAAATATATTGGTAATCCAACCAACTCTCGACTGTACAATAAGTGTATAAATGCATTATGTTTTGGGAATTAAAAAAGCTGAACTGAAAACAGGTTTAATGAATTACTGGGATGCCTATCAAGCCCATAGTAAGGCAAACAATTCTTTCAATTAATTTAGCGAATCTTTAAATATTAGATTCCATAATTTCAGTTTTAAACATTTCTCTAAGTTTTTCATTACCCACGAAATACAGGAAAAGTTCTCCTCCTCCCCAATCTAGAATTACCATCTATGGTGTTACAAAAAAGTACCTGCAAAGAGCTTGGGTCATACTTGCATCTTTTACATTTGGATCTGTAGTAAGGCTCCTGATGAGAACTGTAATCATCTGAAGAGGAATGTGTTGCACAAGGCTTGCCAATGCCACAGATGGTTCAAATGATGCATCTGTTTTTTTAATAAAAATGGAAAAGGAAAATGGCAAGAAGGTTCAAGTGAAGTGTTTAGAGAAAACAACAATTTACCACCCACCTCCCAAAATGGAACTGCGGCAAGTGTTAATCAGAAAGCAGCTGTTACTTTCTACCTCGTGGGTAAACTCTAACGCACAAGGAATGTTAAACTGCAGAAAAGAGAGATTAAGAGAGGAGCGCTCATTCCATAGACACAAACGCTGCAATATAAAAACTATTCTTCACTACCACCATATTTAGTCCATACGTTACTTTATTTTCTTGCAGTATTTAATATAGTTATTTTTGTGCTAAAATATTCATTTCTAAGGCAGTAGTCAGAAAAGAAATGCAAGGTATCATTGAAATTCATTTAAATTCTCATTTTAAACCTTCCAAAATAGCTTACATCTGTTAATTACAGTAGTCATTACAATTAAGGAAAAAAATTTTAAATCTCTTAAAGATGTAGAAATTGAGGTGAATTTTAGAGAGACTTTGCTTAAACTACATAAAAATGAAGCAAATCCAAGGTGAGCATCTTTACTGCTACAGCTGAAAAAGTTCTGGAGAAATCTGTTCTAGCAACACAGACAAGGCCAATTACAATTAAAAAACAAACCAACTTGGATACTGCAAATACATAATTGACAATTCTTTCTTTAAAATATTTGTCAAAAAGCATGGAGCCTGTTTAAACTCTACTCATTTCTGATTCTCAAGATAAAAGGAGGATACCTCCTTTACAAGTTCAGTTTCGAACAACAGCCAGAGAATAGCTGTATCAAGCAAAGAGGGAGGGAACACAGTTCTGGATCTACTGTTTCACAACTTAACAGAGCTGAAAGCGCCATGTCTGAACAAGGAATGTCAATGCACAGGTTAAAATCCTGGCAATAAAGCTCTTTCCTGCTAAGTATCACTTAACCCCTCCCAGATTTCTAAGGACACAGTTGACGGGCTATTAACACCTGGTGCTCAAAAATACCCATTTAAGCCTTCATTTGCTTTCCCTTCACTCATTCCACCTGTATCCACTCTCACAAACTACTGCAGGCAGAAAATGTTAATATGTAAGAACTATATAGCTAAATAAGATAATTAGTAATAAAACAAATGGCACCCTTCATGAATTAAATAAATCAGACAATTCAGAAACTAAGGAAAAACTCATTCCAACCAGATGAGAGTCACTGCACAGTAATAATATGATAAACATTATTATACTGCCATTAGTCACTAATGAACAGAAGCTTCACATAACAGCTGTCATTGTCAAAGCATTCCATAACTTGAGCAAAGGCTGGGTAATTAAGCAACCTGTTTTGTGCCAAAGGTCTTAGACTGACGTTCTCAACCTTTAAAACAAAAACACTGACTGTTTTTTAAGGTCCTGAATAGGGCAGTGGATGGGAATTTGGATGAGAGTATTAAGAATGTTCTCCTATTAAGATGTTTTCAGAGCAGGGAAGGAAAGGCCGTGTGTACATGAGAGGCACATATTCAATTTCAGAGAGATTTTCTTGGCGTGTAATAACCCTTACCTGTGGAAGAAATGCTTGCAAAAACTTCTTGCAGGGAAGGCAGCAGGGTGGAGGGTTCGGCCTTCCAGATGTTCTGCAGCAAGTTACTCACTTTTGTCACCTGCGAGACATATTCCCGCAGCTCTTTCTCCTGGGTGGACACGCACTGGAAGTGGCCTATTGTTCGAACCAGCTGTTGACAGAAGGTGATGGACAACTTCCCCTTGGGGGTGCACTGCACGAAGTCGCTGAGGAGGTCGCTTAGTCGGGCGCACAGGTGCGGCTCGGGCCTCTCACACACCATCCGAAGCACCTCCACCTGCAGCAGGCTGAAGAGATCCAGCACCGACGGGCAGCTCATAATCAGTTTCAGGCCGTTGTGAATGTAGTCCAGGATGGCTACGTCCTTCCTGTCAAGCGAGTGGTAGCCCTGCTGAAGGAGGCCCAGCACGAAAGTCTTGTTGAAGAAGGACTCGAATTCTGGCCGATGGTACCGCGCGTAGGCCTCCAGCACTTGGTGGCCCACTTGTCGCTGAAAGGGGTCCTGGCCCTCCAAGATGAGCCGGGTCGTCAGGTCAAACATGGCCTCGCACTGCGCCTCGTCCAGCCAATGCTCCGCCGACTCCACCACCTTCCGCACAATCACCCGCTTTAGGGGCAGCGGGTGCGAAGAGCTCACTAGGCCCTCCAGGATCTTGTCCATTGTCGCCACGCTGCAAAGCCAGGGCCAGGGCCAGGGCCAGGGGGTAAGGAGCGGACAGGCACAAGCCCGAGGTGTGCCCGGAGAACCCCGGGTCGGAGGTGAACTTGGAGAGTAGCAGCTGGACCGACCACCGCCACCGCTGCCTCAGTAGCCACATTTATCGGGCAGGGGGGCCCATCCAAGCCCGGGCGGGAGTTGGCAGGCCTGGGGCGCGTAAGAACCGGCACTGCCCGCGGTGGGCCTAAGGAACCAGAGGCCCGCACTCCACCGCTGCCACGGGCCCGCGGTCCCCCTCAGCATCAGCGCGAAGAGGCCAGCGGGGCCCCCGGAGCCGGCGGGTGCTCAGGGCCCGGGCTAAGAGCCGGTAGGTGAGGAAGTTCGCCTCCGCGTCCCGCGGCAGGTGTGAGCGTCCGGACTCCAGCAGGTCGCGGGATAAAACCC
>PVHT020000257.1:11941595-11979411 GCA_004024745.2 Catagonus wagneri | reverse complement strand
TCCCTTCACACCCCTCCTCCACTTGTTTACGCCCTCCTGCGCAGCGCTCGGGGCCCCTCCCCGCCCCGCCCCTTCCGTGCTGCGCAGGCGCAGCCGCTTCTCGTGGAGTTGCGCGGTGACGTCCGCGTCGCGGGGGATCCTTTGTAAGTCCTAGGAGGCTTTTCCAGAGTAGATGCCGGATGCGGACGTGTTAGAGGTGCCTACGATTCTAGGATTCCCACCTTCGGGTCTCTTTTCGTTCTGTCCGGGTCCGGCTGCTTGTGATAGGCTGATAAAGGTTTACTTATGTAAAATCTTGTTAACGAGAAAGTTTCGGAAGCAGGAGTAGAAAAGCATTTGGGGAGAAAGTAAGGAAAAGAACTCAATTCGGATTGAAGGGAAATCGTTTAAGGTCTTAGATCTTTCATCCTTTCATCAAGAAATGAGTTAGGGTTCCTAAATACCAGTGTTTTTCTCTTACATTGTGGTAAGGGCTGTATTGGCGGCGGTATGTATTTGGAGACAGTTGTCAATAGAGGTTTGCTTTCCTAAGCTTTTAGCCAATATCTCTCTCCCTCTCTCTCTCTCTCCCTCTCTCTCTCTCTCTCTCTCTGTCTTTGATTTTTAGGGCTACACCCCCGGTATATGGAAGTTCCCAGGCTAGGGGTTGAATCGGAGCTACAGCAGTGCTGGAGCTGAGCTGTGTCTGTGACCTACACCACAACTCACTGCAACGGGGGATCCTTAACCCACTGAGGAGGCCAGGGATGGAACCTGCATCCTCATCATCCCAGTGGGTTCAAGGGTTCTTTACCACTGAGCCACGCGGGGAACTCCAGCACATCTCTTTTAAATGAGCTTTTATGGCATATGGAAAATTTATGTGTCTAGAAAATGGGTGGAGAGTAAGGTAAATGATAGGTGAGAAAGAATGAAAGAGTACTTTGAAAATATAAAACCAGCCTAAAATTTGACAATGTTAATATATATGCTAACGCTGAAAATGGCTTATAATGAAGAACAGATGAAGTCATCCTCCTTGTATTCTTTCAAGTTAAATTGCAAAGATTCACAGTAAGAATTTAGTCTTTAACCAGAGGCCTTTAAATTGGAAAATATTGCCTAATTATAGCCCTGTTAAGACTTCACCAATGTAATTGTGAAATCATTAATGGCCTGTGATTCAGACAAAACTTTAAAAAATGATTCATTTAAAGTATCCGGTAGAAAAACAAACAAAATGGTAAGCTGTTTACTTTGCTAAATAGTGTTTTGGTTTTTATCAATTTATAAAATGGTTATACTAGTATATTTAACACATCAAGATAATCTTAAAAAATTAGCAGTTTAGAGGAGGTAGGAGCTGGGTAGAGAAAACTTGAGACTGAGTTTACAGGAAGAGATATAGAAGATAAAAGAGAAATGAGGTAATTGATGGGTCTAAAAGACAGTCATGCTGCAACACAGGAATAGCTTTGGAACTTTTTTCTTTTCCAATAGATGGAAGATAGAACTACGGAGAAAAGTTTGGCTTTACTGGAAATGGTGCCAAAATTGGAAGACAAAAATAAGGTAGAAAGTAAAGTATTATGAATATATTCCTCTGCGGATTTGTTGATATCCTGTAACTTAAATACTAAGATGTAAAATTAGAAAATATTCTGCATTACATCCTACGTTATGTGATAAGGGAAAGGAAACAATGTTAGTTTTATATATATTAATATATAATCTAGGCAAATATATTACACTTTCATAATGAAATAAGGAGGAAGTGCTTATGACAGCTACAGCCCAGTTCCTATAGCTAGTCATATGGTTACAGTTGTTATTTATAACAACCTTTTCCAATTATCTATTCTGTATTTTCTTAGCCGTCAGCAAGTGCCTCAGATGGTTGTTTTTTTTGCCTGGTGGAGTAACCTAAACCTCATTTCTGAAGAGTTTCAACTGTTAGTAGTCCTGCCTGGATTGATTATTGTAGATTTCCATTGACTTTAATAATACAGCATGGTCATACTAAGATACCCTAATCTCTTCTATTCCAGACTGAATGAATTCCTTATCTCCACTGTGGAGTTGCTGTCCAGTTTCTTCTTGATAGTCAGGATCAGTCACCCCAGCCAGCATAGTAACTCCTTTCTTTGCCTGTTGATTCCTAGGTATGAGGAGTCCACAGTAGCCTAGTGGCATTCTTAACTCCCAGTTTAGTGGAATCATCGTTGCATTTCCTGGTGGAAGCACTTTCCCTTTGGAACTAAGACTTCTAAGCTAGCAGAGTGTAAAGTCACAGGAACAGGGAGCTGGCATTTTGCTAATAGGTCACTAGGAGCAATAGTGAGTGGTACCATTCCCATTTCTTCTAGATTTCTAGACCTGTGAATCCTGGCCATGAGGGAAACAGCACCATGCATCAGTTGCTGATTCAGAGCAAACACAGCATTCTGGAGCACTTTGCTCCAGTTCTCCAAGTTCTAGTCACCTAGCTAGCGCTGTAACTGAGCCTTCAAAAGGCGGTTCCACTGTTCTGTCAAGCCACCTGCTTCAGTATGATGGGAAACATGGTAAGATGCGTGAGTTCCATGAGTGTAGGTCCATTACCTCACTTCGTTTGCTGTGAAGTGAGTTCCTTGATCAGAAACAATGTTGTGTAGAGTGGTAAGATGGTTAATAAAATATTCTGTAAGTTCACAGATGGTAGTTTTGGCAGAAGCATTGTGTGCAGGGAATGCAAATTTATATCCAAAATAAATGTTTATTCCAGTAAGAACAAAACCTTACGCCCTTCTGTGATGGAAGCAGCCAGTGTGATCAGCCTGCACCAGGTAGCTGGCTACTACTTGAGGAATGATGCCACATCAGGGACTCAGTGTTGTCTCTGCTGTTGGGCACTCAAGTTGGGCACTCAGCAGTGAGCATAGCTAGGTTGGTCTTGGTGAGTACATGTTGCTGAAACCATGCATAACCTCTGTCCCTGTTGTCATGGCAACTTTGTTCAAGAGCACACTGGGTGATGCGATGTGGGGATGGGGGTGGGGGGCTAGGGGGAAAGTGGTTGGCCACAGACCAGGAATCAGTATATAACCATAGATCTGATCATTTCTCCTTCCAATCAAAGTGAACAACCAGGTCTCCTGCTGCAGGTCTGCCCACCAGAAGGATTTCCTTCACTGCTACCCTTCAGGGATGTCCCAGAATAAAGGGCGCTAGTGTTATGGCCATCTACTTTTGGGTGGGGCTTGCATATTGTCCAAAATCATCTTGTAAACCAGGGCAGGTATGAGGGGTGAGAGACGAGAAAAAGATGTTAGGATCAGTGAATTTGTAGGTTCCGGTGGGGTCCAGATTCCAGTAGAGGTGGTAAGCTGGAAAAATAGGAGACGGTAGTCAGAAAATGAGATACCTCAAATTGACATGGTGAGAGGCAGTATCCTCATCCCTTAGTGTCTTCGCGGCTTGGTTTCAGGACCCCTCATAGATGGCCAAAATCCATGGATGCTCAATCCCTCACATCAAGGGTTTGCCTAGGGTTTGCATATATCCTATGCACAGCCTCCTGTATACTTCGAATCATCTGTCAATTACTTGTAATACCTAATACAATGTACAGTTGACCCTTAAGCAATGTGGAAATGAGGGGCACTGACCCTTTGTGCAGTGGAAAATCCACTCATAACTTTACAGCCCTCTGTATCTTTGGTTCCACCTTCACGGATTCAAGCAACCATGGATCATGCAGTACTGGAGTATTTAGTGAAAAAAAAACCTGATTGTAAGTGGACCTACACAGTTCAAATTCGTGTTCAAGGGTCAACTGTAAATGTTTTGTAAACTGTTGTAAATACAGTGTAAATGCTATGTAAATAGTTGCAACTGCAGAGTAAGTTCGTTTTGGTTTTTGAAACTTTCTGGAATTTTTTTTTTCCCTGAATATTTTCGATCCACAATTGGTTGAATGAGAGGATGTGGAACCCACAGATACGAAGGGCTGACTATAGTTATTGGGAAAGACAAGGACTGAGGTATGGCCATGAGAGTAAGTCCCCGGGGTGGGGCGGAGTATAAAATCCTTGGAGGAGAGGAGGTCAAGGCGCTGAGTGACAGTATATTGGATAGATCGTCCATGTGGACATCGAAGTCCATTTGAGAATATGATAGGAATAGGGTTTGGGACAGCGTCAGGGAATTAGGAACTAAAATCTCCAAAGAATGGGGTGGAGAAAGACTGGAATTGTTTGAGCATCGCAACAGGAAAAGGGGGTTAGTGCTGTCATTTTATGTCATAAAATTTAAATGGGCAGGTTTATGGGAGAGGGAGGGTAGGGTGGCCTGGAAGGAGCAACAAGGAGCAGAAATGTCATCTTCCCCACCTCCAGGCCTAGTAGTGGTGGAATTTGGGCTGCAGAGGAGAGGGCTGCTAGGTTGAACAGATTTTAAAGCAAGAAGTGAAGGAAATGTTTAACGAAGGTGATTTTGCTGATGACTGAATCTCAGAGGGCCCAATGGAAACATGTCAGGTGTCAGAGAGGGATAAGAAATGGGTCAGAAAATGAGATGTTCAGAGCCTTATCAGAATGTACATTTGTGGCAAATGTTTTGGTCAACATGCTTATCTTCTCCCTAAAATTAGGCATGTGTGTCTCCTCTTCACCTGTCTATAACAGGAACTCAGAACAGTCATTGCTACTTTTCATTGTTGAAAGGTGAAAATTTTTCTGGTTGGAGACAACAAAGCTTTGACTGACTCAGGGAGGGCCATGTAATCACGGGATCCTGTGAGTAGGAATGAGCTGGAGAGGACAGGTGGCAATGGCATGGCTGCAGTTTTACTTGTTATGTGATTGGGGTGTTTGTGCAGGCTGAAAGCTTGTGTTTGCTAAGACAGGGAGAGGGCAGGGATGGGTAATTATGTGCTGTTTGTGAAAGGTTTTGAAGATTTAGATAGAAGGCAAGACTGAGAATTTACCATTTACTGTTTAGGTTCTTTCTTTAGTTTCTGCTATAATAATCACTGTGCAAGATGCTCTTCAGCACGACAAATTATAGAAAGAGTAAAACCAGAGTCTGCAAATAGCTGCCTCATAGTTTTGTTGAAAGAGTAAAATAAATGAAATATTCAGGCTACAGAGCCCAATGCTTGGCTTCAGTTGCGTCTCCTTTCTTAAAATTTTCTAGAAATTATCTCATTAGTTTTAGAATGTTTACAGAAATAAAATAACCATTTCTGGTTGCAAAAATCCTCTATAGTTATTTAAATAAGCTCTTTAATGTTGTGCTGGCTGGCTGTGTGTGTGTGTGTGTGTGTGTGTGTGTGTGTGTGTGTGTGTTTAATCGTAATAGGTTTTCCTTGCTGTGGTCGTAATAGGTTTTCCTTGCTGTGGTCCCTTTTCTCAAATGTCACTAACTCATTCTTTTAGATCTCACTTTAAACATCTCATTTCCAGGGGAAGTCTGACCTAGCTTCAAAAAAAGTAGATCAAGAATTCTATGAAATATCCTCAGAGCATCCTGTATTTTTCTCTAGTACTTTCACAGTGATAATTATTTTTTCTCCAATTTTTGAGTGTTTTTTCTACCCTAGAAGGTAAATTCTATGAGGCTAGGGATTATGGTTATCCTTCTTCCTGCTCCTTTACCCAGCACAGTATCTCCCAGTACTCAGCACTCAATAATTATTAAATAATCTGGGTTTTAGTAAAAATCCTTTTGAGTCATTTGGCATATATCAATATTTTTAAAGAGAAATTTGACAGAAAATAAGTTCTTCAGTGGTATTATAAATCTTTAGGGCTTCTGGATGTTAGGTTTCTTTCCTGTAACTGGAATCTATCTATATACCCCTCTATCTGTATCTGTTTATATGTCTATTGAAGGGACATTGCCAACACGTAGGTTATAAATGTTTCAAGTAATGTTTTATTGCTTTCCTTCTGATGCTTTGTACGTATTCTTTCTCAAGGATGTATCGCCAGGGAGCTTTATTTCTTAGATGAAACAAGATGTGATAGTCTGTTACAGGCTTCAATGTAGAAGAAATTATTTGTATTTTAGGGAAGTGGTACTTAAGTCAGCTTTAGTTATAAAGCACTTTCATGTGAAGAGCAGTTCAGTGTTTATTTGAAGTGTCCATTTTAGCTCCAAAACGTAGACTGTTGTGGTGGCAGACAAAGAACTAGAGACTTAAAGTAGGCCAGATAATCTTTCTGTTTCTTGATATGTTGTATACTTTTAATTTTCAGTTGAAAATTAGTGAAGAAAAGATATTACAGTTTTTTAAAAAAGACAAGTGGATCGTACCCCCTCTTCGATATTGTGGCCTTTGGTAAATTTGGGAGACCTGGGCTTCGCCGTCTGCAAAATGAGGGCATCAGTTTCCAGAGAGGGATGTTCTGTGGATTAGACAATCTGCTGTACGCCAGCGGTCTCACGTATAATGGCACGCAGCGGATCCTTCTCTTCCCTCTTTGTCAGTTGGTGGTGTTGAAGAGAACGATCATAGGCCGTAAATGGCATCGCTTGTGCTAAAGTCTATGATACAAGCCTGGCCAAAAAATTCCTTTCCTTTCTTTTCCTAAGAGCTCCCTTGTCCCACCCTTCTTCCTATGAAAAGCTTCCGTTTTGTACAAGACCTCGGAAACCTTCTGGCTGCTAGATGGGATGCTGCCTCGTTCATGACTTGCCCAATAAAGCCAATCAGATCTTCACGTTTATTTGGTTGAATTTTTGCTTTTTAACAGTTGTTAGGCTGAGAAAAAACATTAGGGTTTTATCAAACCATATCTTCTGACACTTCAAACCAGGCCCCTCTTTCCTCCCTTCCTATTTTCTTTCCTTCTTTTTTCTTCCTGTCTGAAAAGGTAAAGTTCGTAATTGGAGTTTTCATTTATAATTATGATAAAGGTCTTTAGGAAATGAGAATGGAAAGTATAAGCTTTTTCACCTGCCCACGTTTGGTTCTTGCATTGGGTTAGAAAACTCAGAACACTGGGGAGTTGTAGTAAATTTATTGGGGAGAAAATGTCTAAGAAAAACATTGAAGAAACTAGGTAAAGAATTATTAAATATATTTATTATTCTTGACCTCATAATACGGATGTAAGTACTATTTATAGTTTCTGTATTACAAAGGGGCCCATGAAAAAAGAAGGGTGGGGTTGATGGGAAAGCTAGAAATTGCTTTTGGCCGTTTATTGGTCTGTTTGAAATGAAATAATAGCAAGGCACTTTTTTCCAAGGCACTTTTTAATGATAACTTTGAATGTAATCCACAGGTATGTTGTCCCAAAGCTAAAGAAAGCCTGTTCCCTTTTAGTGGCATTTATAGGGTAAAGTCAATGCTATTGTACTTGTTTAACCTCAATTTTTTCTGTTGTAATGTCTCCTAATTAGGTCCCATATTATGATTCTGGTCAAATCATCTGGGAGTGATGAATCACAAGGATAAATTAACCAATCTATCCAATTTTTCTTATAGCAGATTCAAGTTCTAGTTATTTAAATGATTCATTTATTCTACTTCAGTGTTTCTTGATTTTTTACCAATGATATGTAACATAGTAGCTTTAACTCCCTATAGATTTTTTTGTAAGATTAGTAAAACATCTTCTTATAGAAAGGAAAGAGTTTCAACTAATCAGTAGTTACAGGCCATAGACATTACCTAATTCAGTTAAATTTTTATAGTTGGATTCAAACCCTATAATTCAGTTCTCCTACTCCAGCTCCCCAGTTGTTTAAATGTTATTGAGAGTGAGTCAGGAAACCAGACTAATTGATTATACTGCTAGTTCTTGTTATCCACCCACAGTGGTGCCTTCACTGCTGTTAATAATCAAGTTTCATATTCATCTCTGTATATTTCACATCCTTCCAGAACCCAAACATCCTATCCCTGTCCCTCCGTGGTAACATCTTTCATTCTAACTCCACTGGAATGATTTAGGACTATCACGTCACCTTCCTTAATTTCCCTTTGTATGGAAAAAAAAAAAGGTTTTTGTATATTAACAGACTTTCCATTTTCATTCTAATCTTGAAGAAAATGCCTGTCTCCTTTTTAATTTTGATGCATATTCCTTCCATCCTTTCTTACCTTTTTGTGATATTTTGCTTCATCTAGTACCTCCTTGTATCATCAATCCATTTGACAGACATGTTCCTTTCTTCCATCTTATTATGTTATTTTATCTTGTTATCTTATGTTTGTTCTTTAGTAATTCACAGTATTTAGTAACACTTCATAAAAAAACAAAAGCCTTACACTGTTTAAACTGTGTGTAAAAGAATGTTCATTTGACTCTTTTAGCTTGGGAATGTTACCTTAGTGAACATCAGGGGGAATTAAGTGAAACTCACCTTAACGATGTGGTTTGCATTGGTATATATACTTTTAAATTATTATGAAAGTGTTTTATTAATTAATTATGTGACAAAATATATCATCTAATTTTAGTAATTGAACATCAAATTTATTTTCCTATATTCATATTTTATAAAGATTGATATCATTTACCAGGAAAAAATTGGGTATCATTATTCTTGCTGCGAGAACCACCTCCTCATGGGTACTTTGTGTCTTTCTGGGTTTATAATTTTCTACCTTGAAAATCACTCTCATTATTTCAGTGACTATTTTTTAGTTATATATCTACTGGAATACTTTGGTGTCCCAGGAACTAATAAAGGCCAACACTACCCTACTAAATCTATAAAGAAAAACAGTATAATCTTTTGAAAACAAATTTTAAAAACACCCTCAAATTGCTCGCGTCACTTTTCAATACCACTGTGATGTAATGAAAGAGCCAAGTAACTGCATTTTCATTACATGGCAGAAATATCTTTCTTCTCATGTCTCATGAGATTATATTTGTTTAATATAACTATTACGATTAAACTACATCACTAATACAGTCAACAAAGCATTATTACCAAGGGCCATCTATTGATATATGGAAACAGCATCATCATATAGAACCAGAGGTAATTATATTTGTACCTAAATGAATGCTTTCAAAAGTTAAATCAATGTATAAAAAGTATATCATAATAAAATTCAAATGAAGTACATGAATGTTAAGATTTTGTTTTGTTTTTGTTGGTTTTTTTTGGTCTTTTTAGGGCTGCGCCTGTAGCATATGAAAGTTCTCAGGCTAGGTGTCCAATCCAAGCTATAGCTGCTGGCCTACGCCAGAGCCACAGCAAAGCCAGATCCGAGCCATGTCTGCAACCTACACCACAGCTCACAGCAATACCGGATCCTTAACTTACTGAATGATGCCAGGGATCAAACCCACAACCTCATGGTTCCTAGTCGGATTTGGTTCTGCTGTGCCACGACGGGAACTCCGAGATTTTGAATACAATTTATATTATTGTTTGAGGCCTTTTTGTGGGAAAAAGTATATAAAAACATTAAATATTGAATACATATTATGGATAATTCTGAGAAGATGTGGGAAGTACATTCCTAGGAAGTACCAGGAATTTATCTCTCCATCCAGACAATAATTGCATTTGAAGAATCTATCTGATAACTTTTGGAACTCTGGAGTCTATTGAAGCCTTGCAGTTTCCTGGGGGAAGTACTGGATAGAAAATTGCTGTTAATTTTCAGCACTTAGCACAGTATCAACTACCTATTCCCCACCCCTAGCTGCATGGCAGGCAGCTGTGCACATGTTCCTGGAGAACCTTGCATACAGCTTGAGGGAGTCAAAGTGAGTTAAAAAAAAAGAGACTCTGTCCTTCATACATCGAGGTCTAACTGCAGTAGTGCGGAAAAAGAGGTGAGTGGTCATTGTTGTTATGCCTCCTCCCATTAAGCTCCTCCTTCTCCAAGTGACTTGCAGAGGATTTATAGGACTGATGCTCTTTTTCTTTCCCATCCGTTTATCTCTTTTTACATTTTTGGAAGCCAGGCACTAAAGGCTAGAACTTCAAAAACAACTGCATATATGGGGAAAGTTAGTAAGTAACTGCATGCTCGGGACAGGTTCAGAGAAGACTTAGGAAGACCTTACATTTACACTTCACACTGATTCTTGGCATGGAGACAACCTATAATAATTAAGATACAAAAACAATAGAAACAAAACAGCAAACCTTGAGGAGTGGGGAGAATTGGATTTTTCAGAGTTACCACATTATTAGATTGAAATATTTAGTTTTCAACAATAAAGAAAAAATCACAGTGCATACAAAGAAACAGGAAAATATGGCCCATTCAAAGGAAAAAGTAAATCAACAGAAACTGTCCCTGAAGAGTCCCTAATGGCAAATCTACTAAGCAAAGACTTGGGAAAAAAAAAAAAAACTAAGGATGTTCAAATAACTAAATAACTAAGATATGGATAAAATCAGGAAAATGACATGAACTAAATGGAAAAATCAATGAAAATACAGAAAGCCTAAAGAAAAATTCTGGACCTGAAAAGTACAATTATTAAAATGAAAAATTCAATTCAGAGGTTCAGAGACAGATTTGGCAGGCAGAAGAATCAGCAGACTTGAAGATAGAACAGTGGTAATTATTGTAACTGAGGAACAGAAGGAAAAAGATTAAAGAAAAGTAGCAGAACCTAAGGTACCTTGGGATACGATCGAGTGGATTAAAATAGGCATTGTGGGAATCCCAGATGGAGAAGAGAGAGTAGAGAGAATATTTGAAGATGTAATGGCTAAAAATGTCCCAACATTGATGAAAGACATGAATGTAAACATCCAGGAAGGTCAATGAATGCAAAGTAAGATGAACTCAAAAGCCTACACTGAGACACATAATCAAACTTTCAAAAGTCCAAGGCAATGAGAGAATCTTTTTTTTTTTTTTCAGCCTTGTCTAGGGCCACTCCCATGACATATGGAGGTTCCACAGCCACAGCAACACGGGATCCGAGCCGCGCCTGCAACTTACACCACAGCTCACGGCAGTGCCGGATCCTTAACCCACTGAGCAAGACCAGGGATGGAACCTGCAACCTCATGGTTCCTAGTCGGATTCTTTAACCACTGAACCATGACGGGAACTCCAGAATGAGGAGAATCTTGAAAGCAGCAAGAGAAGCAACTTGTCATATTCAAAGATGTACAGTAAGATTATTTCTCATCAGAAACTTTGGGGACCAGAAGGCAGTGGGCTAATATATATCCAGAGTGCAAAAAAAAAAATGCCTGACAATCAAAAATGTTTTATCTGGCAAAACTTCCTCAAATTTGAGTGAAGGATACATTAAGACATTCTCAAATAAAGAAAAACAAACACTGAGGGAGTTCACTACCACCAGACCTGCCCTGCAAAAAATGCTCAAGGAAGTCCTGCAGAGTGAAATAAAAGGATGCTAGACAGTAGCTCAAAGCCATGTGAAAAATTAATGATCTCAATAAAGGTAAATACATGGGTAATTATAAAAGTATCTATCATTGTAACAACAGTTTGTAAATCCATTTTTTTTGTTTTCTACATGATTTAAGAAACCAATACATTAAGAGATTATTAATCCCAAAGCTAGACTTTGGTTTATAATTCCACATATTGTTTTCTACATAATTTCAAAGACTAATCCATTTAATAGAACTATTAATTTATGTTTTGGGACACATGATGTATGAAGAATGGTTTTTTGACAATAACCAAAAGAGGTGAGAATGGAGTTGTAAAGGAGCAGAGTTGTGTATGTTTTTGAAGTTAAGCTGATATAAATTCAAATTAGAGTGTTACGACTTTAGGATGTTAAATGTAATCTCCATGGTAACCACAATATAAGTATAGACTATACACAAAAGGAAGCGGGAAAGGAACTCAAGCATTTCACTATTAAAGAAAACAAACAAACAACTAAACACAAAAGACAGTAATACATGAAATGAGGAACAAAAAAGCTAGAAGATACATAGAAAAAAAATAACAAAATAACAGAAGTATAAGCTTCCAAATCTGAATTATGAAGAAATAGAAAATTTGAACAGACTAGTAGGGAGATTGAATCAGTGATCACCTCTTGATCAAAGCCCAAGATGGCTTCACTGGTGAATTCTACCAAACATTTAAAGAGGAGCTAATGCCAGTGCTTTTCAAAGTCTTCCAGAAAATTAAACAGGAACGAACACTCCCAGACTCATTTTATGAAGACAGCATTACCCTGATGCCAAAGCCAAAAAAGAAAATTACAGGTCAATATTATAAATTAGAGGTGAAGATTATGAAAGTAATTAGAGCACAGTTCAACAGCATATTAGAAGGATCATATACCATGATCAAGTAGTTTTTACCCCTGGGATGAAAGTATGGCTCAGTGTACACAAATTGATCAATATAATACACCACATTAATAGAATGAAAGACAAAAATCATATGATCTCAATACATGCAGAAAGAGTATTTGACAAAATTCATTTTTTTCATGATAAAAACTGAATATAGAAGGAACGTACCTCAACATTAATAAAGGCCATACATGGCAAACCCATACCTACACCAGGTATATTTATAGACTGGAATATTATTTATCCATATCAAAGAAATCCTGCCATTTGTGACAACATGGATGGAACTTGACAATTTCCTAAGTGAAATTAGCCAGAGAAAGACAAATGCTTTAATGTCTCACACGTAGAATCTAAAAATATCAAACTCATCAAACTCTATATGGAGAAACAAAGTAGAATGATAGTTGCCAGGGGTTGAGGGATGGGGGAAATGGGGAGGTATTGGTCAAACAGTACAAACTTTCAGTTAGAAGATGAATGAATTCTGGGGATCTAAGGTACTTCATGATGACTATAGCTAACATTATTGTATACTAGGAAGTTGCTATGAGAGGAGAGTTTTAATGCATTTTAATCCCAACAACAACAGAAAATAGAGGTAATTATGTGAGATGAGGAATGTAACAATCTTGGTAAGTTATTTCACAATATTTGTGTATCAAATAATCACATTGTATACCTTAAATCTACACAGTGTATGTCAGTTATATCTCAACAAAGTTGGAAAAACAGTCCCTCCTTATTAGTAATTATATGTGAATGGTAAGCAAAGGATATTAGAGGAATGGATTAAAAATACATGATCCAACTATATGGTGTCTACAGTGAACATCTTGTAGACACCATATAGTTGGATCATGTATTTTTAATCCTAATCTAAAGCATTTTTGCTTTAGATCTAATGTTCTAAAGTGAACATTAGATCCAGAGGTACGAGTAGATTGAAAGTAAAGGAATGAGAAAAGATACTCTATGAAGATAGTAACCAAAAGAGCTTACATCAGACAAAATAGACATTAAATCAAAAAAGGTTATGAGACAAAGAACATTTATAAAAGTTTCAATACAGCAAGAAGATAAAACATTTATGAACTTAATGTCATCAAAATATTTGAAGCAAAACTGGACAGAATTAGTGAGCTATACATAATGCTAAGTGGTGTAAATCCGAGAAAGACAAATACTGTATGATTCCATTTATATGTGGAATCTAAAAAAAAAAAAAAAACAGACTTCTAGAAACAGAGAATAGATTGGTAGTTGCCAGAGGTAAGGGGCAGGGGAAGTGGGTGAAGGTGGTCAGAAGGTACAAACTTCTGGTGTAAATTCTGGGGCTGTAGTGTACAGTGTGGTTAGTATGGTTAGCAATACTATATTGTATATTTGAAAGTTGTTAAGAGTGAATCTTGGTCACAAGGAAGAAATTAACTATATGAAATGATGGATTAAACTTAATTACGATAATAACTTTGTGGCAATATGTATGTCACATCATTATTTTGTATACCCTAAACTAATACAATGTTATGTGTCAATTATAAAACCAGAAAAAAATAAAGGGAGAAACAATTCTTTAATAACATTTGAAAAAAATACACTCAGTAATGGATAAAATAGACAGCAGATAAGTGGGGGAATAGAGGACATCACAGTACACTAACTAGATCTAATAGATATATACAGAACACTTATCCAACAACAACAGCACACACATTCTTCTCAAGTCACATGGAATATTTTCCAGGATAGATGATGTTAGACAACACATTCTCATTAAATTAATTTAGTAATTTTAGTAATTTTAATTTAATTTAGTAATTTTAATGAGATATGTAAGTATCTTATCACAAAGGGATGAAATTAAAAAGAAATAAGCTATCAAGTCATGGAAAGACATGGAGAAAAATGTATATTGCTAAGTGAAATAAGTGAGTCTGAAAAGGCTACATGTATTATGATCCCCACTATATGACATTCTGGAAGAGGCAAAACTAAAGAGAGAGTGAAAAAAAAAAATCAGTAGTTTCCAGGGGTTAGGAGGAAGAGGGGATGAATAGGTAGAGCACAGTGAATTTTTATAGCAGTGAAACTATTTTATATGATACTGTAATAATGGACACATGCAGTTATTAAACCCACAAAATATAAGACACAATAGGAAACCCTAGTGTATCAATATTGTTTCATCAATTGTAACAAATGTGCCACACTAAGTTATTAATCATAGGGTAAAATTGGGTGGAAGAATATGAAAATCCTTTGAAGTTTCTTGGGAATTTTTCTCTAAACCTAAAACTACTCTAAAACAATAAAAACCTATTTAAAGAAATGCAAACACATTGTAAATCAACTATACTTTGATAAATTTTTTAAAAATGAAAATAAGTAAACTCCCAAACCTGGACACATTATGAAACTTGTTGTTCTGGGCCCTGAAGTCTTTAAAGGTCATGCAGGGTTTGGCAGTTCTAGGATTTAATTTTACCATGCTTACAAGCTAGTAGGTTAGCTTGTTACTCTTTCATCACTACATGAGCCTCGGTATGGTTGCTTTGGTTCCCCTTACCCTGCATTCACACAGGGACACACAGAGGGCCTAGTTGGGAGCCTGCACATGCAGTCAGTTGTAACTGAACTTGGGAATCCACTGTTTTTATAGCAGGCAGTAAGCAAGTCTGGTCTTTATTTTGGATGGCTGCGTTACCTTATCTCCCAACATTGCTCTCTGCAAATGCAACCTTGAGAAATGGCCCAGGCAGAGAGTGGTCAGAGCTTTGCATTCTTGGCATACCCTGCAAAAATGTGCAGGATTCTAACTGTCCATGGCAGATTATCTCTCCCAACAGGAACTTTCAGTTCTGGTATCTCCAGTAATACTTAGGGAAAGAAAATTTTCATACTAGAATTTCTTGCGTTTTCAGAAACAGTTGACTTGCATAAGGTGTGTAAAGTTAAATATGAATTCTTCAGAAATGGGGTACTGATATCAATTTCCAATTCCTTCTTAGTAAGCATTTTTCTCTGTTCTGGTCCAATCTAAGACTTATTTTCTTCCAAGTCCTCCTGATCTTCCTTTGGAGGGTTCCAATCAAATCTGCCATGGAATAGTGACAGTTTTGTATCAAAACTTTTATTACTATTTGCACAACTTTTTTTTTTTTTTTTTTTTTACCTATGCATCAGCAGTTCTTAGCGGTTACTTTAAATATGGTCTATTCCTCATATGACTTCTGTGCACCTTGCTCTCTTTGCCATGCCCTGTTTTATGCAGGGCTATGGTCTACCTCCTTTGGCCGGAAAAGTTGCTTCCTATTTGATATATAGACTGAAAACAACCACAATGGGCAGGAATATGGCCACACTGGATGGCATTAGATAATCCACTTTTCTGTGTCAGTGTGAGACGTGGTCATTTAATTATTTTATTCTCAGTATTGTGTGGGTTGTAAAAATCCATGGAAATATGACTTAATATCCATCCTACAGATGCTTTATAAAAAAAAATGTTCTTAATGAATAAAATGGGTTAAGACTAAACTGAGTGCCCATAGTTTATAACTATCATTTGTGTAATGGAGGCTGTGGAATGCCTATCCCTTTTCTAAATATAATTTCAAATCAATACTGCTACCATCCAAAATAAGATATTTAGTCATATATGTTAATTATTGCCATTAGCAAAGTTGATAGAGTTGTATCTCTTCTTTTGCTTTGCTTATCTCTTGTTTATAAGATAGCAATAAGGAGATAAAGTAGCTTGTATAATCTGAGCACAGAGAGGAAAAAGAAACCAAATCTCTTGCTAATTTTCCTAAAATGCTAGTTTTATTTTATTGTTTCAGAATTGACCAGCCTATGCCTCTTTTGGGGGCAGTGGGGAGCAGAGTTGAGTTATCTCCGTGGAATAGCCAAAGGCCATTACATTTCGAGAAATGGAGTAAAGATTATACATAGTTTCTCTATTTTTACTTCTCCTGGCTAGTAACTCCCTGGGTGGCAGTCACATATATTTAGAAATTGCATTAACATTTTAAGGCCATTTTGGTGCTAGTTAATAAGTTATGCTTTCATCATACTAAAATAGTACCTGGATGGATATTCCAGTGGGCGTTCAGAGACAGGGTCATGTAGCAAGGCAGTATTACTTGGAATTAGGAACAGGAGGTCAACCAGAGCATTAGACTGCCTGGGTTTAAAACCTAGTGCCACAATTTACTAGCTATATGACTTTGGGAAAATTAATCTCCTGTCTTTAGGCTTCTTATATAATGATAATAAACATTGAACATAGGGCTTTTTTGGTGATTAAACAGGATAATACATGGAAGACACTTAGCTTAAGTGCCTGTCACATGATAGTCACTCTACAAACGATAGCTCTTACTATTTCTTGGCGTCGTAATAATATATTATTAATAGTGAACTTAGCGAGTGCTTGCTATGAGTTAGGCACTGCATTTTCACAAGCATTGGCTTATTTAATCCTCACTAGTGTCCCCTGGGGTAGTAATCTTAACATAAAAGTTTGCATTATTGAATCGGATAAGAATCAGAAATCTCACTGGCATCATTGGGCGAAATGATGATTTGCCATAATTAGCTTCGTTCCAAGTTTGCCATAAGGTTTTTCATTAACATGTTCATAAGATTTAACTAGGTCAACTTCCTTCTTTTCTCGGGGCCTCCGTTTAATAAAGGGAGAGAATGGATTATAGGAATACTGCTAGCTAGTCTCTTCCCGGACAGGCACTGGCATTATTTCCATTTTAAGATTGAAAAAATTGGAACACAGATAGGTTAAGTTGGTTGGATCATATCTAGTAGTGATGGAGACTGGATCAAAAATATTATGGTTGGGAGTTCCTTGGTGGCCTGGTAGTTAAGGATTTGGCATTGTCACTGCTATGGCCCAGGTTCCATCCCTGGTCCAGGAGCTTTTGTATACTGTGGACATAGCCAAAAAAAATCTTATGGTTTACCCACATATATGAGGCACTAGATTGTATACAACTAAACTTGCATTTAAGCAAACTCAGTCAAACTCATTTCATTTTTTTTTTCTTTTGTCTTTTTAGAGCAGCACCCACGGCATATGGAGGTTCCCAGGCTAGGGGTCCAGTTGGAGCTCTAGCCACCAGCCTATACCAGAGTCACAGCAAAGCGGGATCACAGTCGTGTCTGCGACCTACATCAAAGCTCACAGCGATGCTGGATCCTTAACCCACTGAGCGAAGCCAGGGTTGGAACACGCATTCTCATGGATGCTAGTCGGGTTCATTAACTGCTGATCCATGATGGGAACACCTCATTTCATTTCTTAATAACTTAAAATTTGAAATAAGGCATTCTGATAAATATGTAAAATATATAAATATATAGCAATACACTGAGAAAGAATATTATACAAATCTGGTCTTCTAGATTTCTCTTAGGAAAAGCACTACCATCTTGCTAGGCAAACTAGAAATCTAGAAGTTGTCCAAGACAATTTCCTAAAATTTCCTCTTCTTCACTGCCATAGAAAATATCCCATAGCAAATTCTGTTGTTTCTGTCTTCTAAATAACTCTGTAATTTACTTTGCTCTACTTTTTCTGCATCCCCTAGTCTAAGTACTATCTTCTCTCTTCTGAACTATTGCAGTAATAAATTTCCAGGTTAAAAAATAGTTGTAGCAGCACACTTTTAAAATATGGTCTCCACACCACTTGCAAAATAATCTTTCAAAATGCAAATCTGATCATGTCATTCTTCTCCTTAAAATATAGTAAAGCTCTCCATTCCTAAGATGAGAACAGAAATCTTTATTATGGTCTATGAGGCACACTATGGTCTAGCTCCCAACTGTATTTCTAGCCTCAGTTTACAATATGCTTCCCATGTTCTTTGTATTCCACTCACACTGGCCATTTTGCAAACTCTTCTAATTTCAGAGCTTCCTCCTCTCAAATAGTTTTTCCCTTTGCTTCCTCCCCTTTTTGCTTGGTTGTTTTTTAAATTTATCCTACTGACCTTAGTTCAGTTAATTTTTTCTTCAATAAAGCCTTCTCTTACCGGTTTGACAAGGCCAAATTCCTCAGTTCCACACCATGGACTTAGGTAATTTCACTGAAAACCAATTAAGAGTCAGGTCCATGAATGACCAGTTTGCTAATATGGCAGAAGCCAACTTGTAGGAAGCCAGTTCATCAACCTAGTCTAGGTTGATTCTTGTAACAATCTTTCTGGAAGAGGCTAAAAACCTGAACTTCATTTAAGGAGAAGCACACCATTTGCTTACATTGGAGTACTGGATCACTGGGATTTAGAGAAAGACTTGGCATCTGAAATGTGAAAACATGAGATTGATACTCAGCCCAGATGGGCTGTCGAATTTGGGGTTTAAAGAGCTGTCATGAAGGGACTGCATTGAAACGTCTGTGAAATGAGACTTAAAAAAATCCTCAGTAATTCAGTAAATTGGTCATTTGATGAAATGATGACTTGGCAGACTCTTTTTCATCAAATTGATTTTCTAGAAATTGGTTTTTGGTGAGCTAGCTTCCAGTGAATTGTCTGTTAGGGAATTCAGTGAATCAGTCATTTAGAAAATTGACTTTTGGCAAATTGGCTTTCTGCAAATTGATTTTTGGCAAACTGGCCTTCTTACAGCATCACGCACCTCACCTTGCACATTTTTCATAGTTAATGTTTTCTATTTGTTTTATGATTATGGGAGAGGTGTTGCTCTCCCCCACTGTATGTAAGTATCACCAGGGGAGGGATCTTTTTATTCACCATTTTATTCTCAGCTCTTGGCAAAGTAGCACATAGTAAGTAGTCAATAAATAAATGTACAATGAATTAAAAACTCATTGCTACAGATCAAAATGGAATAAAATGGGTTTTGGGCATCACTCAGTGGGGCTTAATTACCAAATATCTAGAGGAATTGATTATGAGGCTGTTACTTTTATTTTTTATTAATTATTTATATTTTTTAAAGTAGTTTTATTATTTTTGGCTTCTTTGGGGCATATGGCATATGGAGGTTCCCAGGCTAGGGGTCGAATCAGAGCTACAGCTGCTGGCCTACTCCACAGCCACAGCAACACCAGATCCAACCCACATCTGCAACCTACACCACAGCTCATGGCAACGGTAGATCCTTAACCCACTGAGCAAGGCCAGGGATCGAATTTGCAACCTCATGGTTCCTAGTTGGATTCGTTTCTGCTGTGCCAGGACAGGAACTCCATGAGGCTGTTACTTTTAACTAAGTGCCTTTATGAATGCTGTATAAATAAGATAGTACTTTTTTTTTAAATGGCCACATCCATGGCATATGGGAGTTCCCTCTCCAGGGACTGAGTCTGAGCTTTAGCTGTGACCTTCACCACATCTGTGGCGAAGCTGAATCCTTTAACCCACTATGCCAGGGTGGGGGTTGAACCCATGCCTCTGCATCAACCCAAGCTGCTGCAGTCGGATTCTTAACACATTGGAACTCCAGATAGTTCCATTTACACTTAGCAATAGTAATAGCTAACCTTTATGTATCACTAACTTCATGCCAAACTTTACAATTAATAATTATAGTTTTTAACTACTATTTAGTCCTTCCCACAGTTTTATGGAGTAGATTACTACTGTTATCCTCGTTTTATAGATTAGGAAGCTGACCCAGAGAGGATTAGAAACTTGCCCAAGGTCACACACCTGCTTGAATGCAGGCTGTCTAGATCTAGTACTAGCCCATATACTACAGTTTTCTTGACTAAAGTTTTGGTTAAAATTGGAAATGAGGAATGAACAGTTTGTAACTTTTAATATTTCTTAGGATAGACATGGAGGAATAAATAGGTTATGAGAAAGGAAGAGTATTCTAGGTATAGTACTAATGTGATCTAAGAATTTTGAAAAGCATCATAAGGATAATGTTTGATGATGGTTGGACACAATAGAAGAAGGGGCAGTTTTAAGATCCTCTGTGTCTCCATCAGCCTCCTGAAAACTCCCAAAACATGCACCATGTGTAAAAAATACGTGTTTACTTTGTAAGCACAGCATCAATGCAAAACCCCCTCTATTTACTGGAACCAAACCAGTGTCCTTATGCAAATTCAGCTTTAAGACAGTTTTTCTAATGTCTCCTTACCAGATTATTTCTCCTGGTTTCTTCTTATATAGAAATTTTGGAGCTGACTTCAGTTCTCACAGGGTCACCTGTGTAAGAATGAAAGCAACCGCGAAGTGGGAAATGGATCAGTGATAACTATGGACAGTGGGGATGAAATTAATAATTCATGGAAACCTTGTTACCATTATTGAAAGAGTAATACAAAGCATGACGTTGTTGTGCAGGAAAATAGAATGAGAATTTATTGCTCTAATGTAAGCCTTGTATTTATCCTTTGGTGGTGATGGGATACTTTCTATATATGCTACATTTAATTTTTATTAAAAGATTTGCAAATGAAGTATTATTCTTCCCATTTTACTGATAATGAAACAGACTCAGGGTGAGTAACTTTCCCAAGATGATGGATCTTGTTAGTGATCATGGGATTGTAATCAAGACCTGCCTTATTTCATGCTCCATGTAATTTCGACTACCCCCACTGCCCTTGTAGGCTGTTGTAAGGTAGGGACAATTATGATGGTGTTGAAAATTTGATGTTACTTCTCAAGCAACTATTGCACAGAATGTGAAGAAAAGCAAAATTCACGATAAGGAATGAGTGTTGGTGAATGATACAAAAGGAAGAATTAGATGCCTTGTTGAAGAAGGCTGTTTAACTAAATGGAGTCATGTTACCACAGCCATCTGTCAAAACACAGCAGCAATATATTGGCAGTACAGTCATCTTTGGTTTGAAAATAGGACTGACTGAGAGGCTGTTCTTGAGATCATGCCATTGAATTTAGCTCTAGAGATTGGGCATATGCTTGAAAGAGTCTCGATACATCAAGTGAAAAACTACTGCTGCTTTCATGTTTCTTTTCTCAATTAGATGAAAATGTTGATTAGTGATAAAGATTTCCTAAAGAACATAATAGCTGAGGCCAAAAAGATTCAGAGCAATTCATGTAGTCTTTCAGAAAATTTCATCAGTAGTTTTAATTAGCTTTATAGGAAATTGTTAATCTCATCAAATTCTATAGAGGAAACAGGAATGAATTCATGTACATTTATTTTGTCACACTATGCTTGTTATTTTTCTCCTATTGCCACCTGCGGGAATTGCTGTTGTGAGGCTAAAAGTTAAATATATTATTAGTTATATTTATTGTTAAAACTTATTTTGAGTTAAATACCCATTGTTTTCATTATGTGCTAAAAAAGCCTGTCTGCCACACACACAAAAAAAAAACATAAACACTTCTTTAGATCAGTGCACTTTAAAAATTCTAGACAGAGATAAAGAAGGCATACATTTAGGTTCCAAATGTTTTAGAAAGGAGTGAAGCATTATTTAGTAACAAATATTTCTTTTGAACTAAGATTCTTAGTGTTTTGAATAGAGACAGAATTTTGAAAAATATCTTTGTTTTTAGAATTGTCTCTAGTCTTCAGCCATTTAAAATATTCTCTGAACAAGTTTCCTTCCCAGCTCTTCAAATGCATGCATACGACATAAATTTGTGACCAGGACTTGTGTGACGATATGGAAACTTTGCCTTTTAACTTTTTTATTTTTGGTAAAATATCAGCAAAAGTTGTGCATTTCATTTTATCTCTGTATGAATAATGCTGCTTCATTGATTTTGTGGTTTCATCTGTGAAGGAACTAATCTTGATCTTCCAATCTCTATCTTTTATAACTTTTTAATAACATAGCACAAGATGGGATTAAATGACAGATGAAATTACTTCAAAGACAGCAGTAATGAAGACATTAGTTATCCCGTAAGGTTTGGTTTGCTGCAGAATCTTTTAAAAGCAGAGTAGACTCAGCTATAAAAAAATGAGATGTTCTGAATATTTTTTCCTTTGGTTCTTTTGAGGTGATGATCAAGAGAATCATCACCTTGTGTGCCTTGTGTGTTTAAAGAGTAAAAATTATTTATTTTGTGTGTTTGATTAAAAATGTGGTTAGATAATAGAGAAAATGCTGCTTCACACAGTTTTTTTTCAGGGCATGGTAAAAAGGTTGATTAAAGTTCTTCAGGTTATTGACAATTCAGTCTTAAAAATGCTTATCAAAAATTCAGTAGTACCTAGTTTTTCTGTCTTTCTTTTTAGGGCTACACCCTTGGCATATGGAGGTTTCCAGGCGAGGGGTCAAATCGGAGCTACAGCTGTTGGCCTACACCACAGCCACAGCAACACCAGATCTGAGCCGCGTCTGGGTCCTGCTATACAGCTCATGGCAGTGCCAGATCCTTAACCCACTGAGCGAGGCCAGGGATTGAATGCACAACCTTATGGTTCCTAGTTGGATTTGTTTCTGCTGCGCCACGATGGGAACTCCTAGTTTTTCTTCTTAGTGGACTTCCTTTGGCATTGAAGGTAGTTGTAACATTCATCTCCTTTATCTTTTGGATAATCAACAAAGAATCAGGAACTATAGTCTTGTAATAAATGGTCTTAACCACTTATTTTGGCCAACTTAATGAGTATGAATAGTATTTTCTGTGAAGGAGGTTTGTCTATATTTTGAAAATGTGATTTGTGTCTGAAAGTTGATAACAAGTCCTTGACCTGATACTGATTTTCAGTTAGATCCAATCTGGGTAGACCTTTCTGCTCTGTATATGATTAACTCAGATACTATGAACTGTTTGCTTCATAATTCACTGCGTTTCTATTTTATGCTCGTGTGTTTTAGATCAGACACACTGTGTGGGGCAGTGGTATGAAGAAAGAGCTGATGAGGCACAAGATAAGACATATGGACACCTGGTAGGATTCTATGACCGGCCAGTTAGGCTGCCATCCAAGAAAGAGCAGATTTGAACAAATATAATGCCAATAGGGATGATTTTAATAAACTAACCTCTATTTATTGAATGCTTTTTATGTGCTAGGCACAGTGCTATGTACTGTACATGAATTGTTGCATTTAATGCTCACTCTGTCCGTATGAAATAGATTCCATCCCCATTTTACAGAGGAGAAAAATGTTATGCAGTCAGAAAGTGCAATTTGACCTCAGAGTTTGGGCACACAACCACCATACAACAGACAGAAATATTTTAAGAGGTAGAATTTAGCAACTGATTAGAAGCAAGGAGGATAATGATGGAGAGCTAGGTGTAACTCTTCGAACTCTGGATTGGGCACTCTGGTGAATGATAATGCTTGTCTCTGGGTCAGGGAATACAGAATGAAGAACATGTCAGAAGATTAGGGCGTTCTGGACATCTGGAATTTGAAGTGCCTTGGAGACATATCAAGAGAGGTCAAATAGGTTATGTGGCTCTGGAGATCTGGCAGGAATCTGGGTCAGAGTGCTTGGCATGATGCCTAGGCACAGAATAACTGTCCATGAATATTTTTTGGATAAAATGACAGACAGATGGAGGGAGGGATAAGAATGGGAGGGACTGAGAGGGAGCATAGAGATTGTTAATTATAAAGGTACAGTTGGTACTTAGGACTGTAGGAGTGGGTACATTTTCTAAAGGACAGTTGTCAAATGGAAACAGAAGAGAATCCAGAATAGCCCTGCAGCAAATCAGTATTTAAAAGTCAGGTAGTGGAAGAGGAACTCGAAAAGATGACCGAGAAGAAGAACTTTTAAGAGAACAGTATCACAGAAGCCAAGGGAATTAAAGGATTTTAAGTCTATTATTAATAATATTAAATGCCATAAAAAGAGGCCCAATAAAATGATTATAAATAGCTAATAACTTATATGGCTCTTACTGTATGTCAGCAACACTTTAAGGGTTTTATATGTATTAGCTTTTCAAGTTAAATCTGTGATATAGGTATTTTTATTAACCATGTTTTATGGATAAGAAAACAAAGTAACTTGCCTAAGGCAAAAGCAGAGTCAAGATTGTGAACTCTGAAAGTGAAGGCAAACTTGGTGTTCTTAAGCCACTGTGATATTCTTGCTCATGCAAGCAGGGACCAGAATGAATCTACTAAATGTGACAGGAAGTCATTTATGAGTCAGAGTGCAGGTCACGGGGTTAGTGTAAGCTAAAGCAGCCTCCTGCAGGGGACTAGGAAGTCAAGAGTTCAGGAGGCATCTCTTCCTGGGAGCTTGGCTATAAAGGAGAGAAGAAAGAGCTGCCAAAGGAATGTCAGGGTGGAAAGAATTATTTTTAGGATGAGAGAGATTTGGGGATGTTTAGTGGTGAGATAGTGTCTTAAGAGAGAGATTTTGGGAGATGCTGGAGAAATGGGAAGGGGAGAGATGGTCAAATATGGGTTCGAAGCACTTTAGATCTTCAGCTTAGACAGGAGAAGGGAACACCTGCTGTACAAAAGCTAGGGGTTAATGGCTGTGTAGAGATGCATGTGTCTCCTGGACTGAGTGAGTAGGAAGTTCTTGGAATTCGAACTTAGCCCCCCTGCTTTTACATCTGTGAACAGCACTCGTTACCTTTTTTTTCTTTTTAAAAACAATAACCGTTCCCTTTGGGGAAACTATGACCATCCCACTCCACACTTATGTGAACTTCGTGGGTTTCTCCTATCATTAGATTTTATTCCCTGTTCTCTATGTGATCAAAGCTAGGCCAACCAGTTCTTACTTTTGCAAAGTTAAATCTTATGTAAAGACTCTGTTGAGCTGAAACAAACAGACTGCTAGTTGTTTCTCCTATCATTAGTTTTTATTCCCTGTTCTCTATGTGATCAAAGCTAGGCCAACCAGTTCTTACTTTTGCAAAGTTAAATCTTATGTAAAGACTCTGTTGAGCTGAAACAAACAGACTGCTAGTTGTTTCTCCAGTAAAGATGGGGTTGTTTGGGATCAACAGAGACTTGCAGTTTGGGGCCTGAAACCATGGCAAGCAATGGCAAGTTCCCACACTTTTATAAAAGGAGCATTTCCTCCTTTTATAGAGAGGAAGAGGAAGTTGCGCGGGCTGTAGTAAACAAAGAGGCTGTGGCTTTTCATAGGCTGAGTCCTTGCCAGGAAAGAAGAGGAGTCTTTCTTCTTCCTCTTGGGCTTTGCTATTATCACAGAGCATGAGAGCACCCGCTTCCTATCTCCCAGCTCTATCTAAGTGATGTTTCTGTTTATTAATTTTTTTACAATTCATAGGGACAGGAGGTGGTTGGTGTTGAATCATTTGATGGCAGTGATGTTTTGAGCTGGTTGGATTCTTGCTCTTTCAGAGATGTTTCCTGTTTAAATCTTCCTTCAGTTACATGAGCTCCAGTAAATCTTTTCTCTTTCTGATAATGTCTCTTGCTCAAATCACTTGCCACATATACTCTATCTAATAAGAATCTCTCAAGGGAACTTGAGGAGCATGGAATGAAGAGTTTTGGGATTCTGGGTTAGCAGTGATGGGAAAAACCAAAATAGGATCCAACTAGAGACAGGTAAAACTGAGAAACACTGAGGCCCTAACTGAATCAGGAAACCATTCGCTTCATTTGAAATTGCTGTTTTGTTTTCATCACTCCAACCCACTATAGAACGTGGAACATAGGGAGTGAGATAAAATTCATCAAAAATAGTTATACTAATTCTTTGAATCGTTGCTTTTTAGTTAGGCGACCTAACTAGCAATAGTTTTTGAGGCAAATTTCATTGTATTTATCAAAAATAAAGCATCTTTAAAAATTTTAAGTTAAGGATTGTCAAAGGACACAATTAATGTTTTATTTACCTGGAGTTATTTAAAGTCTGAAAGAAATCCTAACCCTCAGCCAAATTCTTCATGATAGATTGTTCACCCTAGTAAGGTCATTTTTCTGATTAAATCTGTGAATGCTAATGTACTATAGGCATTCTCTATAATTTCACACTTAAATGACTAGCTTATCAAAAATAGGATCTGACTCCAGGACTTACGGTATTCACACAGATCATCAGTGTGTGATTATAGTTTGTTGTCTGCCATTCCCATAAATAAGTGTTCATGATTTTGTAGAGTTTTATAGCTCATGTATTCTTTTTTTTATACTTAAAAAATTTAAGTATAGTTGATTTACAATGTTGTGCCAATTTCTGCTGTTCAGGAAAGTGACCTAGGCAAATATATATATATATATACATTCTTTTTTTCATGTCATTCCCATCGTGGTCTATTCCAAGAGACTGGACACGTTTCCCTGTGCTGTACAGTAGGACCTCATTGCCTATCCATTCTAAATGTAATAGTTTGCATCTGTTAATTCCAAACTTCCCACCCATCCCACACGCTCACCTCTACCCCTGGCAACCATAAGTCTGTTCTCCTTGTCTGTGAGTCTGTTTAGCAAATTTCAGGTTATAATACAGTGTTATCAACTATAGTCACAATAGTTGATATGGATCATAGTTTCCCAAAGGGCATTAAAATTTTTTTTTTAATTCAAATCGTTCTAGTGGACTTCCTAATACCCTGCATTTTTGGCAAGATTCGCAGTGTCACTTTACAATAATTTGCCATGTATAGTCAGATATTTAAAGCTAGCCTATCAAATTCACTATGCCATTATTGTTCCAGGTAGAGTGCTAAAAACCCATGATACAGGAATGAAGAGAATATTTTTGCCATCAAATAGCCCACAGTCCAATGAGCAAGGTAGACTTTAAACAAATAAAAATAGTGCACTGTGGTTTATGTTTGTGAGAAATGTGTGTGCTGGGAACAGAAAGGAGGAAGTAAGGAATGATTTAAGGGAAGTGGTATCAGGGAAGGCTTCACTGAGAAAATGAAGTGTGAACTAATTCTGAAGATTGTTGAGTAGGAATTCATTTAAACAATACATTTTAAAACGTTAAATTATAGAGGTAACATTTTCATTCTAGGAAATGCTCTTAAAATCTATGAATAAAGGCAACATCAAGAAAAGGTCACTCTAAGATATGACTGAAATATGCAGCTAAGGAGATAGTGATAAGAGGCTTATACCTAATTAACTTTTTTTTTAACAGAAGTATAGTTGGTTTACAATGTTGTGTTACTGAGGCAAATGAGATAACCACTACAGTATGGAAACTAAGCCTACAATGTTTTGTTAGTTTCAAGTGTATAGCAAAGTGATTCAAATATATATACTCCTAATTAACTATTTTTATATTTTAAAATTCTGTCTCACACACACACAAATGAGAAGATAGGAGATCCCGTTGTGGCTCAGTGTGTTAAGAACCAGACTTAGCGTCCGTGAGGATGTGGGTTTGATCCCTGGCCTCACCCAGTGGGTTAAGGATCTGGAATTGCTACAAGCTGTGGTATATATAGTTCACAGATGCAGTTTGGATCTGGTGTTGCTGTGGCTGTGGCATAGGCCGGCAGCAACGGGTCTGATTTGGCCCCTAGCCCAGGAACTTCCATGTGCTGCAGGTGTGGAAAAAAAGAAGAGAAAAAAAAGAATGGAAGTAAATATGTATGTACTAAAATAATATGATATAAAATTTAGGAGCTATAATACTTCAGAGAAAGGAAAAAATTAGAGTAATGTGGAAATTTCTGAAAGTTTTTAAAAGAAGTGAAGCTTGATACTCAGTCTTGAAGCTGGGAAAGAGTAGATGGGGAGAAAGGCAGTTGATCACAATTGTACCATGAGTGTCCAGAAAGGAAGGAATGACCAGAGGAGGGAATGATTAATAGAATCGAATATCTCAGAGCCCCAACGGGATAAAGATCAAAAGGAGACCAACTACTCGGAGGCTACTGGTGGTATTCCAAGAAGAGGTTTGGACTGGAGGCAGGGGGTTCTTGGGATAAGTGGATTTGCATTGAGTTAGGGAAGGAATGGGAAATAATATAGTGAGCAAAAAAATGAAGAGATACGGTGATGTCTTAGATTGTTTGATAGGAAGTCAGTTGTTTTCAGTGCTAGATTAAGGAAGTATTAATGGTTGAAGAATTAAAGGAAATTAGTTTTCCCCCTCAGTATAATCTTACAATTTGGGAGGATTTTTCATGAGATGGCGATGGAGAGTTTAATGGGGAATTTGAGCTTCTCAGAGATATTGGTGTATCTATATCAGTGATTTTCAAAGTTTTCTGACTATATCCTAAATAAAAAATAAACTTTATATTGTGATCAATACATATATATGCGCAAACATACACGTAACTGAAACAGAAGTTTCAAAAACCAATACTACTTCCCCTACTACAGGAGAAATACTGATCCTTTCTCTTCTCTTCAATCTAGTTTTTAATAATTGATAATAGTGAATTCTGTTATGCAGTGCACTTCAGCTTTGGACTCTGTCAGTTTGAGTTTGGCTGTCTAAAATTGATTTCTGACTGTGGAAAGGATTATATATCTAGAAAGTAGGATATTTTAAATATATTTTGGAATATTTCTAAAAGTTTTCTTATTTATTTAACTTGCTACTGGCTTTTAAAAATTTCAAATCTAGTAATTTTATATAAAATGAAAATAATTATCTTTTGGAGGACTTTTTATTCATAATCATTTAACACAGTGGAATAGATTAAACTTGCTTGAACGATAAATCCCATTTACAAATTTAATTACATTTTCGGAAACATTTTAAATTGCATTGAATAAATTTAATATATTTGATTTTCCTTTTAAGTACTTCAAATGCCTGACTAGGCAAGCTCTGACTTTATTAAGTAATACTGCTTTAAGTGCTTAACTCTTGTAAGTGTAATTAATGAACTTAGAAATGGAGCATATCTCAAATCCTTCTAAACATGGTCGTGGTATGAAAAACATCACTCCTAAATTTAGTCTGGAGCAATGTAGTCTACTAACCTTTCTGAAAAGTAATTAAAATTTCTAATTAAATGCTTAAGCAATTTTTCTAATTGATTTGAGAGCCTCTTCTGGGAAACCCACCCTGACTGTCAGTCATAGGAGGATCTAACACTTTTAACCAGTCTTGAAAAGAGCTTAGTGATCTTTAATCAGATATTCTTCTACATCTAGTCTCACAATGACTTATCTAACTACTCTTTTTTAAAAAAAAATTCTATAAAATAGCACTAACAGGACAGAAGTCTTTGAATCAGTTCCTTTAGAAAGCCCTCTCTCATAGCAAGTTTGAAATAAATTTAACATAAAAGAGTTTGTAACATGCTTATGTCAAAAGATAATTTTTAAAATAGGCAACATTCATGGCTCTTGTACAAATATAAAATAAACGTGTCATACATTTTATTTAATTAATAAGGAAACCAGTTATATGTGAAACAAAAATCAGTGGCAATCAGGAATTCCGAAATTAATATGCTGATAGATTCTTCCTTAGAGTTGGGAAGGTGGTGATGCTGATAGTAAAATCAATTGCTTTTCTGTGAGACAAAATTTATTTGCATCTCTATGGAAAATAATTACATGCTTTCAGTTTTTTATAATTTGCTGAGTTGTATAATAGCTAAATTTGAGATAATAAAAGGGGTAGACTGCCATACAGTCAGATCTTTCAAGAGATACTCCTTAATCTTCTTTTGCCCATTTCAGTCTTTCACATTTTTTCCCACAATTTCCAATTTCCTCATCTGATGATCATAATAATATCAAAGATTATTCTTATCTCTCTCTCTCTCAAACACACACACAAATGGCTGGTCTCATTGGACTTAGCCTAATTTTTACAAAAGTGCAGGAGTGTGTTAATATCTGCCTTCTTGAGTAGGCTTTGCAAATCTAGAGTCATATTTCATATCTCCAGAAAACGTACATTATAACAAGACAATATTCCAAACAAATTACTACGATAAAATTTCCGACATCAGTTTTATGTAATGCATTCACAAAGTCTTTTGCATCATGGAAGAAAAAAGATCCTAGAAATCAGTCCATTGGTAGTTGTCTAAACAATATCAGCTCAGAAATCTGCACTCAAAAGTCAGTTATTTAAATTGTCAATAGTTTAAAGCACCTGTTAGAGTCCTTTTCTCTGAGTCTCTGAGACTCCCGTCTGTAGACTTAACAATATGCACAACCCAATAAGTATTATTGGGACAAAAAAGAGGACTATTGCCTGGGAGGCAGCATTTCCAATAGCTGTGAAATATGGCTCCATAGTGGTGGGAGGGAAGGTCAGTATAGATATGATTTTGGTGAAGGGAGAGGTACATGCAACCAGGCACACATTTTTACAGAAGGTTACTGCTAGTCGTGAGGAGCAGACGTCACCATGAAGGTTTCTAGTGCTTTTCTAGATACAAGGAGATGCAAGAATTGGGCTCATACATCTCCTGAAAGTATCTAACTATCTAAGACCTGTTCTGCCAGGGTTCCCAGAGCACAGAGTGCCTCACTCCTGATCTCCATGCTGAGCTCCTTTCAGGGGGTGCTGAGGATCAGCAGCTGCAGCCTCAAGATTCAATCCATGTAGAGGCAGATGGCGAGTGTCAGTCTCCAGTTCACACCTCTGTCAAAGAAGGCCTGCAGCTTTTTGTTCTTTGAATTTTTCCCTTAACTAATCAGAGTTGTCTTGAAGGGGAGGAAAACTTTTTTCTTCTTTCCTTCTAGGTTCCTTGGCTGGCCTAATAATTAAGTTGACATAAGACATTAACAGGAGGAGAACAAATTTATTTTTATTTATAACAGATACCATAAAAATCTGAGCCTCAAAGAAGTGACCAGAGGAGGCAGTTTTTATACTTTTTTGACAAGGGAACTATGTTTGTGAAGAATTGACAAGCCAGAGGGGTTTGGGCTTGGGGCAGTAAATTAGGAAGTAACAAGTTCTGTTTAAATAAGCCTCTCAGCCCTGAATTCCCTGTCCCTGGTGATAAGGATGCCTTCTGCCCTCTGGTTCAGGGAGGGTAATTTTCAAATGGGAGATTTATTTCCTGCTTTCAAAAGAGCAAAGGAGATTAGAGTGTCTTCTTACACCAGCTGTTTCTTAAGTAACTTTAATTCAAAATAATAATCAGTATGCCAAAGTGGCATATTTTGGGGGTGGTGTATTCCGCTCTCTTTCATAGGAAAGCCAACACAAGCACAGAAAATTGTTCTAGTAAGAGACAGAAGTCTAGTTCTTTTAAAGTACTAAAAGTTGGAGTTCCCATTGTGGCTCAGTGGTAACGAACCCACCGAGTATCCATGAGGACATGGGTTCGATCCCTGACCTCGCTCAGTGGGTTGGGGATCCTGCGTTGTGGTGAGCTGTGGTGTAGGTTGCAGATGAAGCTCAGATCCTGCCTTGCTATGTCTGTGGTGTAGGCTGGCAGCTGTAACTCCGATTCAACCCCTAGCCTGGGAACTTCCATATGCTGTGGGTACGACCCTAAAAAAGAAATAAAAAAATAAAAAAATAAAATTACTAAGAGTTCAACTTATTTTCTCAGATTTTTAGAAATATTTGACATGTAAGTGCTTATTTATTATTATTTCTAAGCTAATTAGAATAGAAATCCTTTAAAAGACTTTATAATTAATTTATTGATATACTCCAGAGATCTGAAGATATTTTATATTCACTCAATGAGGAATAAAATCCTGTGAACCAACTTAAAGCCATGTACCTTTCAATTTAAAAAGCAGAAACCTAAAATGTATTTTCTGTTAGAATCACAAAGCTGATTTGTTACTTTCCAATGTACCAGTTCTTGTAAACATTACAAAAACTTTAAATTACAAAAAAAAATGTTTCTTAACACAAAGTGTTAATACTGTGGCTTGATTTACTTCATAATTTCTTTAGTCTATAACCCCTCTGGGGTTTAGAAGACACTTCCCACTGAAGGAACAATTTAGTCATCTCAGACAATTTGCGATTACATCAATAATTCATTTCCATGCTATTGTGACTTTCAGGCCAGGTGTTGAGCCTGGGACTGGGATCTGCTTTTGCAAATGTGTAGGTCTTTCTTCCCTAGCAACAGGTGGTGTTATAGTCTCTACAAAAACCTATCCTCCAAGTCCACACACTTTAGATGGCTCTGATTTTGCAACCCCGTTAGTGCTGGGCTAAAGTTGTACCCTCGTTAAATTCTTTCTTTTGATTTGAAAAGGGAAACGTCTGTATCCCTACCAAACCTGTGGTAACTTCTTTTATATTTTAATGGGATTCTGCATTTCTCGAGCTACACTGCAATATTTTAATGTTTTTTTCTTGTAAGGCATCTTATACGAAATTGGAACTTCATTACCTCTCATGCTTTTGACTGAGATAACTCTCAAGGCATCCAATGATATTTTGACCTTATATACTCTTGAACACCTTGTTTCTTAGCAATGCAAAAGCAAACACCAAAACCAAAGCAACATAACAAATTCAACCAACAAAAACCAATAACAAAGAACTGATAAGTATATTGTTAACTAAAAATATCTTTTGTGTGTTTCATCTCTCTCTCCGATCTCCTTTTCAGAATACTTGCACAAGACTTGTTACACTAGTTATGAAGAATGTGAAATTTTCTATATATCGTTACACAGAGAAGAATTATATTTGCATCTACACGTTACTAAGATTACCAACAGATTCTGCTGACATCTAGTCCAAACTTGAAATAGATTTTAAATGAGAAAACTTGGAGTGAAAATACTTTTTGTATAACTGAAATTTGTACTGTTATCTGACATTCTTGTTTTCCACTCCCTCTACCCCAACAGAAAACATCTGCTCTATGTAAGCCCATTTTCTTTGTGTTCCTCAAACATGTTACATCCGTTCAAGCTCCATTCCCACCTCCATGTGTTCTCTCAGGATGGTTTCCTTACCCAGGTTGCTTGACAGTCTCTTCAGCTTTTCTAAACTCTACCTTTATTTCAGGCTCAGCTTGAGTTCCTGCATGAGATTTTGGGATTATTTTGTCTCTGTAACTTCTCTTTCTCTGAGGTTTTATGGCATGGATAATTTGTTTCAACCAAGTTAGCACTAGTTAACTATTTCCATTTCCCCAATGAAGTCAAATTTCTTTAGGCAGTGAACCTATTAGAAAGGCACAATGTTAGGACTGATTAGTAATAGGAATTAGCACAGTGCTGAGGACATAAAAAAATATCAGAGGAGCTGTGTTAGAGTCAAAGTTCCTCAAGGGCTGTGGCTTTTATCACTTTATCTTGAGCACCTAGCATTGGCCTTCACACTCACTAAGCATTAGTTGGTTCTCAGTAAATATTTTCTGATATAAAGATTGTTTTAGTGTCTAAGTAAAAATATAAAGTGACATTAGAACAGTTTGTTTTTTATATTGTGGATGGATGGAACTAGATGACAAGTTATTTTAATAAGTAGTGATAACTAGTTAGTATTAATTTGAATCGTTGGACAAAACTGAAATCACTGTGCTTTTGTCAGCTAATGTCTTTAACACATTCCTAGTCTAGAAAAATATACCTGGCTTGCTATAGCAACAAAATCTTTTGTTTATTCCATCTACCCCCAGTAATTTCATCCTGGCCACAATCTGATATATTTGATTTATTCAACCTTGAAATACTATCTTCAGTAAAGCTAAACTTGAACCAGATTTTAAAGTAATCTCCCTACCTCCTAGGTCACCACTCCCTAAGACTCTAACTAGTGATTTTATGTACGTGATATTTCCCTTGTTGCCTGTTTCATTCCATTGTAGAAAGTGGGCACAACTCTATTACCCTCTCAGACAAGTCTTCTAAAGTGTAACACAGAAGGCCTTTTTACAGATGTTGAGTGTGGAAGCTATATACAGATAGGCAATCACAGGATATGTTTACTAATGGAATAAATTTCAAAACATCTCCTGAAAAACTCAGTGATAACATCTGGGTGTTACCGAAGCAAACTTGGGTCCACTCACCTATGCTCTGTGAAGCCTACCTTGTGATCACCGGGTTGTGGTGAAGGAAAGTGCAGTGTTTATTGCAGGTTCCAAGCAATAAGTACAGGGCAGCTAGTGCTGAAAACACTGGAATCCCTTATGAGTTTCAGGAAAGCATTTTTAAAGGCCAGGTGAGGGATGGAGATCACAGAGAATGTGATCGGCTTGTGCACATTCTCTGATTCGTTGATGCTGAGGTAACAAGGCAGTGTGACAGGGGTTACCGTTATCAGTCCTTAGGCTTCAGTAGGACCTGCTCATGTCATTAAGTAGTTAATATCTTCCATTTGGTGGGGGTTTTAGTATCTATAAAACAACTCAGGAAATGTGCATGAGATACAGTTATCTAGGTACTTCAGAGAGGAGCTAAAGCAGAGGATATGGTAGAAGGGTCTGTCATAGAAAGGCCCCAAAGGGTCCTTTTAGGTTACATGGGTGTTAATACACACTGAGGGAAAAATAGGAATGCATGTCTGTATGTTATCTACTGCTGTGTAACAAGTTACCACAAACTTAGCAGATAAAACAATACCCATTGACATTTACTATCTCAAAATATCCTGGGTCAGGAGTCTGGGTGTGGCTCAACTTCCTCTCTTTAGGGTCTCAGATACCATAATCTAAGTGTCAGCCCAGCTACATTCCTTTCTGGAGTTTAAGGATCTTCTTCCAAGTTTACCTGGTTATCCATAGACTTACATTTTTTGCAGTTTAGGACAGAGGCCCCCATGTTCTTTCTAGTTGTTAGCCAAGGGCCTCTCTCAGCTCCCAGAGGCATCAGTTCCTTGCCATGTTGCCTTCTCACAACTTGGCAGATCACTTCTCTAAAGCCGTTGCAGGAGAATGGAGTGTGAGAGGATGGTCACCTCCCAGGTCTCAGACAAGTCCCTGGGACAGGCTGCCAAGTGCAGGTCTTGGCTTCATGCAGGAAAGAACTCAAGAGTGAGCCATGGTAAAGTAAAAGCAAGTTTATTTAGAGAGCCTGTAGGCAGAATGCGGTCCATCTCATTAGACGAGAGCAGCCCCGAATCTGAGTTGGTTAGTTTTTATGGGCTGGGTAATTTCATAGGCTAATGAGTAGGAAGGTTATTCCAGCTATTTGGGGAAAGGGGTGGGAATTTCCAGGAATTGAGCCACCACCCACTTTTTGACCTTTTATGGTCAGCCTCAGAACTGTCATTGTACCTGTGGGTGTGTCACTTAGCATGCTAATGCATTACAATGAGCATATAATAGGCTCAAGGTCTATTGGAAGTCAGATCTTCCTCCATCTTGGGCCTAATTGGCTCTAACAAGTTTTTATTATGTCCTCACTGGCTGTGTTGTTCTTTTTGTGGTTGTGTCCTGCTCCCTTCCCTCCTGTCTCAAAGCCATCAGGGGAAAGATTCTTTCTTTAGGAAGGGTCCATTCTTTCTTTTAAAGACTTTTACTTGGTTAACTTTAACTCACCTGGATAGCATCGCTTTTCTGTTTTTACTTTTGTCATCTTGTGTTACTTAGTCATGGGAGTGAAAGTCCACATCCACAGATCCTGTGCATGTTGAAGAGGAGGGGGTTATACAAGGATACAGTTCTACAACAGCAGATGGAAATTTTAGGAGGCAGCTTAGAATTCTGCCTACTAGAGTCTTTACATTCTATTTGCTGCTTCTTAGTCCTTCTAGGGAAAATGGCAGAGGCTGGGGGTAGGAAGCCAAGGGTAAGTCCTGACTCTGCCACTGACCCACTGATACTTGGGACAAGTCGTTTACCCTTTTAGGGACTAGATTTCTTTGGCATTTCTATTCAGGTGGTAATATTTTCAAATTCCATTATTCTAAGTTTCTTTGTAGGAATGAGGGACACAATATCAGACACACGGTTACAGTTCAATAAACGTTGGTTTAGTGAGGTCAAAAAGTCAACCTACATTGTAACTTGGATATACAGAAAAATTACTGTTACTGAATGTATTCTGTAACAAATTTGGCCTTTCCACATCACCTCTATCAACTAAGTGGAAGGCAGAAAAGCCAACTTAATACCCAATGTAAAGCTTATCTGGTTCAGTAATTTAAAACTAGTTATTTAAGCAGTGTTTAACACCTTTTGGATAAAAATGTGGAGCCTTTCATACAACTTCCTCCTCTTACCTGCCGTCTTCCTAAGTGTCAGTTTCTATGGGGCTGGGGGCGATGATGATGATGAGGGTCCTTATCAAGGTGGGGAAGTGCTGACGTCTTCAGGAACCATCTTTGGCAGCCTCTGGCCTGCAGGTGATAATGCTGGACTAACTGGGTACAGCATGTTCTGCTGGCACTCCAGGCTGATCTCTGGCTGGTATAATTTATGTTTCTTGGGTGGCTTGGTCAGGACCTAAATACACTTCCTGATTTAATTGGTCTTACTTGGGTTCCTGCAGGTGCCCTTTCTTGGTTACTCCCCTCAGTTTATGTAATATTGCCTCTTTTGAAGGTAAATTGAAGCTTGAAAAGGGAAAACAGCGAGGCTCATGTGAGACTCCCCAACTTTTCTTGTTTCCATGGTTCTCTGGGAGTAACCCGTTTTTCTTTTGTGTCCCTAGACTTCCTCCTGCTAACTCAGAGATGGTCTGATTGTCTTAAACTCAGGGCTGTCTTTGCACTCTTAGAGAATGCTCTGAGCAGTCTTCGGTGTTTGGCTTTTCAAATACTAAAATAAGAGATAAAGGATTTTTGAAAATGCTTTCCCAAGCTAATAGTCATTTTTTTAATGTAAGAAAGGCATTGTTTATTTGTTCTTTTATCAAAATAATGAATAGCTAAACACATTCTAGGGAATGGCAGAAAATTAGAAATGAATAATAAATGAACAAACCAACAGAATGAAAAGTTAGCAGACATGACATATTTAGAAGTTGAAGGTTTTTTTCCAAGTTTTGGATAGATTTAAGATTTATTATTATAAGTAATAGGAGCATGCAATCATATTAAGCAGCTTAGATAAGAGCATGAAATATATTCACCAAGGTAATTCCTTTGAAACTCCCCATACTTTACATGTATCAGGCCTGACTGAGAGACTCATCTGGAAAGAACACAGTGTGTAAAATATCTATGATAACAGCCTGGAGGTCATACAGTGACAAATCTATACTATCCTGTACCTTCAAGGATTCCCTATATTTCTCTTTATTTTCACCTGAATGTGTTCCTTTTTTTAAAGTCTCCACAAGTAATGCCCAAGAAGCTCACATCCACAGGTGTGCTTTATGGTTTCCTTGCTGAATATCTGACTTGTTGAAGCCAGATCATCTGTTTTCTCATTTCAGGAGAGAACTTGGACCTTTTATAAGGACTTGCATTCATGGGATCTGAATCACAGTACACATATATAGACAAGGCTTTATATGACAAGTATAAAATAAATGTGTTGCAATAATATACATGTTTTCATGGATTTTCTAAGCCAATAGTCTTGCTTTCACATCTAAAGGAAAAGATATATATGTGTATTTGTCTTTTTGTGGCTGCACCCATGGCATATGGAGGTTCCCAGGCTCAGGGTCAAATCAGAGTTACAGCTGCCAGCCTACACCACAGCCACAGCAACATCAGATCCAAGTCGTGTCTGCAACCTACACCACAGCTCACGGCAACAGTGGATCCTTAACCCACTGAGTGAGGTCAGGGATCGAACCTGCATCCTCATGGATACTAATCGAGTTCATTAACCACTGAGCCCCAGTGGGAACTCCCAGCCTTTTATTT
>PVHT020000257.1:11920888-11940595 GCA_004024745.2 Catagonus wagneri | reverse complement strand
TCAGAGTTACAGCTGCCAGCCTACACCACAGCCACAGCAACATCAGATCCAAGTCGTGTCTGCAACCTACACCACAGCTCACGGCAACAGTGGATCCTTAACCCACTGAGTGAGGTCAGGGATCGAACCTGCATCCTCATGGATACTAATCGAGTTCATTAACCACTGAGCCCCAGTGGGAACTCCCAGCCTTTTATTTTTGAAGGACAATTACTGAATATTAACTCAGTCTTTCTCTTTTCATTCTTTTGACTAAAAATTCTCATCTACTGCAGGCAGTCAGATTGCTAGTGTAAATGTGTGCTCAGAAAGATATTTTCAAAACACCATTATTGCATCCCTCTCAGGTACCCATGAAAGTGTTACTGTCTTGTTTGCTTGTGTATTCCCCATGTAGTGTGCTCTGCAACAAATGTAGAGTGAATGAATAGGTGAATGTGTGTATGAATGAATGGGGCAGAGAAAGTCTTCACAGGAAACTTGCTCTGCAGCCTCACACAATCTGAACACTTTTTCCTGTCTTTTCCTCTCAGGTCCTATTTGCTCAGATCAATGGGAAGCCCATATTATTTCTCTAGTTTTCTTTCTGTTTTATTTGCTATTTTCCTCTGAAAACATTATATCTTTTTTGGTTAAGTTAGAAATCAAGTTATACTCAAAGTATATTTCAGTTTTTACTGAAGTAAAAACATTTTTTTTGATCAAACTATGTCTTATTTCCCTCTAGAAAATCAAAATTTAATTTGATGTATGTTTGCTCATTGGTAGGGAGGTAGAGAGACATTTGTTTATTAAAGCCCATCACTTACATTTCCTGGTGTTAACTGAGGTAGGTTGAGGAAAAGAAGTGCTAATAATATCAGTTACGATAATAATAGTTAACACATATTAAATGCCTGTCTTGGATTGGATACTATGTTAAGCTCACTTTATGCAAACATATTTATGTTCTGTAAGAACCCATTGATAGATATTAGTGATGACCCATTTATAGCTCAGGGAATTGAACCTCAGGTTATATGGCAATAACCTAATCAAGACGCAAAGCTATGGAGTGGTGAAGCTGAGGTGAACCATGTCTGTGAGATTCCAAAGTCAGAGCTCTTTACATTCTGATACACTGCTCTGGAACCATAACTGTCATATTTTTTCTAAAGATATCTTGAAAATCATTCAGCAATAAAGAAAAATGAAGTAAAACGCTAAACACAGAGCACTTTTAAAAAAACATTGTTGAATCCAACTTAGAATATGTAAGCAAAAGTAAGTGGGTTAACATTTTCACAAAAATCCCTGGCATTAAGAAATAAACTGTTTTGAGGAGATAGCTTTGAGGCTTCTGAACTATTTAATGCAAAAAACAACATACTAACCAAAAAAAGTATGGTTAAAAAAAACCTGGTGACCTAGGTATACAGCCGACAAAGCCACCCAGAGAACTTGAATAAGAAAGCAGAACTGATTTCAGAAGTTGAAAGTGGAAGCTCAGAAAGCACTCATATATATTTGTGTCTTCAAGTCACACACATATTATACTCCCCATTATAAGGATCAGAATTGCATATATTGGGTAGACATTTTGAAATTTGGAAAGATATTAGGTGAAATAAATGCAAGTATTTAACAGTGTTAGACTGTGAGTTTGAAATAATATACAATTTCATAAGGTTGTCTTACAAAGGTAAATATTTTCCAAGATTTCAACTTTTTTACCATAAGAATATCCCAATTAATTACTTTAAAAAGTAATGAAAAGAAAAACCAAGGCTGAAAGAATAACATCTCTCTCTCACACATACACACTCGCGGCTTTCCCCCACACCCACCCAACAGCCACAAGAGTAGGTTTCTAAATTCCTATGTATTGAAGTTTAATTGACAATATTTTAATGCTCACTGTTCAGCCTTCACTTCTTAACTTTTAGTTCTGTTTTTTTTCCTCCCTATCATCCTTTTAAATCTATCTTGGTACAAATCTCTAGTTATTTCATAATGACACATTTCTACAACAAAATATTTTAGGTAGTGTTTTAGTCTAGCCCTGTGGTGAATACCAGGAGACTGAATAACACTGCAATTGGCCAGAATTCATCTTCATCCTTCAGTTATATTTCTTTCCCAAATTAAGCTTCTGATCAAGCCTTCTTATGTTGGGAGACAGTATTCCCATGTCTCTATCTTGAAAAAACCGTACCCTAAAATTAGCTCTAAGACTTTTTCATGCATTTAATAATTTTAACAAATTCGGAAACGTAAGCTATAATGATAAGATGTGAGTGGTGTGTGTGTGTGTGTGTGTGTGTGTGTGTGTGTATGTTGGTGTTGAGCAGGGTAGGAAAGGGAAAATGGGGGAGGGAAAATGGATAGAAGCAAGACAGATAAACCGTGAAGCTAATTGAGAGTAGAATATGACATTCTTTTGGCTGAAGTGCCTAATATTTATGTGGTTTGTAGTTATTTCTCTCTTACTAGCTATCACAGTATAGGAATGGATTCTAAGAATATCCCTACCACTCGCCACGTCAGTTAACCCATTGTTATGCTACAAAGTCATGGAATTCAAAGTCTTACTGTGTCCTATGGGGTCAGAAACAGAAGTACATGGTGGTTAGTGGATGAAAACAAGGATTAAAATGTATGGAGCCAGAAGCTAGTCTGTGTTCTTATCTTCATCACTCCATATCAGAAAATGATGTGTCTCAGTTTCTCCAGAGTAGGTCTTTACATAGTCACTGGATTCCATCCCTTCGCACCTCTTCCGAAACCTTGGTCCTTTGTTTATACTAGTGTGTGCTTTGGTATAATATCTGACTGTTTAGACAATAAGAAATAAGTAACTTGCAGGTTTAAACTAGACTACTTTTGAAGGATCTACCCTGTTACTAGGCCATAGCAGTAGTATGAAGTATCAGTTCATTTATTGATCTACTTAATACATATTAAATAAGCACAAATGCATCAATTTTCTGTTGCTCTGTAATAAACCACCCCCATACTTAGTGTCTTAAAACAAAAATAATGTTTTACATTGCTCATGAATCTGTAATTTGTCGGGGCTCAGTGAGGATGGTTCATCTTGGTTCCGCATATTTCTGTCCAGGGTGGCTTGACTGGGAGCTGGAGGATCCGCTTTCAGGATGTTTACCCACAGACTGGGAGCTCAGCCAGCCTCTGGCCAGGGACTTTGGTACCTCTCTGCATGGCTCCTGCATGGACTGCTTGGACTTCCATATAGCATAATGGGTAGATTCAGGAGCAAGATCCCGAGAGCAAGGCAGGGTTGATGACATTTTTATGACCTAGCTTCAGAAGGCACGTGGCAACATTTCCTCTGTATTGGTTGTGACTGCCATAAAAGTTCCCTCAGGTATCAGGAGAAGAAGCATTGATGCTTCTAGTTAGTAGAATGAGCGTCAAGGTCACATTTTAAGATGAACATGTGAGATGTTGTATTAGGGCTTTTGTAACACAGTACCACATATTGAGTGACTTGAAACAATAGAAATTGTGTAGAAGTCATAGTTCTGGAGGCTGGAAATCCTAAATCAAGGTGTCACAGGGTCTTGCCTGCTGGTGGGCTCAAGGGGAGAAGCTTTTCCATGTCTCTCAGCTTCTAGCATGACTGTAAATCCTTGGTGTTCCTTGGCTTGCAGATGTATAATTGCAGTCTCTGCCTCTGTTGTCATATGGTGATCATTCTCTCCCTGTCTGTCTCTCTGTTTCTTATAAGGACACCAGTCATATTGAATTAAGGGCCCACCCTGCTCTAGCCTGACCTCGTCTTAACTCATTATACCTATAGCAACCCTGTTTCCAAATAAGGACACTGGTAATTGGGACTTCAGCATATCTTTCTGGGGACACGATTCAACCTGTAACAGATGACATGTATCTTCTTTGCAAAATATAATCTGCCACATTTTACTAAATAGCAGTCACTAAGTTATATATAGGTGATAAATTGGTGACTCTTATAATTATAGGGTCCTTGAAACCAAAACTTTATCCAGAACTTAGAACGTTGTTGGCATAGGGTAGGCACCCAACAAATATGCTGAATAAATGAATGAGTGAAAACAGATAAAGACTTTGACTTAATAGAGTTTACAGTTTTGACTAATACAAACATCAGTCATCACACAAGTACAAGCTGAAGGACATGGTATTTATTCATATTTAATAAATAGTTACTGAGCATGTATGCGCTGCCAGGAATTGTTGTAAGAGTTGGGTATAGAGCAGTGAACTAGTCAAAGTTCCTGCCCTCAAACAATATCAGAGAATAAATAAACAAGTGTATGTAATAAGTAGATGATAAATATTACAGAGTCAAAGAGAAAGAGGGAACAGGATGGTGTGGGGTGATATTTTATGTAAGATGCCCTTAAGGTTCAGTATCACTGAGGAGGTAACATTTCTGCAGAGATATGAAAGAAATAGATGAGAAGATAAGCCATGTGCCAACCTGGGGGAAATGCGCTCCCTCCAAGCGGAGGGCAGGCCAAGGGCAAACACCTTGAAATAAGAAAGGGGTTGGCTTGTTTGAGACCTGCAAGGAAGCAGGAAGGGGATGAGCAAGGGGGAGGAAGGTGGAAATGGAGATCAGGGATTTATAAACAAGCCAGCAGAAGGACTTTGATTTTTGCTTCAATTGAGAAGGCACGCGTGGAGGGTTGTGAGGAAAGGGTTGGCATGATCCAACTTATGCAGAATGCTCAAACTTTTTTGTTTTTTTGTCTTATTGCCTTTTCTAGAGTCGCACATGCGGCATATGGAGGTTCCCAGGCTAGGGGTCTAACAGGAGCTGTAGCTGCCGGCCTTCGCCACAGCCACAGCAACGCGGGATCGCGTCTGCAACCTACACCACAGCTCACGGCAACGCCGGATCGTTAACCCACTGAGCAAGGCCAGGGATTGAACCCGCAACCTCACGGTTCCTAGTCGGATTCGTTAACCTCTGAGCCACGACGGGAACTCCAGAATGCTCAAACTTGATTTCAGCTTTCAGCTCCTATATCATCCCCTCCAGTAAAAAGTTGAGATGATTAGGAGACTGTGTAGCAGGAGAATGTGACCTAGTTTGGGGATGAGGGGTTTTAAGCTGATATATGGGAGATGATAATAATTTTCTGGTTTTATCTCAATTTGATTTTCAATAGATACAAAAGTTGCATTATTTAACTTTCTCATATTACACATTAAACTCTCTTTGGTATTTTAAATAGCCATGTATTTGAAAAGGAAAATTATATAGCAACGGTTCTATCCAAATGACTTTTTTATTTAGGAGCAATAAGGATTATCCAACCTGCAAATAGGAAATTGAAGCTTATGTATTGGGGGACTATGCTGGGAAACACAGCTCTAGATCAGGGTTTGGCAAACTTCAACCCGTGGTCCAAATTCTGCTCACTGCCTATTTTTTTAAGTAAAACTCTATTGGAGTACAGCCATCCATTTACATACTTTTAATGGATTTTTTTTCTACTATAGCATAGTTAAGTAGTTGTGACAGAAACTACAAAGTCCCACAAAGTCAAAAGTATTTGCTATCTGGCTCTTCACAGAAAAAGTTTGTTGCTCCTGCTTATGCAAGATGAATGCCATGCCCAGGAAGATCTCCAGCTTTCTCTAAACCTTAGAAAAGTGATGTGACTATTGCTAGTAAAGATAAATTTGTAAAAATGAATTTTCTAGCAATTAAAACATTCACCGAGGAATAAATCAACATGGAACCTTTATGTACAAATGTTCCAAATGGCTTTGTAGATTGTTCTCAAAACAATTTCTACTCCTGTTTTTTTTTATCAGTCAGTGGTGCCACCCAGTTACCCAAGTCAAAAATCTAGTCAGTGTCCTAAAGTCCTCTCATGCCTACTCACCTTTATTACCAACTCAGTCCTGTTACCCTGGGCCAGGTCACATGAAATTCTGCAAGTTTACCTGGAACAGGCAAGCATTTCCTAACAGCCTTTCCCACCTCTAGACATTCTTTTTAGCCACAGTACGTGGGAGTTATCAGGGTAGGGGTCGAGTTACAGCTGCAGCTGCCAGGCCTATGCCACAGCCATAGGAACACCAGATATTTAACCCATCTAGTGAGACCAGGAATCGAACCCGCATCCTCATGAATACTAGTTGGGTTGGTTACCACCGAGCCACAACAGGAACTCCAGACATTCTTTTGAATACGATGCCTTTTTTCTTTTTCTTTTTCCATTTTTGCCATCCTGAAACATGTGGAGTTCCCAGGCCAGGGATCAGATCCAAGCCACAGCTGCAACCTAAGCTGCAACTGCAGCAGCCTGGATCCTTAACCTGTTGTTCCAGGCTAGGGGTTGAACCTGTGTCCTAGTGTTCCCAAGACACCTCCAGTCCATTTGCGCCACAGCGGGAACATCTCTCCCCTGTACAATGACCTTTTATAAGGCCCCAGTCCCCATTTTACACTCTTCAGTGGTTTAATCTTGCCTTTAGAAATAAATCCAAGCTCTAGAGCATAATTTTGGAGTCTTTCATAAATGGTCTTTATTTGTCTAACTTCTCTTTACCCTTCAGGTCCCAGAATATCTCTCCCTCTGAGATCCTTCTCTGGTGCCCAAGTCTGGTGTAAGTCACCCTCAAGTATTCTCCAAAGGCACCTTATAGTTCTTGTTATAGAGCAGATCACTTGGCATTGTAATTGTTTGTTTAATTGTCTGTCTGAACACTGTAACACTATGAGGGCAAGAACCATGTCTTTATTAACCAGAGAAGCACTAAGGGAGGAAAACGGGTATAGTCTCCATTGGAAAGACACTGGAACATAGTGAAAGAAACAAATATTTATCGAGTAATTACTGAAATATAAGTGGCAATATCCTGGAGATTTTAAACTGAGGTTCCCTGCCCCTCTTTACTGAAATTATTCTTGTTTTATGGTTCTTCTGTCATTCACTGATTTTGGAAGAAGGCAAAGAGAGGCCAGAATAACAGATTTGAAGTTCACAGTCCTTAGGGAGACAATAGTTTTGATGGCTAGGTTTTCAACTGCAAGAAGTAGTCTCCCTCAAAGAGAAAAGATTTTCCTCAAATTTCTAAAGCTGTCCCTCAATAATCGAGAACCAAAGGTAGAATTTACTATAAGCTCCAGAGCAGGAAGGATATAGGATATGTCCCACAGCTGATAGGGACAGAATAAAGGGACAAAGTAGGTCATAAAATAGGTAATCCCAGTAGGGGATTGTAAGTAGAAAAAAAACATGGGAAATGCCTGTAAATTAATGAACACTCAAGAAAGTAGGCTTGCTGAACAACAAAACCAAGCAGGCTTGTTTAGCAACAAAATCATGCAGCAGAAGCATAAGAAATACCCCCAAACAATGAAACAGTGGTGGGATGAGACCCGCATCCTGCACAGTGAGGTCAGTAAGTTAATGATTCCTAGGACATGCTTCTCTGCACACACTGAAAACAAAAACATAGGAAAAGGTGACCTTAAATGAGACCTGAGATGATTTACCATGTTTTAGTATATGTTACCACCTTTTTTCTCATTTCTGTGGCACCATGACAGTCTCGGTTTGCCCACATAGGGACAAGAAAACTCCCCTTCCCCACGTGGAGGAGGAGCTGATGATGGAAGTTTGAGGTCTACTTAAGAATGAGGAAGAAGGTGGTCTTCTCCCCCATCCCCACTCTCCCTTTGATTATAAAACTAGCCCAGTAGGTTCTCAGGGCACAGCACTCTCTTGCCTGCCCGCTTTCATTTCTCACAAGCGTCCTCTACTCATAAACTCTTTGCTTACCTGTCACTCTGCTTCTCACTGATTTCTTCTTCGTCAAGACAGAAGAACCTACAGTTCACTAAGTCCTGAGACACATTCTGTTGGTTTCACAGTGAGAAGATAAAGGCTCTTTGGGGGCTGGGCAGAGAAGCCTAGAATGAGAAGGAGAGGAGCGAAAGGTATAAGTGAGAAGCCTTCCCATTTTCTCGTCTCTTTCCTCTAGAGTTTAAGTCCTTTGGGGGCAACAGAAGCACAAAGTGGGGTTGAGGAATCCAGACCAGGACTTGTGCCTTCTTTCCTTTCCATGACTCGCGAGAAGAGGTCCTGAGTGCAGCATGGCCTGGGGCCATGTGGCACACAGGTGGTTGACAGCAGTGCTTGTCATAGTCCGACCGCTGGTTGAAAAAAGAATTTCCAGACTCAGAGCAGAGTGAAAAGAAAGATGAGTTTATTGAGATAGGAAACGCTGCTAGCGCAGCGGGTTGACTTTCTGATGGTCAAGGAGAGCTGACCCCCAGCGGCGGTAGCCTTCTTGTTTTTATAGCCAGAGGTAAGGGGAAGGGTGGTGGGGCTTTGCTGCGGGTCTGAAACTTTCCTCATCCCAGATAAGAGCCTGCTTGGGTAAGCCATTTCTTTATCAAGAGAAAGAGAGCTTGCTGGGGCAGGCTATTTCCTTCCTGGAAGAGAGCCAGGCCCCATGAACGCCAGCTCCAGATTTTGAGTTTGAGCTGATAGATTCCGCAGTGCTGAGGCTGGTGACCCAGTGAACTGGCTGACCTTCCCACCTGAAGGGATTCGGAACCGTAGACTAGGAGGCCTAGGCTAGTCTAAAGTCTAGACTAGTTTGAGTTTCAGATCCCTTTAGGTAGAGAAGGTCAATGGAGAAAAACATATTACAGGACCTGAAAGTCTCGTTTATGATTGTATCTCAAGCATCTAGTACAGTTTACGGGTACATAGAAGAATGTAATAAATATTTATTGGAGAAATTGAATGAATGAAGAATGGGAAAGTGGGGAAGAAAATGAGTTTTTATTTATTTAAAAGGAAGTTTTGAAGGAATCTCTCACGTTGATACTTGACATAAAGTCGCTTAAATGGAGACTTAATCTTACTTCTTTAATTTCCGGAGAGCAGCTCTACAGCTAAGTGATCTGAAAAAAGTCTTGAAAACCTTTTATCCTTGAAAAATCTACCTGGCTCCAGAATCCATGGATTACTACATTCATCTTGATAAAACTATGGCAGTATTCTTAATCTAATCCTTTCTCAAGCTATTTTACTTTTTATGTTCTTTATTTCAGTATAACTATTACTATCTAGTACCCAGCACAGTATGCAGTGCTTAGAAAAAACTTATAACAATTTTTTTGAATCAGTTGTTGAAGAATTTATCTAGTCTCCAGATCTGAAAACTTTGGAGGAAGGATTCTCTCCTCTCTTAAACCATGTTTGTACTAATTATCCACAGAGCATCTGCAGGGTGTAAGATGGGTGCTCAAAAGTATTTGCTGAAGAACCTGGGTGAACAAATAGGAAAGAAGGGAAAGAAAATTTTAGCTCACTTTGCAAAGAGATCTTTCTAGAAAATCTCTGTCAAGCTTAAAATATTCCATTCTCTATTACTGTCAGTATTAATTTTTAATGTACTTTTGCCATGAAACCCCATGTTCAATTTTATGATCATGTACATATTGTGAGAGAATATGTATTAAAATAATTAGCTTTTTCCAGTTCTGTCTTTTATGCTTTTTAGGGAGGATGGACTTTTAGGAAGAACCTTTGTTTTGCTGAATGAGATGATATGTGGGGATGTAAAATGTAGAAGCAAAGTGAAGACAATATCCTGAACAGAAAGGGTAGAGAGACCCGGGGTCTATGGATGTTGCCCACATGACATCCTAGCTTTTGAGATGAAAGTCTTCTTCCTTGGATGTGGGTGAGACTTTTATGGTATTTGTTGTAATACTCATTGTGTTCTCTGCATCCATTTTTGACTTCTCTGCCTGGTAAACTTGTGCTTTATTTTTTCTCAGCTTGGTCCAGAACTGACTGTGATTGCCCCTTCTTACTGATGTGGCCTCTCTTTAGCTCTTTATAGGGCTGAGGCCTGTTGAGTCCTGTTATATCCCCCGTCTGACCTTGGCCGAGGATGTCCACCCTACAGTAGAGGCTTCAGCTCAGATTTTCATCCACTACAGCCTATGCACTCTCGTCCCAGCAGCCCTGTGACGCAAGAACAGAGGTCGATCCTGCCTCCAGCTGACCACGCCTACCCACTGTCTCAACCACACTAGATGAGGCCATTTGTTGGTCAGGAGCCTCTCTGCATAAGAATCTCCTCTCAGAGGCCTAAACAGGCACTGCTCCTCCCAGTCTATCACCTCCTCTTCAAAAGCCTTGAAGCTAGGAGATTGGGCAAACATCTAATTGCTTGTCTCCCCCACTTCTATACACATTTTCTCTCCCAAACCATCATATTGAAAAGGATGGGCTATTCTCTTCCCAGCTGGTTAAAATATTCTGTGTCATATCCTTCACTTCCCCAAAGATCTTTGCCCTCCATTTCTTTAAAGCTGTGTTTGTGAGTGGGTGTGGGGAGATAGAAAACTTGTGTACCAATAGGCAATATACGTAGAAGATTTTTTTTGTTTGTTTTTTTAGGGCCACATCTGTGGCATATGGAGGGTCCCAGGCTAGGGGTTGAATCAGAGCTGAAGCCACCAGCCTATGCCACAATCATAGCAAAGTGGGATCTGAGCCATGTCTGCAACCTACACCACAGTTCACGGCAAGCCAGATTCTTAACCCATTGAGCGAGGCTAGGGATCGAACCCGCATCCTCATGGGTGCTAGTCGGGTTTGTTAACCGCTGAGCCATGATGGGAACTCCATAGAAAGATATTTTAGAAGTTTTGTTCTTGCTGCACTTTGAGAATGAGTGATTTAGATTGGAGCCAGATATACTGAGGTTATCGTGTATTCACTAGATTAAAAAGATCTGTACTACTTCCTTGTTGAATGGAAGGCTAGAAATTAATATTTAACCCAACTTCTTGGGAGACAGGATTTCTTTAGTGATCAGAATTATTCCTGGAAATGGAGATATACCCATTTCATTCTGAGTTCTGGAGACACTTGCCCTAACTCTGGTATAGTAAGTTTATACTTCTGTATAATAGCACTTAACTTCCCTACTGTAATTATTTCCACCTAAAAGTCTCTCGCTTTTAGATTTGTGTAAATTCAGAGCATGGACCTTGTTTTTCTTACACCTCCTGTCACTGCATCTCCAGCAGTCACTGTGACACCTGGCACACAGTAAGCACACAAAGGTTTATTCGTGTGTTTATTGAATAAATGACACCATTTAAACCTATAGTTTAAAAAATGTGATTCACTTTAAAAGTGGCAGTATTATAAAAGGCCACAAGATGGGCTCATTACACTGTGGAAGTTTGTAAAACACTCCTGAATCATGAAATTAAGAATTTTCTGCAAAAGCTAGGAAGACTTCACACATATTTCTGCATCTTAAAGAGGAATTAAAATGCTTTTAGTGGCAAATCCTGGTGACATTTAGTCATTTCTTTATTCATCTAAAGAATTGTAGTAAAGGAATGTTGTAGTGTTATTTAATTATCATTCCCTCTGTGGCTTTGAAAAAACGCTTTTATCTTTATAACTCTTCCCATATATTCCTTGCTATAAAATTGAAATAAGTGTCTTTCTATTTACAGAATAATAAATTATATTTCTTCTTCTTAGAATTCAAAAGGGTATTTGTCACCTTTTTTCCCCATTCAAATTATTAAGCTCTTTAAATTGAGTAGCTGTCTTTTCTAAACTAATGCTCCTTGAAACTTGACTGCATGCCAGGAGAATCTCCATTGTTGTCTCCTTTGATACTGTTAACTAGATGAGGAAACTGAGGCTCCGAGAGTCTGAGGTTTACCAAAGTCACCCAACTAATAATTAGAGCTACATCTTAGAAGGAAGGCAGATAGAGATCAAACAAAAGCAAGAGGAAAAACAACATCAGAGAAGCAAAAGAATGTGTGCTGGTGATAAAGCACAGGGATATGATAGAGTGACTGAGGTACTACTTTCAGCAGGATGACCTTTGAGGAGGTCACACTGATGCTAATCCGGGAATGCTAACTAAGAAGGAGCCAGGTATTCGTAATTCTGGGGGAGAGTTTTCTAAGCAGAAATAAAAGCCAGTACAAAGGCTGACAGGAATGGGGGGAGCTGATGGCTCTCAGTCTGGAAAGAAGACAAACTGTGTGGAACTAAAGATTCATCCAGGGAGTTCCCATCATGGCTCAGTGGTTAACGAATCTGACTAGGAACCATGAGGTTGTGGGTTCGATCCCTGGCCTTGCTCAGTGGGTTAAGGATCCGGCGTTGCCATGAGCTGTGGTGTAGGTTGCAGACGCGGCTCGGATCCCGCGTTGCTGTGGCTGTGGCGAAGGCCGGCGGCTACAGCTCCTGTTAGACCCCTAGCCTGGGAACCTCCATATGCCGTGGGTGCGGCCCTAGATAAGGCAAAAAGACAAAAAAAAAGAAAAGATTCATCCAGTATCACTCATGTCTTTGACACAGTTGATGTTAGACATCCACTGTCCTGGTTTCCCTTGGAGATAAGCAGACACCGGAGTGTGTCTTTGCAACAACCACAGGATTGCTGCTTACCTAAAGCCACTGGCACACATGACCAGGAAGAAGAAGAACCCTTATGGAACTGGCTGTTCTTTAGCTAAGGAGGTTCAGGGTTATGTTCTAATAGGATGATTCTAAGCCAGACAGAACCCCCTGCACCTTCTGAGCCAGGGTAGGACTGGAATGCTCTTCATATTGTCAGTATGCATATATTAATATATAAGTATCTACTCCCGGGTGTAGAGTGTAATGCACTGAACAGAACAAAGTCCCTGCCCTCAGGGAGCTTGATGGGGGAAGGGGAACAGGTGTGGACATCAATGTCTCTCTAGAGAATCTTCCTATAAACTAGTGGCTGTGAAGGCAAAAATCAGACCATGTTCACAAGTCCCTTGTGTCAGAATGTCAGTGTGTGAATATAGTTTGTTTTTCTTTCCTGAATTTTTCTTCCAAGTAGCCTAAATTATGGAAAGATTTCAGAAAAAGCGGTTGAGCCCATAATAATTAGATTACCACTGGGTTTTAGATTTCAGCCATTGAGGGATAAGTTTCTGCTTCTCTTACTGTAGACTTAAAGGGACACAAATCATGAAGAAATGACCTGACCTGATGGACAGAAGCCTAGGTAGGGAATGAGGAAGCATCATGTAAGTCTGGAATTGCATTTGGAGACCCCAGGATACAGATAAAGCCGTGATGTCTATTGGGTTTCCAGTGTCAACTGCAAGTTCTGGATCTTTGTAGGCAGGAATAATTGCACCATACCTACCCTCAGGAGAATCCCCACTGCTAAAGGAGACCAACTGGGACTGGGGCAGAAAATGGAAATCCTGACAACTGATGCCACTTTCTGTTTTTGTTCGAATGCCCAATAAATAAAAAAGTTCTAAATTTAGTCAAACCATGGCTAAACCAGAGGGAGTTGAGCCACGTGTAAGTCACATAATTCAATGATGTCTAAAAGCACCTTATATTAAGTTTTCTATGAGTACAACTGCAATTTATTACAAACTCAGTGGTATAAAACAAGACACAGCTAATATCTGACAGTTCCGTAGGCAGAGGTCTACCAGTGGGTCTCACTGGGCTAAAGTCCAGGTGTTGGTGAGGCTGTTGGTTTCTAGAGGCTCTAGAAGAGCAGGTTTCCTGGCCTTTTCCAGCATTTAGAGGCCACCTGCTCTGCCCAGCTCCTCGACCCATTCTTGTCTTCAACGCCAACCACTTCACATACGTCTAACGTTTCTTGCATCATCATGTCCCTCTCTAACCACAGCTGGAAGAGGTTCTCTGCTTTTAAGTGCTCACGTGATTAGATGGGGCCGACCTCAGTAATCCAGGAAAACTCCACTTCTCAGAGTCCATACCCATAACCACATCATCAAAGTCATGTATGGTGGCATGTTCTGAGGTTCCGTGGATGAAGACGTAGACATCTTTGGGGCTATTATTTTGCCTACCACACCCTTTTCTAAAAATAAAAAGCAGCACTGAGAAGTGTATACATGTCACTCCTACAAATCCCCTGCATAGAAATCCTGCTGTTTTCCGTTAAAACTCTCCTCTTCTGTCCTTTCCTCTCCTCTCTCTATCCATTTCCTCCTCTCCTCTCCAGTTCTCTTCTTTGGGGATAGATATGGAATGAAAGTGAGATGAATTCTATGGTTTGGTCTACTCAGCTTCTCTTCTCTTCTCTTCTCTTCTCTTCTCTTCTCTTCTCTTCTCTTCTCTTCTCTTCTCTTCTCTTCTTGTAATAAGGCTTTGGTAAGGGAAGTGAGTGTTCTTTTTATCCACTCTGATCCTGATAATCTGGTAGGGTTTCTAATCATACGTCTACCTCTGTGCCTCAGGTCCCCTCTCATCCAGTTAGGTTATCTTATCTGCCTGGTCACTGTGATTGGTTCAGTAGTGGGCATTTAACCCAAACTGGGCCAATCAGAATACTGTCCTGAGATTTTTTTTCCTGTATCCAGGGGGGAAAATTCCTCCCTTCCTTCCTTCCTTCCTTCCTTCCTTCCTTCCTTCCTTCCTTCCTTCCTTCCTTCCTTCTTTTCTCTCTCCCTCCCTATCTCTCTTGTTTTGTCGTTGTTTTTGCCTGGGCTTTCGTTCGATCACACTATTACCTCTCAAAGCCCATCCCCTTGCTTGGGGGTAAGCAGAGGTATACCTAATTTATCATTATCACTCATGATTTAATACTTGGGTGACAACTTCTCAGATTGTAAGCATGCGTCAGAGTTCTATTTCAAACTTAACAAGGGGAGAAGTATCCTAAGAAAGCCAATCCAAGATCTACTCTTGGTAGAGACATCTTTTGGGAAAATAAATGGGTAAGTCGTCATTGTTAAATTTGATTTTTTTTTTTTTTTAAAAAAAGCATGTCTATGTGAAGATCATTTGGCTTATTGCAAGATGACTATAAGGTGAGTGATGTTACTCTAATTTCTCAAAAGGAGTTTGAATCTCATAGTCATCTGTCAGAAAATTGCTCTAGCATTTTATCCTGAATACCAGATAGCTCCCAGAAGATGCTGCAAATTACATCACACCCCAGAGTTCTGCCCCAGCTCAAGTATGAGGTATTTTTCCTTTTCATTCCTTTCTTTTCCCCTGCTGAAAAATTCTTTTAAAAGAAAGTCTTGGTCAAGAGAAGATTTGTATCATTGCATTTTTATCCTATATATATTGAGTTTTTCACTTATACCTTTTTACATTTTTAACAAATGGTAGAAATTAGACATAGATTTAATTTGTGCCATCAATATCAGCATTAATATTTGTACTTCCATTTTAAATTCTTTATTTAACCATCTCTCTAGTGAATATTTCTGAAATAAGGCTACGTCTTACAGCTGAACACACGCACACACACCCAGTAAAGCCATTGTTGAAATTTTGGTGTATCTTAAAGCAATTTAAAAATATACATGATGTTATACAACTTGACACAAATGGCTTTGGAGGTTAGCTTGATGAATAGGTCTTGTTTTGCCTATTGGTCTGTTTAAAGCTCTTTCTTATGTGGCATATATCAGAAAGGCTAATACAGTCCAGTCCCATTCTGTGAGAGGTGAGAAGCTCTCACTGTTTGTTGACTCCAGTGGGAAAGTTGGGGTACAAACTTTTAACCCACCCCAGGGTGGAAAGAAACAAGAATGTGTGTGCAGTCAGATCCAGATAGTAGCCCTTTCCCCAAATTAGTGATTTCCTGCTTGCTTGGAAGCCTCTTGTCATTATGCAGTTTTCTCCACCCTGTCTGGGATCTTCTGTAGTTAATGATTATGTTCAGTCTTTTTTTTTCTTTCTTTCTTTTCCTTTTTTTTTAGGTGAGGCTGCCTGGGTGTGCTTCTAATTCATGCTGGTGCAGGAAGGGAAATTGCCCCCTTAGTCCAGCCCTGTGGTAAAAAATATATGTAATAAAAATCAAGTTTGACTCTGCCAAAAGTGATTCGTTGTTAGGTTCTAAGCACTGCTATTATTCTGATAAAGTTATCTCTATCTGTTTTCTCCTACTTGAATATATTACAGCCTGTCCCCTTTTGAAATTCCCTTCTGCATAGGCCAGACACTGAAGGAAAGCAAGGAAGTTGATTGAAAACCCTGCAGAGCTGTATCTTGAAAGCCCCATAAGATTCCATGTGGCACTTTGTATTGGTGCCATTTTGCTGGTGGTAGATCCTTCTGGCAGTGCTGGCTGGTGAGAGTCAGGGCTTCTCGGCCACATCACTACTGCCAGGGTCTAGTCCTCAACCTCACTATTCTAGAATTGGGAATTTTTCAGTATGTTCAGAGAGAATGAGCTGCTGCATTGCTGACTCATGTTGCCTCAATCCCCCCAATATTGGTAGATAAACCAGAATGTGATCTCACTAATGTATGATACAGTTTGTGATAATAACTCCTGTTTGTAGTAACTTGGACCCTCCGAATGTTTCAGGGCACCCTCCGTCCTAAGTACCAAGAATGTGAGAAACTGAACTCTAGTTGGACTATAGCTTGTGTACATGGAATCAGAACAAGGAGCAAAGTCAATATGTGGTGGGGAGGGGGGATATTTTGTCTAAGCTTTAGGAAATAAAAACAGAATATCACTAGCCTACAACAGTCTTTACTGACTGCAGCTGACCTAGGAAATCAGTGTCAGTGAGAGGACTGGAAGTAGGAAGTGGATAAGAAGGGGTTTAAAAGGGAGCTTACTTCACAACTGTAAGAAAAATGCTAACATGACAGGTTTTGTTAGTGATTGATATACAGACACCCAAGACTTTTCCAAGAGCACAAAGTGGAAGAATTATTAGTTAGCAATAGGCTTTACAAATATCCTGCCCAGGCTTCAGATTTAAAATATGAAAAATACTTATTCAAAGACGTTAATGATGAATGTGACAAGCAACTACCTCCAAAGTATTAGAAGTGTAAGAATTTTAAAAATTAGTACGACTGAAAAAAATGACAGAAATAAAACTTTTCTTTCTTAAAAATAGGGACTATTTACAATTGAAGCTGTGCCAAATTTGTTTAAAATACCTACTTAAGCAGGAATGTCAGAGTGCCTATAATTACCATCTCTGAATTTCCTGTGGAGTCTATTTTGCAATATTTTCTTTGGAAGTCTTTTACTCTAGTTTGCAGAGTAATGAGGGGAAAACAAGTAAGTAGGTATTAAAAAAAAGGAAAAAAACCTAAATGGAAGAATAAGACACTTGAGCTGCACAAGCACCCAAGTTCATTAACATGTAGAGAAGCTCTGTGCTGCAAGAAGGCAGTGTCTGAACAGGTAAACAACACAATTATTTTCTTTTTCTGGTCTGAGCATGAAATCATTCCTGAGTTTAATAAAAGACACATTTGGATGAGCTGTGTAAGTCAAAACAGAGGAAGGAAAAATAACCAAGGCCCTTCAGAAAAAAAAGAAATCAAAATAAGCATCGTAATCTTGAGAGACAGGAATTATGTATACATCAAGGAATTCGGGGGGTGTGCTCCTTGTAGTGCAGTGGAAATGAATCAGCTAGTATCCATGAGGATAGGGGTTCGATCCCTGACCTTGCTCATTGGCTTAAGGATCTGGCCTTGCTATAAGTTGTGGTAGTTGTGGTAGAAGTTGTAGACGTGGCTTGGATCTGGTGTTGCTGTGGCTGTGGTGTAGGCCAGCAGCTATAGCTCCGATTTGACCCCTAGCCTGGGAACCTCCATATGCTGTGGATGCGGCCCTAAAAGCAAAAAAAAAAAAAAAAGGGAAAGAAAGAAAAATTCAGTAGTTTAAAAAAAAATTGGAGGACCTGCTATTGCATAGGTTCTTTTGGGTATTAGGGATGTTAAGGGAAACCTCTAGTTATCTTTGGTTCTTTGACTAATGAAAAAATGAGAATAAGCATATATCTCTTCAAGGAATGCTGGAATCTAAACAGGATTTATGGGGGAAGTTCTAAATGCTTTAGAAAGGAGCTTAGAAGAATATGGTATGAACATTTATTTAATTAGAATGAGCACCTTGGGCATGTTCAACTCATTATTTACAGTAGTACGGACTTTCATTTAGTGATCACCATACTTTTAAGAATAAATAGACTTTATTGTGGTATAATTCACATATAATAAAAAATATCCTACTCTAGTTTCAATAAATATACATAATCACCACCTCCACAACCAAGACACAGAACCTTTTCATCACCCTCAAAGCTACTTCATAGTCTTTTGCAGTTATCAACCCTTAGTATTGTCAGGCATTTTGATGTTAGTCATTTTAATGGAGACCTCATTGTGGTTCTAATTTGCATTTTACTGATAATTGATGATATTGAATATCTTTTCAAGTGCTTCTTTGCCATGCATGAATTTTCTTTGGTGAAGTGTTAACATATTTATACTGGGTTATTAATTTTACTCTTATTCAGTTAATGTGAGTCCTGTATGTATTCTGGATACCAGTCCTTTATCAGATAAAAGTTTTCAAATATTGTCCCTGGTGTGTGGCTTTCCTTGATACTCTTCTAAAAGATTCTTTTGAAAAAGCAAAAGTTTTAAGGAATCAAATACTTAGGAATAAACCTGCCTAAAGAGACAAAAGACCTGTACTCTGAAAATTATAAGGCGCTGATGAAAGAAATCAAGGATGACTTAAACAGGTGGAAAGACATACCATGCTCTTGGATTGGAAGAGTAATATTATCAAAGTGACTATACTTCCCAAGGCAATCTACACATTCAATGCAATCCCTTTCAAATTACCAATGACATTTTTCAAAGAACTAGAACAAAATAGTTTAAAGTTTGTCTGGAAACACAAAAAACCCAGAATAGCCAAAGACATCCTGAAAAAGAAAAATGGAGCTGGAGGAATCAGGCTCCCTGACTTCAGACTCTACTACACAGCTACAGTCATCAAAACCGTATGGTACTGGCACAAAGACAGAAATATAGATCAGTGGAACAGGATAGAAAGCCCAGAATTAAATCCACGCATCTATAGTCAACTAATCTATGATAAAGGAGGCAAGAATATACATTGGACAAAAGACAGCCTCTTCATATAAGTGGTGCTGGAAAACTGGACAGCTACATGTAAAAAAATGAAACTAGAACACTTCCTAACACCATGCACAAAAATAAAGTCAAAATGGATTAAAGATCTAGATAGAAGACCAGATACTATAAAACTCTTAGAGGAAAACATAGGCCAAACACTCTCTGACATAAATGATAGCAACATCTTCTCAGACATCTGTCAGAGTAAGGACAATAAAAAGAGAAATAAACAAATGGGACTAAATTAAACTTCAAAGTTTCTGCACAGCTAAGGAAACCCTAAACAAAACGAAAAGACAACCCACCGAATGGGAGAAAATATTTGCAAATGATTCAACTGACAAGGGATTAATCTCCAAAATTTACAAACAGCTCCTACAGCTCAACACCAAAGAAACAAACAGCCCCATCCAAAAATGGGCAGAGGATCTAGGCAGACAATTCTCCAAAGAAGACATGCAGATGGCAAATAAACACATGAAAAGATGTTCAACATCACTCCTCATTAGAGAAATGCAAATCAAAACCACTATGAGGTACCACCTTCCACTGGCCAGAATGGCCATCATCAAAAAGACTACAAACAATAAGTGCTGGAGAGGGTGTGGAGAAAAAGGAACCCTATTACACTGTTGGTGGGAATGCAAATTGGTGCAGCCACTGTGGAAAACAGTATGGAGATTCCTCAGAAAACTCAAAATAGAATTACCATTTGATCCAGCAGTCCCACTCCTGGGCATCTATCCAGCAG
>PVHT020000257.1:11895942-11919888 GCA_004024745.2 Catagonus wagneri | reverse complement strand
CCAGAATGGCCATCATCAAAAAGACTACAAACAATAAGTGCTGGAGAGGGTGTGGAGAAAAAGGAACCCTATTACACTGTTGGTGGGAATGCAAATTGGTGCAGCCACTGTGGAAAACAGTATGGAGATTCCTCAGAAAACTCAAAATAGAATTACCATTTGATCCAGCAGTCCCACTCCTGGGCATCTATCCAGCAGAAACCATGACTCGAAAAGACACCTGTACTCCAGTGTTCATTGCAGCACTCTATGCAATAGCCAGGTCATGGAAACAACCTAAATGCCCATCGACAGAAGAGTGAATAGGGAAGATCTGGTACATACACACAATGGAATGTTACCCAGCCATTAAAAGGAACAAATTACCAACATTTATAGCAACATGGATGGACTTAGAAATTATCATGCGAAGTGAAACCAGTCAGACAATTAGACAGCAACACCCAATGCTACCGCTTACATGTGGAAACTAAAAAGACACAATGAACCTTTTTACAGAACAGACAATGACTCACAGACTTTGGAAAACCTTGGTTTTTCAAATAAGACAATCTGGGGGGTAGGGGGATGCACTGGTGGTTTGGGATACAAAATCTATCAAATTGACTTGTGATGATTTATGTACACCTATAATTGAAATAAAATCCATTAAGAAAAAAAAAAGAAAAAGCAAAAGTTTTAAATTTCAGTGTAGTATAATATATCAATTATTTTCTTTTCTGATTTGTATTTTTGGTGACCTGTCTATGCAATCTGCCTACTGCAAGGTTGCAATGATTTACTCCTATATTTTTTCTAGAAGTTTTATTTTTTTTGCTATTTCATTTAAAACTCTGAACTATTTTGAGGCAAGGGGCAAGGGATGAGGCAAGGGATGAAGCTGATTTTTGCCCATATGAATATGGATATTTAGTCGTTCTAGCACTAATTATGCAAAAGAGTATTTTATGACCCATGAATTAGATTTGAATTGTTCTAGAGAATCATTTGACTGTACGTGTGTGTGCTTCTGGACTCTATCTTGGTCCATGATGTGGGGGTCTAGTCTTGGACCAGCATCACAGTTTCCTGATTATGATAGCTTTACAGTTTGGCCTGAAGTCAGGGAGCGTAAGGCCTCCAAATCTGTCTTTTTAGGGGGCTCTTCTAGGTCTTTGCCTTTTGATATAAAGTTTAGAGTCGGCTTGTCGAAAATGTCTCCTGGAATGATTTGACTGGAATCCACTGATAATTTTGTAGGAAATTGTTATCCTAATGATATTGGGCCTTCTGAACCATAAATATGGAGTATTTGTTTAAGATATTCTTTGATTTCTCCTAGCAATATTTTATAGTTTCCAGTATAAAGGTCTTGCATTTATTTTTCAAAATTATATCTGAGCATGTTATGTTTTGGATGCTATTGTAAATTAAATCGTTTTTATTTTATGATTGTTCCTACTTTGCTGAAATTATATTTTTTTCATATTGATTGTTTATTCTTTCTGGCTAAATATACTTATTACTTCTAACAGTTTCCTTAGAATTTTCTATGTAGATTATTACCATGTCACCCATGAATAAAGATTGTTTTAACTTGGAAACAATCTTTATTTCTTTTAGTTGTTTCTTTTAGTCGTTATCCCTTTTGCTCATTTATTTCCACCTTTATTTCACTGGCTAGGAACTCCAGTACAATGTTGAAAGAAGTGATAGTGAACATCTTTGATTTACCTTTAAAATTAGAAAGAAAGCATTTAGGAGTTCGCATCGTGGCTCAGTGGAAACAAATCTGACTAGTATCCATGAGGAGGCATGTTCAGTCCTTGGCCTCGCTCAGCATTAAGGATCTGGTGTTGCTGTTTAGGATCTGGTGAGCTGTGGTGTAGGCTGCAGAGGCAGCACAGATCCGGTGTTTGCTGTGGCTGTGGCCTAGGTTGACAGCTACAGCTCCGATTTGATCTGTAGCCTGGGAACCTCCATGTGCGTTGGGTCTGGCCCTTAAAAAAAAACAAAAGGAAGAGAGAAAGCATTTAGTTTTTACCATGAAGTTAAATTTTAGCTATAAATTTTTCACTGATATCCTTTATCAGGTTGATGAAATTTCTTTTGTTAATTTGTTGAGAACTCATTACAAATGGGTGATAAATTTTTGTCAAATGCTTTTTCTGTGTCTATTGAGATGAATCTTATGGCTTTTCTCTTTATTGTGTTAACATGGAGAATTACATTGATTGATTTATGAATATTAAGTCAACCTTGTATTTCTAAAATAAAGCCCACATGCTCATGATATATTATCATTTTTCTTTATTGCTGGATTCTTTTAAAAATATTTTAAAAGAAATTTTACATCTGTATTCACGAGAAATATAATTCTATAATTTTCTTGTGATTTCTTTGCTTTTGGTATGAAGGTAATACTGACACCATGGTATAAATGAATTGGAAAGTGTGTTTGGGATCCCCGAGACCACATTTAGGCTTAATGATTTACTAGAAGGCTTTCAGGACTCAGAAAACTATTATACTCGTGGTTAGAGTTTATTACAGTGAAAGGATACAGATTAAATTCAGCAAAGGAAAAGGTATATGCATTAAAGTCCAGGAGAAATTAAGCTCAAGCTTCTATGTCTCCTCTCCTAGTGGAGGAGTCACATGGTGTCCTTAATTCTCCCAGTGTGACATGTGACAACACGTGTGCTATCAACCAGGGAAATTCTCCTGAGTAGTGGTGTTCTGATTGTAGATCTCTGGAACAAAAACAGGTATTCACATATCACATAAGCATGAACCATCTGATAAAACTGTATTACATGGTCTCAGGCCTCAGGTATGGAAAAACTTTATCAATCAGAATACTCCAGGGGCTTAGAGCTCACATCCCAGAAGCTTGACCAGGGCCAGTACTGGAGGAAGGACATTCTTGAGAATATGCAAGGTTTGTAAAACCCAGGCCAGAGTTAGCCCTTTTCTGACAGGATATGTATTTATAGCCTCTATTTTCTGAAAGATTATGTGTAAAATTAGTTTTACTTTTTATTAAATATTGACTATAATTTATCAGTGAGCCCTTCTTGACTTCAAATGTGCTTTGTGGAAAGATCTGTATTTAAAAATTCATTTTTTTTTTAGTTGATGTAGCATTATTTATGTTGTCTATTTTTTCTTATGTCTTACTTGTAATTTGTATCTTTTGAGAAATTTGTGCATTTAGTTTAGTTAATTTTTTGGCACCAAGGTTTTAATAATATTCCCTTATTACATGTGATAAATTGAAAACCGTCCTCCAAAGATATGCCTGTATCTGAATCCCTGGAAGATAGAAATGTTACTTTGAAAAAAGCTAACTTATCATTAAATCAAGGATTTGTAGATGGGGCGATCATCTGGCATTATTCAGGTAGGCCCTAAATGCCATCACAAGTGTCGCTGTATGAGAGAGGCAGATTAGAGAGATAGACAGCGGAGACAGGGATGTGAAGATGGAGGCAGAATTTGTGTAATGCAGCCATAGGGCAAGGAACACCAAGGAATGCTGACAGCTACCAGATGCTGAAGGAAGCAAGGAAGGGATTCTGTCCTAGAGCCTCCGGTGGGTTTAAGGCCCTTCCGACACCTTCAGTTCAGACTTTTCTTGCCTCCAGAACTGCGAGATAATTAATACATTTCTGTTGCTTTAAGCTCTACAGTTTTTAACAGTTTTTTTTTTTCCCAGCAGCCTTGGAAAACTGATATTTTCAGTTTTTACCATCTGTAATAACTGTAATGGTATTGAAATTGGTAATTTTATCTTCCACTTTTTTCCTCTTGAATATTTTGGGTGGAAGTTAATCAACTTTATTGATCTTTAGGTTTTATTGGTTTATCTCTTGCTTATCTAGTTTATATTTCATTTATTTCTGATCTTCTCTTTATTATTTTATTCCTTATGCTTAATTGGGGTTTAATTTTCTCCTTTTTTCCCTGGCTTCTTAAAATATAATCTTAAATCATTGAGTTTGCTTCTGTCTTTTCTCTAAATTATAAATCTTATGATTTTTCTTCTAAACACTGCTTTGGAACCATCCCATAAATTTTGATGTGTATATTTCTATTAGCATTTACTGAAAATGATTTCTAATTTCTGTTACGACTAACAGGTACCTTAAAAGTTTGCTGGAGGTATGAAGACCAACCTCAGCCAAAAGGGCCACAGATTTAATTCTTAACCATCATAATAACATCTTTATTGGCTTCTGTAAACTTTTGACTGTCAGTGTCCACAGTTAGTTGTTTGTTTGTTTGTTTGTTTTTTCCCCTAGGGCCACACCCGCAGCATATGGAGGTTCCCAGGCCAGGGATCCAATCAGAGTTGTAGCCGCCGGCCTACACCAGAGCCACAGCAGTGCAGGATCCAAGCCACAACTACCACCTACACCACAGCTCAGAGCAATGCAGCATCCCCAAACCCACTGAGAGAGGCCAGGGATTGAACTCGCATCCTCATGGATGCTAGTCGGGTTCATTAACCACTGAGCCACAACGGGAACGCAACACAATTGGTTGTTTTTTAAAAAATATTCTGTCCAGTTTTTATAGTGATTAGGTGCAAGACGGTTTGTTTAACCCTGTGGAGGGTTTGAAAGTAGGCAAACCCTTTATGCTGTGGAGGCAATAAAAAAAGGCCATTTATTGGACATCCTGTCCACTGTATTTTAATTGCCTCTTTTCATGTCTGTTACTCCTTTATTTCACCATAAACTCATGGGATGTGTATCATGTCCCACGCTGCATCTGCAGCACTTAGAGTAACACCTGGCACCAAGCAGGTCTTCCATAAATATGTGTTGACTAAATTAATACAATTCTAGCAGTGAATCTCACCTGACATCTTCAAAAGAATGGCAAGATCATTATGTTACATGTGCCCAGAAGGATTTATTATTATGAATTACGTGAAGGAATTTCAAATATGCAAATAACATGCAAATGATGAGATTATTAGCAAAGAAGCCATGGTTCAATGGGAGGGGAGGTGGGATGTCAATGCCGGTGAGGCTGAGAGGATCAGGAACTGATTGTAATAAAACACCAAGGCAGAGAAATAATTGGAAGATTCCTAATTAACACCTTTAGGACACCTAAATTTGTGTTCACAGTGAATATAAGAACACTGAAATGATCTTTGTTTTCCTGGGAACAGAAACAGAGTCTATTTTAAAAAGCAAATAAACAACATCTCTGTCTTCATGGTTGTCAAAGAGAAGCTTACACGTATTGAAATATTTATGCTCTTTTCACTGGTATAACACTCTCCAACCTTATCACTTGTACTGGTTTTGAACTAGCAATAAAGCAAGCGTGAAATGGCTTTATTTATTTTTGGATGTATCATAAAGATATTTTTATCTCAGTCAAGGGCTAATTTAAAATCATTATTTGGTATAGGGATGGTATGGAATGAAGAAGAGACTAAAAGTTTCTATTCGCTCAGTTGAATGTTAAAAATAACCACAGTTACAATTTGTGGAAATATAAGAGGAAAAATAAATATCTGGGGAAAAGAAATTTACAAAAGAGGAAGGAAGAAGAACGAATGCTTGCAGGGGGACAGACTTCCATCTCTAATGGGCCTGTCAGATAACGTTATGGTTAAGTCTGGCAAGCAGGAGACTGGGCAGAGGCAGAACGTACCTTTGTCAGGAGTGGCTGAGGCTACCAGCTCTTTACTCCTAGGAGATCGGAGTCTTGTATTGCCAGATCTTCCATTTGTTTTCAGTTCTTCTAATGGTTTTGGACATTCTTCAAAAGTTCTCTTTTGATCTACTGAATTTCTGGTTTGTACCTGGCCTGGCATCCTTCCTGTTTCTTTGCTTTCTTTAATTGAACCACCTTTCTAGTCTTAGAAAGATTTTTTTCCTTTCCTCTTTTCTCTCTCTCTTTCCCATCTTTCCCTCCTTCCCTACTTCCTTCATTCATTTCTTTTAAATAATTCTTTCTCAGATATCTCTAGTAAATGGAAAAATCTGCTTCCACACTCCTTTAACCTTGCCTAGGGACACACACACACACTCAGAGCTTGGAATTTTAAGATTTGCCTTGGGTTTTCAATGAAGTGTTCACAAATGCTTTTCAGTTTCCTGTGGGTTATTGAATTTTTTAAATGCTAAAATTCAATATCCCCCTAACTGATCTCTACAGATTTTTCAAATTCTTTTTCTGAAATTGAACAAGTAGGATGGATTTTTCTTTCATTTTGCTTTCTCTCTTCCGCTGACAGGCTCAATTTAATTGGCATCATCACAAACATTTATCAAGGACTACACTATAATGCACTATGCCAGGGGATGCGGACCCAAAGAAGAATACTTCATGCTTCTATAGTTGCTTATAATCACAATGGGGAGACAAGGTAATTCGTGAAAAGATAAATAATGAGGGAAGGTCACATATGCTAGGTAACAGAAAAGTAATATAAACAAGTACTATAGGAGTTCAGTGATAGGAACAATTGTTATGGCCTGGGGTAGTTAGAGAAAGAAGGGAGAAGTGAACACTCATTGAGGGTTTATTGTGTCTAGGCATATCACACGTGCCTTTTTCACTATTTAATTATTTCAAGAAACTAGTGAGGTTTATAATGTTACCTCTTTTCAAAATGGTGAAACTAAGACTCAGAGTGGTCAAAGTGATACTCCCGAGAACACAGAGATAGTGAGTTGCAATCCAGGATTTGAGATAATAGTTATAACACGTTTGGGAAGTAAAGAGTCTAGGAGAGGAGTTCTTTGGTGGCACATCAGGTAAAGAATCTACTGCTGTGGCTTGGGTCACTGCTGTGACATAGGTTCAGTCTCCAGCCCAGGAACTTCCGTATGCCCCAGGCATGGTCAAGGGAAAAAAAAAAAAAGACTAGGAGAAGTGGAGGGTTCTTCCAGGGTATAGTAGAGTGAAAAGTTTTAATGACAAAGACAAATCGGGTAATTCTTAGTGTGTACTTAGTGCATTCTGGGAAACTGTTTTTCGTACAATCAAATATTATGTGTTACTTTAGAAACTAATGTTATCTTCTAAAATAGTCTTATTTTAAACAGAATTTTAGAAAAAAATCTTTTATGTATCTTTTAGCCTAGCGATTACTGGTCTAAATATCTGTCCTACAGAAATACTGGCCTACATGTGCAAAGATATATCTAGAAGGTGTTTATTATAGCATTGCTTTTAACAGTGAAAAAAAATGAAATTAACCTGTTTGTGAGAGATTGGCTAGATGCTCATCAAGCCTTCTACCACTTCCTGGGAACAAATTCAAACAAATTTTCCAGTCTTCTTTGTGGGCTGTGACTAGTTCTTGCCAGTAGAACATGAGCAGGAGAAATAAAGCCCATGTTTCTTCACTTCTGTCCATGTCAGTGAAGAATGGTGTACCTTCACACTTTCTCTCTCTTCCTCCTGTCTTCTGAGTGACCTTGAAGAGAGATACCTGTAGGACCCTGTGAAAGAGAACAGCCCCTACTGACCCATTGGACTGTGACCTAAGGTAAGCCATAGCCTTCACTGTTTTAAACTGTTGAAGTTTCAGTGTTGTTCTAGAGCTCTTAGTCTATCTAATTAATACATTCTGGCATACACATAGGGGAATGAATTAATAACTTGTGATACTTCCATATTATGAATTGCAATGTGACCAGTTAAAAGAATCGAGGCAGATATTTGCTACTGTCATGAAAATCACCTCCAGGCTATGCTGTTAAATATGAAAAGCATTTCACACAATAGCATGCATAATACCCCACCTAGGAGTACCTGCCACCCCAGACTCTGTGTGTGCATGGCCTGGTGCACAAATGCAGAGGGAAATGGCTGAAAGGATATGGGGCTCGAACAAAGGGGTTCATCACGTTTTTCTCTATGTCCTGTATTATTTGAACTTTTAATAATGAAAATGTATGGGGGACTTTTATAAATAAAAAAGGAAAAAGAAGAAACTCTGCTCAGACTTTTTGTAAGGCTTGTCATAAGGCTCAATTAATGGTTGTAAAAATTCATAGGAGAAAATGCTAAATATATATGAGATGTTTTATTATGACTAACCTCTTCCAATATCTATTGTTAAGATGTCTATGTAGATTTCTGACCTAGCTATGATTTTTTGTATCATAGGAATGTTTGAGAAGCTGCAGGTTGCTAGGCTATCTTAGCTGCTTAATAATGAATCATGTGACTACAATTTGAGATGCTTCCTAACCTCTTATGCTTTTTTTTCCCACACGCATCCTCCTCTTCTACCTAGTTCTGGAGATGAAATATTGGGAGGAAGAGGAGAGTTCTTTTTCCTTTTAGAGTTGCATAGAAACATCTTCCCAATTAAATAAAAAGGTACATAAATAGGATGAAGAGCTGCCCACACGGCAGTGATTTCCAGCTCTCTGCTTTGGGAAGAGAGGTCATAAATAATGAGGATGTAATACTGTCAGAAGAAGCAGTAGATATTTCTAGCTGATAAAGACACCTGAAGGCAAACAGCTTGTCTCTTTAATTAGCTTGAACAGGAATTAATTCCAAAGCTATCAGTACATAGACCTGTGTAGACAAGTCTTTATGATGAGAAACCAGGGGAGCAGCATGCTCTGCTTCAGACTGACCTGGGTTTGAATCTTGGTGTAGCCAACTATATCATGTGCAATTTGGCAGAAAAAAATTGTTTTTCAATTATCTAGGGTAGTGTTTGATATAGTTGAGACACTTCATCAATATTTTTAGAAAAAAGTTTTCAAGAACTCGTTTTTAAGGAGCACAGCATTTAAAGTGATTATTTTTATATCGTTCTGAACAACACTCTAGATATGAGGGTTGTCCTACTGTAGCCAATTTTATTTTTCCTTAATTTTTATGTTTGTCATTTTTTGTTAAAATATAGTTGATTCACAACTATTTCGTTGTATTAGTTTCAGTTGTACAGCAAAATGATTCAGTGATATATGTATATACCACTGACAAAGAACATATATATATATATATATTCTTTTTTTTTTTTGCTTTATCTAGGGCCGCAGCCACGGCATATGGAGGTTCCCAGGCTAGGGGTCTAACAGGAGCTGTAGCCGCCGGCCTACACCACAGCCACAGCAACGTGGGATCCGAGCCGCGTCTGCAACCTTCACTACAGCTCACGGCAACGCCAGATCCTTAACCCACTGAGCAAGGTCAGGGATGGAATCCGCAACCTCATGGCTCCTGGTTGGATTCGTTAACCACTGAGCCACAACGGGAACTCCCTATATATATATATATATTCTTTTTCAGGTTCTTTCCCTTATAGTTGAGTACAATTTCCTGTGCCATATAGTAGGGTCCTTGTTGGTTATCCAGTTTATATATAGTAGTGTGTATATCTTAGTCCCTGACTCCTAGTTTATTCCTCCCCTGCCTTTCCCCTTTGGTAACCATAAATTTGTTTTCTAGGTCTGCATGTCTATTTCTGTTTTGTAAATAAGTTCATTTGTATCTTTTTCTTTTTGTATTCCACATATAAGCGATATCAATGATATTTGTCTTTCTCTGGCTTACTTCACTTAGTATAATAATCTTTAGGTCCATCCATATTGCTGCAAATGATACTATTTCATTCTTTTATATGGCTGGGTAAAATTCCATTGGATGTATGTACCACATCTTCTTTATTCATACCTCTGTCAATGGACATTTAGGTTGTTCCACATCCTGGCTATTGTAAATAATGCTACTATGAACACTGGGGTGCAAGGATCTTTTTGAATTATAGTTTTCTCCAGATATATGCTCAGGAGTGGGATTGCAGTGTCATATGGCAAGTCTATTTTTAGTTTTTTTTTTTTTTTTTTTTTTTTTAAGAAACCTCCTTACTATTCTCCATAGTGGCTGTGCCACTTTACATTCCCACCAACAGTGTGGGAGGGTTCCTTTTCCTCCACACCCTCTCCAGCGTTTATTCATTGTAGACTTTTCGATCATGGCCGTTCTGACCAGAGTGAGGTGATACCTCATTGCAGTTTTGATTTGCATTTCTCTAATAATTAGTGAAGTTAAGCATATTTTCACGTGTCTGTTGGCCATCTGTTTGTCTTATTTGGAGAAATGTCTGTTTAGATCTTCTGCCCATTTTTTGACTGGGTTGTCTTTTTTTTGATACTGAGCTGTATGAGCTATTTGCATATTTTGGAGATTAATTCCTTGTTGGTTGCATCATTTGCAAATATTTTCTCCCATTCTGTGGGTTGTCTTTTTGTTTTTTTAATGCTGTAGCCAGTTTACTTGGTAGGAAATCTTAGGACCTGAGAAGAGGAGGGGAAAGGAAGACAGAGGAGAAGGAGAAGAGGAAAAAAATAGAGGAGGGGAACCAGAGGAGGAGGTAGATGAAGAAGAGGAGGATTGAGTGGAGGCAGACAGGGAGGAGGGACAGAAATATGATTATAGTTACTTTTAGTTATGTGTCTAGATCACAAAAATGTCCTTTTTTTCCTCTACCAATGAACTAATAAGATGCAATTCTTCCTCTTTTTAACACAGAATTTTCATGACAGCTTTAACTTCTACAAGAGTTTCTACTGACTGATTAGTTGCTAGCTTTTACCAGAAGTAACCTGTCAACACTATTGTCTTTACTGATACCCAGTTTATTAAAATATAAATACTTTTATTATAGTGGCATTGATATGATAATCACATAGAAATATCTATGTATCACTTTCTAGAAAATTTAGAATGTATTGGTATATGATAAATAGAAATCGGTTAAATTATTAAAAGATTAAGTTTAGATTTATAATGTTGGAGTTTTTGGTGATAGAATATGGATCATATAAATTATAAATTACCATGAAACTCCATGGTGAGTGATTTGTAGGTTACACTGATTATTTCTTTTTGTTTTCTCAATGTCCCAAAATAAACAAAGAATATTTTTTGAACATATCTTAATAATACCTGTGACATTTCTGCTTGTACTTGACTTTTCTGATGCAGTTCGGCTTGTTGATTAAAAGTTCAAGAAATTTCTTCATTCTGCCCAATTTTATCTTGGAAATGATGTTTAGTTAAAATGTGACTGTACAACTTTAATATTTCTGTTCCTTCTCCCTGTCTGCCTCCACCTATCCACCCTCTATTCCCATCCTGTTGCCTCCAACATCACCATATTAGTATAAAGTGGACAGATGAAGTTCATTCATAGTCAAGATTCCTGAATATGATTCAATTTCTATTTCTTCTTTTTTAAAGAGACCCACCTCCTTCTTTTATACCAAGGGCAATTGACAGTGATTACCTTAAATTACAACACTTGTTTTCACATTTGGGAAACTGGAAGGTGAGCTTCTTTTCTACTCTGAAATAGACAAAATGCAAGCAGTCAAGAATTCTTATGATATAGTGGGGTTATCATAGATATTTAAAATTTCTTTCCTGTTAATTTCAATGTCATATCTAGGACTGTTTCTACTGACTGCTTTTTTCCCTCCTGGTTAAAAGCCAAATTTTCCTTTGACTTTATATATCTAGTAATTTTTATTATATGCTGGACATTGTTGATGTCGTGTTGAAGTCTAAATTATGTTATCTTTCTTTATGGAGTGTTAATTTTTGTTTTAGTAGGATGTTAATTTACTGATGATTCAGTTTGATTTTTTTTGAGGTATTGTTTTTAGCTCTCTTTGCAGAATCTATAAAAGCCCCTACATTGTGGGTGGATATGCCCTAGTCCTAAATTATGGCCTTTCTGAGGTCACATAGGGAAACAGCTGGAAAAATATGTTGAGTAAGAGTTGTGTAAGATATTTGGAAGGTCAGAATCCCAGGATTGGTATGGTCTCTGGATTTCCTGTTCAGTTTACAGATTCCCAGCAATTAGTCCCTTCCAAACCTGCATGTACACAGCTAAAGACCTAGACTAAAACTCAAGAGAACTTCTGTGTAGATTTTTGTATTTCCTTCTTTACATGGATGCCTTTTCCCTGGCACCCAGTCTAGCAAATACGTACTGTTTCAGCAACCTCTAACTCTAATCGATACCCAGTAAAACTGATTTAAACTCTTCTTTGTGAGACAGTTTGAAAGTGTGCTTACAACAAGAGCCAGGGTGAAAGTAGAGCTTGCCTTATGTATTTGCCTTGTGTCTAGGATCACAGACCCATAGTTTACTTTGTTTCATGTTTGAAGATTTTACTGAAAATATTTGTCCTGCTTTATTGTTATTGACTGCAGGAGGGTAAATCTGATACCTATTACCTCCTTATGGCTGACCTTCCAGAGAATTTTTGGAAGTCAACCATTATTTATACTTAATTGAATTATATTTTCTTTTACTTGTGGGCAAACCATTTTAACTGATATAAGCCCACACATATATTTTTAAATTTAAAAGTTAAATCATACTGTGAAAGAATATAAAATTTTTTCTTGTACTTTAAAAAATTATTTTTTAAATTAATTAATTAATTAATTTGCTATGCCCATGTCATGTGGAAGTTCCCAGGCCAGGGATTGAATCCATGCCACAGTAGTGATTCAAGCCACAGCAGTGACAACAGTAAATCCGTAACACACTAGGCCATCAGGGAACTCCTGTACTATCTTGTTTATATGTCACTCATTATATGAAATAAGTGCTCCATTGGCTGGACTAAATATAATCCGTATTTTTTATGAAATCACATTTTTACTAATTAATTCCTTAATACTTTTAACACTACACAAATATTTGTTTAATACTCCATGAAGCTTTGGGGATAAAATGGTGTAAAACCAAAATAACTTATGAATTTGTGTCTATCAGCACTTATGTACACGTATGCCTACAGGATAATGAGATTGAAATAAAATATCCAGAGGAGTTAACATGGATGGTGATATTGTAGTTTATTTTCACATTTAAAAAATAATTTTTTCTACTATTTGTGTTAAAAAAAGTACTGATACTTATAACACAGTACTATGTATCTGGCACTGTGATAAATATATTAATTTTTTCATTTAATTTTTACAAAAGATATATTATTCTTATTTCACTAATGAAGTTGAAGCTTTGATTTTAAGTAAATTGTCAGATAAAACAATTAATAAAGAGTGGAGGATATATTACACTCCTAGAATTACATTATAGTGTATTAGAAAACAAAAGAAAGCTAATTTTCTTTAAGAAAAATAGTAATGTAGAAATGTATTTAATTACATGCAAAGAAGGTTATGCTATGTTAAGTGACGAGAAATCTGTTATGATACAACTGACTCAAAAGACGCTCATGCTATCTTGCTACAGTCTGCAGACATTTTTGTCAGTGGACATGTACAAATTTTTTTTTCTCCTGGGAAAAAAATGGAGTTAAAAATTGATATTAACTGTCTTAAGCTCAGTACCACAGCAGGTAAGAACACATACAGTGTCCGAAAGATCTATATTTATGTTCTCTCTTCTGGAATTATGGTTTATAGTTCTTTTAAAGATTTTGTTAGGGAACCAAAAAACTGCCTCTCAGTGCTTCAGTGGAGCCCAGAAAAGAAGTTGTCTTTGGATAGGAATATCATTGTTCTTCGAAGCAATTTCCAGGCTGTGCCCACAGAGCTTGACTATAAGGAATCCCCCTTTTTTGCCCAAATCTTTGTCCTGAGAAGTGTCCCGACAGTTTGTATATTTGAAAGAGAAAATCTTGCCAGTAGATGGTTGAGAAGCAGTTTAGGGAAATCTGACTCATATCTGATCCATACCTAACATGGCCTTGAGTACAAAATGGATGAATAAATCTCTGAGCTCTGTGTTAAAGTATCCTCAGATCTCTGTCCCATTGTTTTGAAAAGAAACAGTCAAATAAGACAGCCTTGATTTTGGCAAAAATCATGTTATCTTGATTTTGGAGTTTTTTTTTTTTTGGTAACGTGTAAGTTTTCTCTACTGAGTATGTAATGCTTATATAATAAGAAGATATATTATTTTAGAATTTTAGGATTGCCATGGGTCTTAGGTATTATCGTGTTCAAATTCCTTTTCCCTTTTTACAGATGAGTACACTGAGATCTTCTTGCTGGAATGAGTGATGGTATTAATTAGTAGTAAATGTTTATAGGCAAATTTTACTAAATGTTTTTGCTTATACACACTCTCAAAATATATTACATTTCACTTTTTGGCTTCCTGACTAGAGAGTTTCTTAAGAAAAATTTTTTTTTTGAATAAAGGAAGAGTGTGAATAATTCCTGAAAAAGTAAGAAATCCGTCGGTCCTATAAAAGCATTTTCTTTCCTTCTTTCTTTTTAAGACTCTAAGGGGATTTCACTATCATATGTTTAACATGAGTATTAGGTATCACTTTCTCCTTGCCATTTAAAAACATCGCTGCTCTAATCTCTAGCCCATCCAAAGATACCTGTGGCTTTTCTCTTCTTCCAATCTTCACTGAAGTGCTCTTTTTATTCTCTTTCGTGAATGAGCCCTTCCAATATAAGGGCTGTTTCCTTTGAAAGGGAATTTATCTGAGTGGTTTACAAACTCTAAAAAACTTTGAAAACACTGACTCTTGAAGGTCAAGTACTCTTTATAAAAATGGCATTTCACTGAGTGAGTTCTTCACTGACTTTAGTGTTCCCTTTTTGCCCTTGATTCCTCTTTGTATCTTGATTATGGCATACAGCACAGTTGTATTCTTACAGGGACCTCATTCACAACATTCACAGTAGTTTTTTTCTCCAAAAAGATTTTCTAAACTCAAAAGAATCTTTGTTTCACCCTTCAATTTTTCATCTCCTCCGTGTATATTATTGAGGATTTCTTTTGATTGCTAGAAACAAAAAATATGGACAAGAGCTGCTAAAGTATGGATTTATTTTGGTCTTTTAATCGGAGATCCAGAGGCAGTTATCTAAATTCATTTACTCAGGGATGTCATCCAATACTACGATTCTTATACTTTCACTTCACCAGTGTTGGTTGGCTTTTTCCTCCTGATTGCAGGAAAATTGTTAAATGAATTCTGTTTAAAACTGAGTGAAGTTTTTAGATTTGGGATTCACTTCTTTAAGAAAACAATGAACATCTAGTAAAGTGGGGATAGATTTCAAGGACCCTGTTGAAAGATGTTTGAAATTGAACTTTATTCTCTACTCTATCCATCCTTTCACTTTCTGTTTTAATCCAAGACTAACCTTTGGGTCACAACTCACTATCAAAAAAAGGATGTTGACCTCTGGAATATTGATGTTTACTTTAAAGTTAGAAACAGCAAGTTTGGATCTGAATCAAACCACTAAATGGGAGAGTTGAGGGTCCAGCCTGGGTTATCATGATAGGAAATATGTTTCACAAAAGTGTACAATACAGATGTTATCTGGAGCCCCTATCTTATAGAGATCTGGCTGAATGTGTCCTGAACCTCCAGTTTTATTGTTTGCAAAAGCCCTCCTATGATTCTTGTGAATTTCTGCCACTTCGTTTTTTTAAATTAGTTTGTCTATGATTATTTAATGGTGTACAATGTGATGCTTTAATATGTGTATACATTGTGAAATGATTACCAAAATCAAGTTAACACATACATCAAATCACACAGTTACCACTGTTTTATAGTAGTAAGAACATTTGAAGTAAGTGGATGCTGTTAAAACAAGAAAAAGGATATTACCCAAATTTCTATTATTTTTTGGTAGAGGTATTGATAAAATTTTGTGGAAGAATGTTTCATTTGGAATTACAAAAGCAGCCACAAAAGTAGGAGGCAGACTATTTTTTAAGTCAATATTTATTTAGTTGGAAACAGAAAAAAGTGATGACCAAAGGAGGTCAGAGTTGCTTACATGATGAAAAGAAAGAAACTATAAAGTTACTACAAGCACATAATGAGTCTTTGTTTTATTATCTGTCTTTACCTAAATACTAATTTCAGGCAAAAAATTTTGCCTCAAGATTTGCATCTTGGGTCATGAATACTCCATTTCCTCTAAATTATACTAACTAGATAATACATCAGAAATACTAACCTGATTCTTTACTTACATAAAAATCCATTTACTTTAGAGAAATTAATATAAAAAATAGAGCATGCCAGTATTCTATTAAAGGTATTTAATGAGCGATAGATTGTATATGAAACTTCTATCAATATTTGCTGGGTATCTATAAGAACATATTTTTTAAAAAGCAAAAAATTACTTTCAATTTCATTTCTCAATTGAATTTGGAATTGGAAATTAAAACTATCAAGTAGTTTTCAGGAGTCGGGCCTCTGTCATTTTTTAGTAGTAGAAACACTGGGTGTGTGACAAACATAAAAATAGCTAAATGTTTACACCCATTGTGAAAAAAATAAGCTTGCACTAATAATAAACCTGGAAAGACATATCATCTCATTGCAGCCTGCTTTTTATTAAAGCAAGTCCTTGACTGAAGTTTGTGCATATAATAACTTCTATTCAGAAATCAAATATGGCTTATAATGTTGGAAAACTGGACCTTATAATTTGTCCTATATTGTGTATGTTCTTGATTCTTTTCCCTATAATTAGGTTCTTGAAGAATCTTAACATCATTTGTGTGATATTCATAGAAATACCACCAATGTCTGGAAAAATGAGTTATTCCCATACTGTACCTTTAGCTGGGGCTGATACATCCACACACCATGTACCAAACACATAACAGAAGTCCTGGAACCTTGCTGCTTTCCTGAATCCTGCTCAGTCTGCATTCATCTGATTCCTGAACTTTTGGTTTTATGCTCTGTTCTTTTTCTTGCACTTGACCTTGGACATGATACCTGATTTGCTTCTTTGTGTGACTCTCTGCACTCTGCTTGAACATGGTATTTTTAAAATTTGCCCGAGGGTCACTTAAGATCCAACCAATAAGCTTGGTGTTATCTTTTTCCTTTTAAAAACTTTATTGAAGTACAGTTGTTTTAGAAGTTTGTGGTAATTTCTTCTGTACAACAAAGTGATTCAGTTATACATATATGTACATCCATTCTCTTTCAGATTCTTTTCCCACATAGACTATCACAGAATATTGGGTAGAGATCTCTGTGCTATAAAGCATGTCCCCGTTGGCCAATAATTACATATATCTCAGTGTGCAAATGTCAATCCCAACTGCCCAGTCCGTCTCTACCTACCCCCAACATATCCCTTTTGGTAACCATAAGTTTTTCAAAGTCTGTGAGTCTGTTTATGTTCTGAAAATAAGTTCATTTTTATCCTTTTTTAAGATACCACATGTCAGTGATAGCATATGATGTTTGTCTCGGAATATTACTCAGACATAAATAAGAAGCAAAATAATACCATGTGCAGAGAGATTGGATTAAGATGGTGGAATAGAAGGACTGGAGCTCAACTTCTCTCCCAAAAAACAACAAAACTACAACCAAATGCCGAGCAGCCTTCAACCAAATGGACTGTAAACTTCCAAAAAAGATATTCTACTCCAGGAGACAGAGACCACATCAAGAGGTAGGAGGGGCGATTACGTGATAGAAGCAACCCCATACCTCCTGGGTGGGAAGCCCCACAGACTGGAAAGTAACTGCATCACCGAGACTCAGCTACAGGACTGAGAGTTCTGAGCCTCACGTCAAATCCCCACGCCTGGGGATCGGGCACAGGGAGAAAGAGCCCCCGGAGCATCTGGCATTGAAGGCCAGCAGGGCTTGTGTGCAGGAGCTCCACAGGACTGGGGGAAACAGAGACCCCAATCTTCAAAGGCACACACAGACTTTCACGTGCACTGGGTCCCAGAGCAAAGCAGTCTCCATAGGAATCCGGGTGGAACCCAACTGCAATTCCTGGAGGATCTCCTGGGAAAACAGGGGTGACTGTGGCTTGTTGTGGGGGAAGGGCATTGGAGGAGAAGCTCTTAGGAACATTCATCAGCCTGCATTTCTCTGGAGGTGGCCATTTCTGGGAAAATCTGGTCTCTCCAATCAGCGCTGAAAAGCCCCAAGCCAAACAATAATCCAGGTGGGATCACAGCCCCTCCCATCAGGAAACAGGCTGCCTAAAGACCCCTCAGGCACACAGCCAACCTCTATTCTCATCCAGAGACAAAGCCCCACCCACCAGAGGGATAAGAACCAACCCCACCTACCAGTGGGCAGGCATCAGTCCCTCCCATCAGGAAGCCTACAGCAAGCCCCCTCCATACCAACTTTAGCCACAGGGGAGGCAAACGCCAGAACTAAGAGAGGCTACAACTCTATTGTTGGCAAAAAGGTCACCTCACCAAAAGCCTATAAAAATGAAAAGACAGAAAACTACAACTCAGATAAGGGAGAAAGAGAAAAGCCCAGAAAAACAGCTCAGTGATGAGATTATCAGCCTCTCAGAAAGAGACTTTAGACTGTTGATACTGAAGATGATGCAAGGCATAGGAAATAAACTGGAGGCAAAGATTGATAATTTACAGGAAACCCTGAGCAGAGAAATACAAGCTGTAAAAATTAAACAAGAAGAGATGCAAAATACAATCACTGAAATAAAAAATTCATTAGAAGCAGCCAACAGTAGAATACAGGAGGCAGAAGAACGAATCAGCAAGGTGGAGGACAGATTAGTGGAAATCACTAATGCGGAAGAGAAAAGAGATAAAAGATTGAAAGGAAATGAGCAGAGTCTCAGAGAACTCTGGGATAATGTTAAACGCAGCAACATCCGTACTATAGGGGTGCCAGAGGGAGAAGAGAGAGAGAAGGGGACAGAAAAAATATTCGAAGCGATAATAGCCGAAAACTTCCCTAATATGGGAAAGGAACCACTCAGTCAAATTCAGGAAGCGCAACGAGTACCATATAAAATAAACCCAAGGAGGAACATCCCGAGACACATATTAATCAAAATGACCAAAATTAAAGACAAAGAGAAAATTTTGAAAGCAGCTAGGGAAAAGAAACAAATGACATACAAGGGAACCCCAATAAGGTTATCAGCAGATTTTTCATCTGAAACTCTGCAGGCCAGAAGGGAGTGGCATGATATCCTTAATTTGATGAAAGGGAAAAACTTCCAACCAAGATTGCTTTACCCTGCAAGGCTCTCATTCAGATTTGAAGGAGAGATCAAAACCTTTACAGATAAGCAAAAGCTAAGAGATTTCTGCAACACTAAACCAGCTTTACAACAAATCTTAAAGGAACTTCTCTAGTCAGAAAAGAAAAGGCCACAACCATAAACAAAACACCACAAATGACAAGGCTCACCAGGAAAGGCGTATACTTAATAGATATCTATAGGGCATTCCATCCAAAAGCAACAGAATTCACATTCTTCTCAAGTGTGCACGGAACATTCTCTAAGATTGATCACATCCTGGGCTACAAATCAAGCCTCAGTAACTAAGAAAATTGAAATCATGTCAAGCATCTTCCCTGACTACCATGGTATGCGACTGGAAATCAACAACAAGAAAAAAATGGCAAAAAATACAAACGTGGAGACTAAACAACATGCTACTAAACAACCAATGGATCACTGAAGAAAGCAAAGAGGAAATTAAAAAATACCTAGAAGCAAATGATAACAAAGATACGATACTCCAAAACCTCTGGGATGCAGCAAAAGCAGTTATAAGAGGAAAGTATATGGCAAATCAGCCTACCTCAGGAAACAAGAAAAAGCTCACATAAACAACCTAACTTTACATTTAAAGCAGCCAGAGAGGGAAGAAGCCAAGTCATGGAAACAACCTAAATGCCCATCAACAGAGGAGTGGATAGGAAAGATATGGTACATACACACAATGGCGTATTACTCACCCATTAAAAGGAACGAAATAACGGCATTTGCAGCAACATGGATGGACCTAGAAATTATCATGCGAAGTGAAACCAGTCAGACAATTAGACAGCAACACCCAATGCTACCGCTTACATGTGGAAGCTAAAGAGACACAATGAACTTCTTTGAAGAACAGATAATGACTCACAGATTTTGGAAAACCTTGGTTTTTCAAGTGGGACAGTCTGGGGGGTAGGGGGATGCACTGTGGGTTTGGGACACAAAATCTATCACATTGACTTGTGATGATTTTGTACACCTATAATTGAAATAAAATTCATTGTTATTGAAAAAATAAAATAAAATAAAAGGCAAATCAAAACTACAGTGAGGTGCCAACTCACACCAGTAAGAATGGCCATCATTAATAAGTCTACAAATAACAAATGCTGGAGAGGCTGTGGAGAAAAGGGATCCCCTCCTACACTGTTGGTGGGAATATAAATGGGTACAACAACTAGGGAAAACAATATGGAGGTGCCTCATAAAACTAAATATAGTACTACCATATGATCCAACATTCCTACTCCTGGGCATTGTATCCTGACAAATCTACGATTCAAAAAGATAAGTGTACCCATATATTTATAGCAGCACTATTCACAATAGCCAAGACATGGAAACAAACATCCATTGTTCATCAACAGATGGATGGGTTAAGAAGATGTGGTACATATACATAATGGAATACTACTCAGCCATAAAAAAGAAAAAATAATGCCATTTGCAGCAACATGAATGCAACTGAGATTTTCATACTAAGTGAATTAAGTCAGAAAGACAAATACTATATCACTTATATGTTTAATCTAAAATATGGCAAAAATGGACCTACCTACAATATAGACATAGAGAAGAGACATAGGGAAAAGACTGTGGCTGCCAAGGGGAGGGAGACAGGAGTGGTATGGACTAGGAGTTTAGGTTAGTAGATGAAAACCATTACATGTGGAATGGATAAGCATGAGGTCCTACTGTATAGACAGTATCCTGAATACAGTTCCCTGGAACAGATCATGATGAAAGATAATATAAGAAAGGGAATGTATAAATATGCATGACTGGGTCACCTTGTTATACAACAGAAATTGACATAACATTGTAAATCAACCATACTTTAATAAAGAAGATAGATATGAAAATAAAAAAAAATACCATGTGCAGTAACATGAATGGACCTAGAAATTACCATACTATGTGAAATTAGTCATACAGGAAAGCCTGGCCTTTAACCTGATGGGCTTGAATAAACCTCTGTAAAGTGTAGGATTAGAGACTGTAGTTTCAGTTCCTGATGGTTCATTACTCTGGTTCCCTAGGTACAGACCTGATGAAGATGAAGGAGGCTTTCGTCTATACCTGACACCATGAGTTTATGAATAACCACAAAAGCATATGTTCTGCATGCCACTGTCAGATACATAACCAGTGCTATCATATGTATAACTCTGTTGGAATATAAGGCCATACAAATATTGTTATGATTTGAGAGGACCTTGTTTGGAAAGAACTGTGAAGTTGGAGTGATTGTCAACACCTTATGGGGACTATAGTAAAAGGGGCCGTATCGTAAGGATAAGGGCAAATAGAACCATAGGAGAATCTCACATTTACTTAGAAGATCTGTCGTGATGGTAGAACTGTAATTGTAATAGTTCTAAAACTATTTTGTATATATTATAAGCTAAACAAATGAATAAACACATTAATGTTAGGAATCAGAGCTTTCACCATATTAGAGGGGTGATAAAATTATTTATTAGAGGCTATCAAGGAAGAACCCTATGGTATTACTTTGGAACCAGACCTATCAGTAGATCTATCTATCTATCTATCTACTTCATTTAGAAGTAGCCCTGTTCAAAATATACACGTAGATTTAACCTACATGTATTTGAATTAATAACTAAACACTCCTGGAGTTGTGAGAATGATTGGATAAGAGGAGAATAGCATTACTTGTTATACTTTACCGTTGGTAAATTCTATAAGCTTTTCCTAATACCTAGTTAAGAAACTCTTAAGTCAGTGGTTCTTAACAGGTGACGGTGAATTCTTTAATTTTTCATCAATATGCAAAATTTTGTTTAGTAACAGTTACTGTGAAGATTATGTGTCAGATGAAAAATTGACTGAATGGGTTATTTGACACCATACAGAATGGGTTAAAATTTATCATGCAACTAAGAAGTTAGAAGCATATTTTAAGACCACATAAAGCTGGTGAGTTTACTGGGATGTGTGAGAATTTTGCCTCTTGAGTATCTAAGAAAATGTGGTCAGGGCACAAAATAGTCCTCTCAAGTGACAACCAAGATAACTAACTGAAGATGATTAGGGATCCATGTAACATTATATTATAGTTATAATTAGAAAGGAAATCTATTGTGAGAGTAATACACATATAAGATATTTATCCAAGAGGTTTATTGTTATTTATGGTTGGAAATTATCAGCATATAATAGAAATAGAATAGAAAGCATTTCATTAGTGGATTTAAGAGACCGTGTCTTAATAAAGTATATGAAGATACAGGAGACGAGGGGAAGAATTCTAGAGTTTAAATTCTTATGATCATAAAAAGTAGATGAGTCAAAAAAAAAAAACCACTTGGGATTCTTCCAAGTAGAGCAAAGTAAACTGTCTAAAACTGTTCTGACATCACTGCTGCTCCACCTGCTCATGGAAAGCCTCCATCTCTGCTCCATCCATCAACCTGTAATGAAGCTTCATGCAAGTAAAGGAAAATGTAGCTAAAGGCAGAGCAACATACAGCTGGTTTCAGTTTCACTTTGAAGGATCTCTGGGGAGTTTGAGAGGGTTTAAAAGGGAGAAGAAAGAGTATTTTGGGGGAAGAAAAGAGTTGAGGCAGTAAAAAAGAGATTGAGTATGCCAAGAATATTTTTGGTGTGATATCTGTCATCTCTCTTGATGGTGTGATTGGCCAGAATATTCACCTGCCTGTTACCAGGAAGGAAATCCTAGAGGGCAGGGATTCTAGCTATAGGAGTGATTACATTATTGCTGAGATGTTAGGGTTGATTAGAGTCTTTGAATCTTTTTAAATCATTGATATGCCAAGACTAAAATTTTGAGAACCATGACTGAGTGGGCTTCAAAGTTTTCTGATCAGTTCTCTTCCCATTTGATCGTTGGATTTATCTCATTTGGATGGTAGCTCAGCAGAGGAAATTCAATAAATTCAGCTATGGTGTGATGGAGGCAGAGTCAGTGAAATGTGAAGGGGGAAGAGGTCTCAGACTGTAGTGGGGCCAGAGTTCTGGTTTTTCACTCTGTGGAGAAAATGGAGTAACTCAGGCTCTTTCCACCTGGCCGCCATGTTGTTCTGGTGAGGAATGACGCAGCAACTATTATGTAATGATAGTTATCCGCAGACACCGCAGTGTAGTAGGAGGATGACCACCTCTTATGTAACGTTTTGGCAAGTTGCCAGCTTTGTTCTGCACCAGTATAAAAGGCGAAGGGACCACTGCTGCTTAAATAAAGGTATGTCTGACCTCCTGGCAACTCGTTGTTGGATGTTCTTCAGGTTGCCTGAATCCAGATTGAACCTGCCCGGTCTTGAGAGACTGCAGAGCACAGTCCAAAGGAGATTTAGCTGAGAAGCAATGGGAAGGACAGACGAGGAACACTCCTTGCCCGGTGCTTCCACTGAGCTCTCCTGTTCTGTGACCAGAGAAAAATGTATCCTGATATCAGCTTTGAGAAGTAGGCAGTCGTGGGAGGTGATAGATGAGGAATACAACAATGTGACCAAGTCAGAGTTTGGCCCAGCAGTGTCTCCAGGGCTGAGTAGATAGCCGTAGTCCTTTTATGGTAGGTTTCTGTGGCTGTCTGGTGGTGTGTCCCCTGTGGTAGAAACAGCAATAGAATAAGAGACGTTTTAAAACATGGCATCCTCCAGTGACATCCAAAGTTGGAAGGGAGTTCCCTTTGTGGCTCAGTGGTTAACGAATCTGACTAAGAATCATGAGGTGGCGGGTTCGATCCCTGGCCTTACTCAGTGGGTTAAGGATCCAACGTTGCCGTGAGCTGTGGTGTAGGTTGCAGACGCGGCTCGGATCCCGCATTGCTGTGGCTGTGGCGTAGGCCGGTGGCTACAGCTCCTGTTAGACCCCTAGCCTGGGAACCTCCATATGCCGCGGGTGCGGCTCTACATAAAGGCAAAAAGACAA
>PVHT020000257.1:11864156-11895842 GCA_004024745.2 Catagonus wagneri | reverse complement strand
AATTTAGCTTTTGATTTCTTTTGAAACATTTGGGAATATATCTAAGATCTCTTTCCTTTCTTTTTTTAACTAAAGGGATCTTAACCAATTGTTCTAAATCTGCATACATTTGAATACTATTTTGCAGGGAGTAGGAGAGTGCCTCTCTACTTTTTCTAAGGACATAAAGTTTGATAGGAGTAGAACTGAAATGTAATATTATTAATTTCAAATATCATTAAATGTCAAACAATTGGTAATTGTAAAATTTGCCTATTAGTCCTGTGTTCCACAAACCTAAATCACTTTTTCTCTCAGTATCTCGATTCCAGAGATAATAGTATTCTGTCTCCCTTAAAGGCTGTCATTAAAATTAATAAATAATGCCAATAAAATCCTCGACAAAACTTAGAGGCTAGCATTACATAGAAATCAAGGTACCACTTATGAAACTGATTACTCACTATCCTCATTAAATTAATTATCAGAGTAATATATAATATTTTAAAATTTAAAATACATCTCTTTGGAGCTACCTGGTAGCTCAGTGGGTTAAGGATCTGGCATTGTCACTACAGTGGCTTGGGTCACTGTTGTAGCGTGGGTTCACTCCCTGGCCTGGAAACTTCTGCATGCCGTGAGTGTGGCTAATAAAATACAATGAAATAAAATAAAATAAATATCTTGGCAAACCCCTCAATCTCTGCCTAGGGATTTTTTTTTTGGTTTGGTTTTTTTGAGAAATTTCTTACTTTGTGGACATACAAGGTACTTCCTACTTATTTTGTATATTTCCTGTACCAGCTCATTCCTAAGGAGCCCTGATTCCCATTGCTGGGGAACAGTATTGGAAACTAAAATCTGGGAGTTCCTGTCGTGGCACAGTGGAAACGAATCCAACTAGGAACCATGAGGTTGCGGGTTGGATCCTTGGCCTTTCTCAGTGGCTTAAGGAGCTGGCGTTGCCATGAGCTGTTGTGTATGTCACAGACGCGACTTGGATCCTGTGTTGCAGTGGCTGTGGTGTAGGCCGGCAGCTGTAGCTCGACCCTGAAAGCCAAAAAAAAAAAGGAAAAGAAACTAAAATCTGGCACTAGACAGCCCTTTGGGATGGGGCTGATGTTATTTCTTGGCTCTCTCAGCTGACAAAACAAGGAAATATATGAGTATATACTAACCTGTGTATTTAAGGATATCTATAAATACCTACAAATTTATATAGAAATATGTAAATTTGGAAATGTCTAGAAATACAAGTGTTTCTCCATGTCACCATCTGTGTCATGTTGAACTAAACTTGAGTTCATACTTGTGTCTCCAACCGTGGTTCATTACCACGTGGATCTGCCTAGCTTCCTTCCTTTCCTGAAGTATAACCTTCCCCTTATAAGTGAGGAATCTGGCTTCCACCCTCTGCTGTCTCTTCACTTAACTGCTTAATTTAAGTATTCCTGTGTAGCGGGTATCAGGACTGTTAATCCACACTTCCGTGGCAAACAGCATTATAGCTAGAGTGTAGTCCTTATGTAGATTTATTCTGGCTTTTACTTTACAGCCTCCACTCATTTCCGAAGTTGCTTAGGTCAACACCTCTTCCTTCTCAGCCTCTTAAGGGAAGTTGTCTCTCATGCATTTGTAATGCAGTTAAGTTGTTTTGTCACATTCTGCCTTCCATTGTGGATTCTCCCAACATTCTAAATGATTTTTTTTTTAATTTGCCCTTATTAAGGTTCACTCTCTGTGCTATATATTTTTATGGGTTTTGATAAATATCTAGTATTATGTGTATCATACATTATAGTTTTAATGCCCTAAAGAAGTCTTTTATTCTTCACCTATTTAACACATCTCCTGTGTCCCCATGCACATGGCAGCCACTGTTTTTTTAAAATCATATCTGTAGTTTTACCTTTTCTAGAACATCTTACATCTTGATAGCCAGGAATAACAAGGAGCTGCTGGAAACAGGCCTTTAGTAACGGTTAGTAAGCAGGGGTTGGAAGAAACGTTCCTTAGTCCTCTGGTTAGACTTCAGTGTTTTAGTGAGTCTATAACTCCAGAGTCTGAACTTCACAAGCATCTCTCTCCTTGTTTTTCTCTCTCCTTGGGGGGCTCCAGTGGGCTAGAGTCGAGTATTTCCCTTCTCCCATGTAGAGGGCTACAGGTGATTGGAATTGTGTGTTGCCCTTCTCTCAGGTGAGTTAGGTTCTGATAATACCCCAGCCAATTAGGCTCGTTCATTAGTTTCCCGTGACCGCAGGCCTTTAAGAAGGTCGGCGTGTTTCAAAATGGTTCCTTTTCCCCTTCTGCTGCTGGAAGCACGGAGGGGTATTTTTCTCTGATACTTACCGTGAGAATCCGGACTCCTGTGACTGGGTACCCCCAGAATTTTTACCAGAGTCAGAGTTGTCGACACTGAGCCTCCAGCAACTCACCAGATAAGACGCAGGTTTTCTAACTCCAGCACTGGCTCTTTCGGCAGTTTCTGCTAGTGAGTCTCCGCTCAGGTAAGCCATGACTCCTTGTATTCATCTGTCTGACTCCCCAGGCTTGGGGATAGTGGTTTGCCTTGTGTCTTCCCGTCTCGTAAGGATCCTAGAAGAGTTGTTGATTTTCCATTCTGTTTAGCTTTTTACTTGTTAGGATGAAGTAGTTTCTTACAAGTTGCTTACACATAGCACCAGAAACCTGAAATCTGTAGGTATTTTGTGACTATAAGTTTTCACATAAGTTTAGTATATATCTAAGAGCATAACTGCTGGGTTGTATGCTAAGAGTGTGTTTAGCTTTATAAGAAATTGCCAAAACTGTCTTCCAAAATGACTAAATTATTTTGCATTCCCACCGTCAATGAACATTGCTTTGCCCCCGTTTCAGCAATTGGTATTATTTAATGTTTGAATTTTAACTACTCTTTGGTTTGTGTAATGGTATCTCTTTGTTGTCTTAATTTGCAATCCTTAATGACAAATGATTCCAAGCATATCTTCATTTGTTTATTTGCCTTCTGTATGTTATCTTTGGTGGGGTGTCCAGGCATTTTGCCCATAATTTATTTTATTGATGTGTTTTAAAATTTCCTTCTCTATTTTTGGTACAAGACCTTTATCAGGTATGTGTTTTTCAAATAGTTTATCCTAATCTGTGGCTTATCTTTCTATTTCCTTAAAAGTTTCTTTCACAGATGAAAAATTTTAATAAAATCCTACGTATCAAGTTTTTCTTTCATGGAATGGGCTTTTAGGAGTGGTATCTAGAAACTTTTATTACCAGATTCAAGGTTACATATATTTCCCATTTGCTTCTTCTTTTCTTTTTCTTTTTTTTTTCCTGTGGCCTACGGAGGTTCCCAGGCTAGGGGTCTAATCAGAGATATAGCTGCTGGCCTACACCACAGCCGCAGCCACGCCAGATCTGGACCACATCTGTGACCTATACCATTGCTCACGGCAAGGATGGATCCTTAACCCGCTGAGCCAGGGATGGAACCTGTAACCTCATGGTTCCTAGTCGGATTCGTTTCCTCTGCACCACACAGGAACTCCTATTTCCCATTTACTTCTTGGTGATGCATTTCAGCATCTTCTTGTTTGCCAACTTACTTTATGACCATGGAAATTTAGTAAAAGCTACAAAATCTGATGATTTTTTAGCCTGTTAATTATTTAATCTCTAATTATAAATTTCTAAGTCACTCTGAACAATACAAAATCTAAATGTAAGGAAATTTTCTAACAAGTTTCATATTTTCTCAAGACAATTTATTTTACAAAATTCTTCTTTAAAGGCTTATATAAAGAGAGATAACAAAGAAAAAATTAAACTACCACATGGAAACCCTTTTCTTTTTTGCTGTTTTTAAAATTTTCACATTAATTTTGTTGCAGGTTTCTGTTGTCAGTTGTATATATAAAATATTTGTAAATTTTTAAGACCTTTGCTTGTTTTTTTAACTAGTAGACTATCATGGCATCTGAATTCATGTATAAATTCTTTGTGTACCACAATCAGTTCTATTTCTGTATCATGTGTTTTCAGTTTAGTAATAACCTTGTTCTTACCATGATTGTGCGCTCCATCACAATTTGTATATATATCATTGCTGGAAAAACAAATCCTTTTTTCGCAATAGCATTCATAATAATGTCAGAGGCTTTACTTTAAATGGAGTGAATTTTTAAAAGATTTACTTTGATTCCATGAATTGTATGAAAGAAAAGCAAACATTATTAGACTTAACTCTTTTTCTCTTTGAAGGATCTGATGACATAGATGTGAAACTGGCATAATTAATCATTTGTGATTTGCTAATGCGGCCAACAAATTAACAGCTCTCAACTTTACTTTTTAAGTACAAGAAACTAAGGAATAGAAAATTAGCTACATTAATATATAAAGCAGTGTCATTTGATCTAAGCGAAAAGTCATGTTTCACAGAATGATAAGTAACTGCACCTTCTGTAGCTGCATTGTCTGTTGTCATCTCTGGCCACAATCTTGTTAAATATCAAAAATAAAATAGATGCTGGCCTTACTTTAGATTTCCAACTACTGGTTTTTATACAGCTATTGGTATATCTACAGTCCTCATGCCTTGGTGGATAGTAAATATTTCAAATAAGCTATATATATTTGTCATCACTTTTTTGAGAAAAGCTGAAATAACTGTTGGCAAATAAGCTAAATAGTTGTATATTTATATTTTATTAAACCATTGTAGCAGTAGTATTCAGACTGTTCTCTACATACCCCACAGAAATGCTGCTCTGCTATCTCTCTCATGTATTTTATGTTTCTCTAGCCTGTAAGTTCTCATGTTTCATACTGAGCTCTTCCTCTGTCCCTGACTGGTGGTCTGATGGTTTCACATATTTTACAAACCAGGACACGGAGTACACAAAACTAGCTGTTATACCCATTGATTCAGAGAGTAGCACCATAGGATATTTTTCCTGATGCGTAACCTAAGAATTGAAAGAGATGGCTGTGCTAATCATTTGCATTGCAAGACAAAGCTAGAACCCTACAGTTGTCTTGAAGAATGATGGTTGTTGAGTCTGGAAATGCTCAGGGAAGAAAGGCAGGTTATTGCTGATTGTCCTTCAGACAGCTACACATTAAGGTAAGAACTCTACTTAGTGCACACGAGTCTCATAGCCTACTACGTGAAACCATAGTAGAAGCGAGAAGGTCAAAGTGGAGGACTGCTAACCTAAGCCCAGTCATCTTATTTTAATACAATTACTAAGAATAAAACTTCATTAAAAGTGAATAATCGAGACTAAGAATAAAACTTCATTAAAAGTGAATAATAGAGAATAAATGCTAAATTGGACAGGATGCAGGGGGAAAAACCCATGAACTAGGACTATTTTGGGTAAACCAGAATGTAGGGTCATTTTACTTATTATCCCAGAATCCCCCAAAATTCCTTGTGTTGTTGTCCTGTGTCCTTCTTCATTTCCTAATGTCCTGTCTTGAGGGTAATTACATTTTTCAACTTTTGGCACTTATGTCTATATTTTTAAATATGTGCAAACTGTTCTCTTGATTCTTTTTTTATTTTATTTTTTGATTTTTAATTTTTAAAACATCTGTTGACTTCTTGTTAGAGTATATGAGGATTTCTCTCTCTTTCTTTTCCTATTGTCCATTATAATATCACAAGTTTTGGTTCAATCCATTTTTGGTGTTTTCATTATGAGTGTGTGTGCGTGTATTCACTGCTGAAGTCAAGTATTAAAACGTGAATACAAATTGTTGTTAGACCTTTTTCCCTTCAGAGTTGATAATTGCCTTATTTTTTCCTTATTTACTTAGTTTTCTCTAAATTAAAAGCTGTCTTTCTCTACATTCTAACAGTTCTGTAAAATATTTATGAATATAGTTTTCTCAGCAGTCACACTTCTAAGGTAATCTGCCAGTAACATCATCACCATCTTTTTCTTATTTATTTATTTATTTTGCTAAAAACATCCTTTTTTGGAACCTTCCATTTTCTGTTCCATGATGGTGTGTGGCGTAGGCTTCCTGCATGACTTTCATCTTGGGACTTCTTTTTGAGAAGTTCATACAAATTATTTCACCTCTTTCCTCTGTTGGATCCTTGTACTAGACTTCATGTCTTCTTCTTTTGCCTTGTTAACTTAATTTTAGTATAATACATCCTTTAGTGACTTCTTACAAGAAGATACCAGGGAAGTTAAATTTTTAACACTTGAAATTTTCTTGTGAACTGTGAAACACATTCCTCCATTTTACCAGCATCCTCTGTGTCCATTTGGAAATCTGATGCCATTCATATTCCTGAGTTGGTAGAAATTAGTAGCAAGAAACATTTCATTTGCTATTGAACATGTGCATGTTGATATGTGTGAATTCTAGATATTGCCTGGTAGTGTTATTAATGGAAAAAAAGAAAATCTATTTTTTGTATTCTTCTCATAGTAGTTTTTTCTTCTCCCCAAGAGGCTCAGTGGTATATAAAATGCCATTTTTATAAGTATGTTTTTGATCAAAGTACCCTGGAATATACTCAGTATACTACAATTATCAAATTATATTTCATTCCATAATGATTGTACTTAACATTTTGTAGAAAGAATATAATGATTTCATTGCCTGTTTGTATCTTGAGTTTAATTAGAATCTTTTGCAAGTAGAACACACATGCTAGTAATGATCATCAAGATATACAGTATTTTTGTCATTTTGTAATTATAGGATCTCTCAGTTCAGAACAAAAGTAAAATCATTAGAGATGACAAAATACTAATAAAATCTCACACAAAATGAGCTTTGTTTGAGTCATAATTAAAAGAATGAAAAGTACTCTGCTTTGACATAAAGCCTCATAAGTGAAATACATTGAAAGGAAATGAACATGTTTTCTTCACATCAAGATGGCAGAAGAAGGGACTCCATGTGATTTCAAGTTATTAATATTAAAGTCAACATTGTTTCAAAGAGCCTGAAATAAAGCTCGCAGTGCGAAAACCAGTTAGATTACTGTTCTCCAAAACCTGACCTGGAAATATATCCCCAAATATCTGCTTGTGACAAATTTAACTTCAATGACATTACAAGACTATCTGAATACTGGTAATATCTTGTTTGTTAAGATAACTTACCTTGACAGAAATGGACATTGATCTGAATATTTGAAAAATAAAAATGTAAGTGTTCTGCTGAAGGTTTTGAAATAGTGTTGTCATTTTTAGTGCATTGTTTGGTTTCATAGAACAAGTGGCATAGAAATCTCTATGCTTTAGTAAATATCTCGTGTAGATTCCTAGATAATGAACTAGAAAATAGTGGATAGAAAATAATGGATTAACTACACATAATATAGTGAGCATATTAAGCATTCCTGTATGCATATTAATTTATCAGGAATTATGAGAAAATTACAGTTAATAATGACTCTTGCTTCTTGAAGTAGCAAAGGTCTTAAAATCTAAGCCTGAGAAAGATATTTGGAGTTGGTTGTTTTTTGTCAAAGTCTATGTAGTGTAATATGACATTAGGGAGTGAAATCATTTCATTCTTAAATGAATGTCTTACATGACTACTAGAGTCTCACTGGTGAATGCTATTACTAGGAAGTATTGGATAGGTAGGTTTTCAAAGAAATGGTACTACTCTGCTGTAACAGCCTCTAACGTGGACGCGTAAGACGTTTCCCATTTGCACTTCCACAACAATCCTTTCAATATATTATACTTTACAGGGAATAACATTGCTGATTACAACACTTACCTGCTGATGGTTAATTTTTGATGCTTTCTTGTTTCTAAATTTAGTAGCACTGTTAAAAATCTATTTGTTCATTTAGTAGCACTGTTAAAAATCTATTTGTTCATTTATTATAAGAAATACAGGTCTTTAAGAAATCTTAAATTCTTTTAATCCAGATTTATCACAGTAATTTCAGTATTTTTGTGCTTGGACTGGAAAATATGTGTACTTTATGGAGTCAATGACTTTTTGCATTCTGATGATCAGTTCTGTACTCAATTCTCCAAAAGGGAATGAACAAACACCTTGTTGGAGAACAGTCTGCCCCATTTTTGTTTTTGCATTTATTTCTTCAGCCAAGAATATCCCAAGATCTCATTTTCTTCTCTTTATTGCTCTTCTGCATGGGCTGATTGTTTCAGTGGTTTTCCCCACAGCAATAGTTGCATCTTTTTCCTGTTCCCTGTGCTGGATGATTGTCCCATTTAGCACTTATTTGCTAGTTTGATTTCTTGTTTGTGGACTAATTATTTTACTTTACAAGGGGCACTGGCAAAAAGAACAAACTATTAGTCTAAACAGTTACTGTGGGTTCTGTTATCTTTCTGTTTCACCAACAACCAATAACAACATTTGCTTAAACAACAGCAACAGAATCTAGAAGTTGTTGAATCATATGGCATATTTCCATCTTAGAACATTTCAAACCATTTCAATATTAGACATTTTTTTCTATGGGATTACTTGACCCACTAATTGATCTTAGAGCATTCATACCATCCCCGCACCTCAGAGAAAATACAGAGAATAGCCATGTTAACACAACAGCATTGGCCTCCTGGCCATAGCTGTGCATCATGCTGATCCAATCAGCACCTCTCTAAAATTGAGCCATTAAGTTTTGGTCTTACTCTGATTGGTCTTTTGAGTTTTCAACACTAAATTTTTATTGGCTGTGTTTTCTGCCAAAAACAGAAAATGCCTGGCTGCAGAGATAGAAAGAAGGCTGGAGCTAACTTTTACAAATTAGCAGTGGTGAAAGAGGGGAAAAGCATCACAAAGGCATTTAAACTCCTGGTTTCCATTTGTCCTGAGCCCGGCTGCATCTTTGTCTTTGAGATACCCTTGTAGTCTTATGATAAAGTCTCCTTTTAAAAATTTATGCTACCTTGGTTTGGGTTTTCTTACTTGTTAACAAGAGCATTCTAATAAATGTATATCTCAAGACCCAAGATATTTTACATTAATATTGTCTACACTTCTCTATGTTATTACAAAACATAAAAATAAAACATAATGTGATCCCTTACTTCTTTTATTCATAAAGAAATGTTTCTAGGCTATGATCCTTCTGAGAGGCTATCAAACAGTCTCAAACTCTTGAAATTTGGTAACTGAGTGTCCTCTGGGTGATGATATATCAGTGTTTTCCTGTTTTATCAAAGAAAATCTTATTTTATTCTGCAACGAACATTTTACATATTTTATTTATTCCTGCAAGATAATATTTATATATTGGATCATATTTTCATTTTTATTTTCTTTATATTCTGGCTATCATTTCTCAAGGGAAAATATTAGCTTTATTGCTTTTGGGTGTGTGCATATGTTTGCACACATACACATATGTGTGTATATATGTAGATATATATGTGAAACATATATTTGCACGTATATAACTTGATTTTAAAACATTTAATTTTCCTCATTTCCCTCATAAAGATTAAAGAAAATTTTAATTCACATTAAAAATATATATAAATTAAAATACTGAAAGAACACTTCATTTTACTGTGAGCCCTCAGTCTCCTCATAGATCATAGAAATTTAAGCAGCCATACTAACTACTTTCCTTCTCTATTTAGAAAATTGTGATGGAAACGGCCTTGTAAAAATCCTTTTCCAAGTTTTCCAGGGAATGTTAGACTTCGATTAGTAATTAAAAGTAAGTTTCAGGGTGATGTCAGCACGATGGCAGAATAGGAAGTTCCAGACTCTCAACAGAGACATCCACTCAGCAATACACGGCCCAGTTCCCTTTGTGAGATATTCAGAACCAGTTAAGACCCCTGCCTACCAGCGGAGCAGTGAAACCAGCCAGCATCAAAGTCAGTAGGAAAATTTGGCACCCACTCTGCCAGGCTGGATCTGGAGAAAACTCCCAGCTCTTGGCTTCTCTTTGAGGAGGGAAAGAGGAGAATAAAACGTACATCCAGCCCTGGACTTTGGGGAGTCTGCCTGACCGACTGGTTTCTGTCTTGCCTGAAACTAAGTGCTGACAGAACGAGGTGCCAGGTCCAGGGCAGCTGAGAATTAGGTGATTATTTGAACTAGCACATACCACTTCTTCATGGTTCCTCCCTCTAGCTCAGTGCAGAGAAACCCCCTACTCTGGGCTTCTCCCGGGGGAGGGAAAGAGTTGGAGCCTGTGGTCAGTGTTCTCGGTATTTGGGATGAGGGGTGGGGAGCTGTTCTCTCTCCCTTTCTTTGATTTTTTTAAAATCTATAATGTTGAGTAGAATTAGTCTGCATGTACAGACACCCCCCCCTTTTTTTTTTTTTTTGCTGTGCCTGCGGCATGTGGAAGTTCCCAGGCCAGGGATCAAACTCTTGCCACAGCAGCAACAATGCTGAATAACTGCTAGCCCACCAAGGAACTCCTATCTATATTTTTCTTAGATTTTGAAAATCATCTCTTTAATCTTCATTTCATGTTTTCGTTTGTTTTTAATTATGGTAAAAGAATGTTAGGAACACAGCATGAGGTCTTACCCTCTTAAATTTTCACACGTGCAATGAGAGTAATGTTAACCCATTAGCACAATGTAAGCACAATGCGTGGAGTAGCTCTCTAGAGCTTATTCCATAGGGAGTCTCATGAAGTGGCAGTCAGATGGTGCTCAGGCTGGAGTCACGTGAAGGCTTGAATGGGATGCATGTACGAGATGGCCTCTTCTCTTCTAGGTCTGGCACTTCAGCTGGGAAGGCTGGAGAAGCTTGGAATTGGGCCGCCATCTCTGTCCTTCCTCATGTGGTCTCTCTACAATGCCTGACTGAGCTTCCTCACAGCATGAGGATCTCAGAATGTCAGGCATTTTGCCGTGGTGGCTAGCTTCCAGCAATATGAGTGTTCTAAAAGACCAGGGCAGAAACGACAGGCTTGCTCTGACCTAACCTCAGAAATCACACAGAATCACTTCCACCACAGCCTATTGGTTACAACAGCCAGCTCATATTCAATGTAGAAGGGCACTACACTTGTCCAAAAGGGATTTGTGTGCTGCATTGTGGTGCCATACTTGGACATGATCTGCTGTGCATTCCATCTCTGGTAATAGCGTCTTGTAGACCTAAAAGCGTGCAGTGGAATTATACCATGTTTATTTTATTTACTTACCTATTTCTGTTCTAGCATGTGCAAGGCAGTATTCAAGGACCGAGGATGTAGTTGCAAAAAAGATATACACACACATTCACAAACATACTGACTGGTCTCAGTTTCCATTCATGACCATCAACATTAAATTCAATCTGGGGGAGAGCTCGAGAAGGACACACCACCTGGGAGGCATGGCTCGCTGTGAGACTGTCTGTGTAGACTGGATGTCACGTGTGTCAATCCTGTTGATACCATCACTGAGACACTGAGAAATATACAGTGGCAGTACATCAAATGCTCGTTTTATTTACTCATTTACTTTAGAATCAAACTTCCACATCCTTCATCCTCACTATTATTTTAGTGAAAGCTGGTTGATATAATTTTTTACAAGATCAGCTTGGCTTCTGCATTGAGAATTGACTGGAGGAAGGCAAAGGCAAAAGCAGGGCAATTATTAAAAAATAAATTGATTGTGAAGATCCAAGAAGAAGAAGATGATGGTGGTTTGGACCAGGACTTCTATGAGAATCTGAGGATCTTTATTCCTCCCCTCTGAAGGCAACTCTAGTCATTCACAGATTTAAGAACAACCCCTCTGACCACTGTCTAGAGCCCAGTCCTATGGCTGGAGACTACTGGTGGCAGCCAGGCCAGGTTTGATTTCATGCCACCTCTTGTTTTTTGCTCCCCTCTTCCCCTTTTTGGTGCTCTTGGCTTCCACGGGGTTGGGATGGCATGCAGGGGGATTAGAGGAGGTGGCAACAGTCTTAATTTAATGTTATTGTCAATGATGTCTTTGTGGACTCAAAGCTACAGTCCCTACTTTTGGAGCACTGCAGGGACTTCCTTACCGCCCTACCAGTACGCCTGGAGTCTCTCATAGCATGGTCCTCAGGCTGCCCTCTTGCAGGACGCTTTGAGGTCACAGCACCTACTCTAAATGGTGTTCTTTCTCCTTGTCCTGCTCTTGCCAGCTGCTCACGTGAGCTACAGGGGCTGTGTGTCAGCTTCTCCCAGAGCTTCCTATCCTTAACCCACTCAGCATTGGCAGTACCAGGATCTGTATATTCCACACGAAGGACCCAGACAGAAGGCGGGATGGCAGTCTCTTCTTCCAGGCACTCCTGATCTCTGTGACTGGTTCTCTTAGAGACTCTGCTCAATTAGATTGAAATGGGGGAAAGAAGGGGGGGAACCACAATACTCTTCTCTCTAGGCTGACAGCTCACAACTCGGATGATTCTCTAGTACAATAACTTTCTTTAGCATTGCCTTCTCTTTAAATCAGCTTGTGGTGGATAGATGGGGGTGAAGGAATCTGATCTGATTTTGATTTCTTTTAATAAGCCCCATAGTGGATATTTGTCAGTTCCTTGGTGTTCTCTTTAGAGTTTCTTTGAACATTTATTTATCCAGTATTCTCAGACCATAGAAAAGTCTAATTCAGAACCCCATTTAACTTTTCTATTTCTTGATTTAATTTTTAAAAACATTTATTTTCTTATAAAATCATCTGGGTTTTCTTTTTTTCTTTCTTTTTTTTGGTTCATAGTCATGTTACATAATTACTTAGAAGATTTAATATATTTGGTTTCAGCTCTTCACAATTGGCCCCTAAGAGCCATGATCCAAGAAGTCTGAATTTGCTGAAATAAGAATGTGGACCAAGGCAGCCTGGGCCCGAGTGCAGCACTTTTATCTCTGAGTGGTTTTGTTATACTCTACCTGTCAACAGTAACTCGGTAAGGGATGAAATATGTGCTTCTTTGAGTAAAATAGCTATTAAGTAAGAGAAAACTTTAGCACAAGTGGAGAGGGCAGCTAAATGGCTGGGTAAGGATGTGTTGGGAATCACTCGACTTTTTATTGCGGTGTGATTTAGAGGAAAACTGAATATTTCAATATTTATCATTTTGGTCATTCGAACACCTTGAAATACAGCCAGAGCAAATATCAATGCTCTGTGCTGTATGTGTTCATAGGTGTGTTTGTGTGTACTAATGTAAAACTATATTTATTTTTTAAAGTCTTTCTTATGTTTGCTATTATTTCTTGTAGCTGTATCTGTGTGTGCATGCTTTCCTTTTTATTTCTTGGCAGTATTTTTCAGAGACATGTCTACTACTTTTCCTAAGAATCAGCTTCCTATTTTATGATTTACTTATTCTGCACTTTTTCATCAAATTCTTCCACTAGACGTTTGCTAGCCTTGCTCACCTCTTCCTTTTGAGTTGTTTAGATGTCACCTCTTCAGATAAACTGTCTGTGACTGTTTTATCAAGAATAACAACTTCCTTCTATCCCATTTCTGTCTCTAACCCCTTATCCTACCCTATTTTTCTGTACAGAATTAATCTCTATATAACATTGTTACATAATTACTTGTTTATGTTTTTACTTATTTACCTATTTACTTACCCAGTCTGGAATGTAATAAGCCTTTGCCAAATATTTGTACAATGAAGACTGAACAGAGTGAACATTTTTACTCATCCTGTTTGCATAAGAAATTCTTTGCTCAACTATTTTGAGTTAAATTATGAGTTCACTTTTTTCTATTTTTATTTGACAACCAGAGCCTTTCATTTAAAAAATACTTTATGACTGCAGTTTTGATTTTGCTGTCCATGCTAGAGTTATTTAGCAAGGCTTTTAAAAAACATTTTCAAGTGGTGTAGGTGTTTTTATTTAATTTCTTTGTTGATAATTACCAGTTTTAATTTGCAGTTGGAGAATTTGAACTGTACAGTATGAGTTTCTTGGCTTTTATTGAGATGATCTTCATGAACTACTACTATTACATGATTTTTTGGGGCAAATGGTCTCTATAGAATAAAATGTACTTTATCTAATAAATAAACTTATGAATTGTATTACTCAAACCTTAGGGAAACTTGGTCAGTCTTGTATAAAAGAAAGCTTGTTTTAAATTCTTACGAAAAAATTATTTTTCTATCAGTATTATCTTCTACTTCCAGTACTTCCAGTAAAAGGTCATATTTTCATTGTGAATTAAATCTCTCTCTCACTCTCTTTTTTTCTTTTTTGCTTTTTAGGGCCGCACCCAGGGCATATGGAAGTTCCCAGGCTAGGGGTTGAATTGGAGCTACAGCTACTAGCCTACACCATAGCTCATGGCAACCCTGGATCCATAACCCACTGAGTGAAGCCAGGGGTTGAACCTGAAACCTCGTGGATCCTAGTTGGGTTTGTTACCACTGTCCCATGATGGGAACTCCTTAAATCACTTAATAAAAATGACTGTGTTAATGTTTTTGTATATTCAGATTTACTTTGTTTGAAATTAGTATTACTATTTGCTTTCCTTTGGTCTGATTTTGCCTATTAAACCTTTGATTACTTTTGTTTTTAGCATTTTAGTGTACTAATGTTAAGTGTGAATTTTGAAGTTGACTGTTGTTAGATTTTGGCTTAATAGGATTGTTAAGTTATTTTATTTTTAGTCCAAACTCTTTAGGGATTTCTTTTTTCTATCTTTCTCTTTTCATTGTGAATGTTTCTTTGTTACTAGATTTTTTTTTCTCTGATTTTCATTTTCTTTTGTCTGGTGATTGAAAGGTAAAAATCTTGCTTTAACTTTGAAAAGAAGTTACTTTAATTAAAAAAATGCTTGAAACCAGATTTTATTATCTAATTAAAGAATAAGAATTTTTGAATTCTATGTAAAATGAAGAATTTAGCAAAATTTCCTTTCCATTACCTCTTTTTGATTTCCTAATGTAATCTGCAGCTCTGTGTTATTATTATTTTTGTTATTTGGGTTATTATTATTTTTGTTATTTAGTTATTTATTTCAACTTTGTTTTTCTTTCAAGACACTTTTGCTTTTTACTTTGAATTTTGTAAATATGTGACAAAGACTTAACAAATTGAACCCCGGTATCTGTTATCTTCATCTTTTATTTGTTTTTTAATAGACCTACTCCATACACACCAACGAGGTCTGAATTTTAACTGGTCATATATCCACTCAACTAGAGATTTTAGTTCTTAATCTCCATGTAGTTAAGTGAGGCCATGTGATTAATGTTTGCTCAACTGAGTGTAAGCAAAGTATGGTGTGTAATTTCCAGATCAATTCTGTGTAAGGAAATGACTTACTTTCTATGCCTTCTTTTTTTTTTTTATATATATGCTGCAGTTTATTTTTTTTATTAAAGTATAGTTGGTTTACAATGCTGTGCCAATTTCTGCTGTACAGAAACGTGACTCAGTCATACATACATATAGTTTATTTAATCTATTTACTTTTTATTTTTTAAATGATTTTTATTTTTTCCATTATAGTTGGTTTATAGTGTTCTGTCAATTCTTTCTACACCTTCTATTCCCCAATCTCAATGGCCTAGAATGTGCGTATAATTGTCCTTGCCAGCTTCAACCATATATCTGGGGACAAAACTCTAGGAGATAGCAGAGTGACAAGAGGGAAGGACTCTGGGTCCCTATTACCAGGGACTGCCTTTCCCACAAACTTTTCTTTATTCCTTGGATAAGTTTTATTTAGAGGTAGATATCTCCATTTTTAGGTTAATAGCTAAGTTCTTTCTTATAGATCACAGACAGTTTTTATTTTAAGGGTCCCCTATTTCCCATTTCTTTCTGATTTTTTTTTAAACTTGAATGAGGAGTTATTTCTCTGGGCCTGGTATTTGCCAAGTAATGTGATGGTTTCATTCCCTTTGAGTTTATATATTATCCACACCTTTATTGCTAGAATTCCCCCATCAGCTCTTAAGCTGACAACCAACTTGATGAACACAACCTCCAGCAAATATCTGGTGTACAGCAGACATCCATTTAGGATGACTTTGTTCGATAGAGTGAGACATTTCTTCTACTCTTACTTTTTGATTCTTAAATTGTGGGGGAAGTAAAGTTATTTTTGGAATTAAAAAATATTTTGAAATTTGGTTGATTTGCTGTAGATAGTACATGACCAGTATAATCTCTGGAGGGTATTCTTCACTCTGCTCTAACTGAAATTTTAATTTATCACCAAAGAGCAGGCACTACAACCCATCCTCTATTCAGTGGCAGTACTAGAGATTGATGCTTCCTGAATGGATGTAGAGAGAGAATGTAAAGGTGGGCAAGGGGGAAATCAGCAGTACTGAGTTAGCTGGTATGTTAGGACCTTTTCCAATTCATTCCTGTAAAACTGAATAGTGGTTTCGGGGGTCTTGTCAATGATTGTTTTAGAACACATTGAAGCTATAATTAGGGGTAAATCATTAATCACTAATTGATTTTTTTACATGTTTTTATTGCTCTGACAGTTCTCATCACTTTTTTTCCTTTACATGGGAAGAGAAGGAAATGTGTGTCAGTTTCCATTTATCAGTATCATCATGACCTAAATGACCTACTATTTCACCTCAATTTTGTTTTAAGCCTCTTTATGCTTTGGGGAGAAAAGTTTTTGTTTTTATTTTTTTGAACTAAACAAAAAATGAATAGATGTGAACTTCAAGTTCAAAACCATGTAGTACTATTGTTGGCCTTCCCAAAGGTGCATAATTGCCTGTGGGAAAGACTTGTTTGGTTTGAAAACCCTCTGAATGTTCATGAAAATTTGTAGAAGTCAGTTTTGCATCTCATTTTGAGTGGTGGGACTGTTTTTTTAGACCTACCCAGGATTAAGTAATGTGTGGAAATGGTCCCTTTGAGTGTCTTTACAGGAATAGCCCTACAAAGGCAAGAATACATTAAAAGGTTGTGATAAATACAGACATTTCTAGCAAATGGCTTAATCATAATGCATATCCACTCTTTTCCTCAAACTTTTAAATGCTTCTCTCACAAAAGCACTTAGAAGCTTGCAGAACCTCTGACAGGCTTTACAGAAGATTTCTAGGAATTGGGAGGGTCTATTCACCTGGCTTTGGATGCCACCTATTCATACACTTCATCTAATCAGATTAGTCCAGTTAGCGTTTTCCAAATGTGAATTCCCTTCTGATTTAGACCCTTGACTAGCACACTGTGGAAATGGATTTTATTCTAGCAGAAGTTCCCTCATTGATCTGGTTCTGGTTCTTTCTTTCCCACCATTGATCTTTCAGATTCTCATAAGTCCTTGCTCTGGATGTAATGACTTGTGTCAGTCTTGGCAACTGTGCTCTTTCTAATCCTTGTTTAGTTTTGATCTCTAATTGTAAGCTGGTTATCAATTTCCAGGCCCTCTCAATTTTTCTAGTACCTGCCGTCTCAGTTTTGTCCAAGTCATATCTTTGGTCATCTGAATTTGGCTGCATTTCTAATTTTGCAGTCACAACTGTTAAAAGTCTTAGAATAACAAAATTACTGGCAAATTCATATTTAATATATATGTGTATTTAGATATGTGTGTATGTGTGTATGATTATACCACAATTTAACAAAATATAGATATTATAAAACATCCTAAACTGTGTTAAAAAATAACTACCATTTAAATTTTAAAAAATACAGGTGTACTTTTCCATCATGCCCTTTTCTCTGTGACTTCCTCAAACTCTGTACATTTTTTAAAGATAAGAGTATTGCAGAAATAGAATACTCTGCGTTTCCAGCTGCCTGGATTGCCTCAGGATCTAACACAAGACCACACGACTATGCATCTCCTTCCTCAAGTTAGGGATTATTTAAGAATATTGCATCTTTGCAATACTCATCTTTGCAGTATTCTTAAATACACTCCCCACTGTCTGAGAAGTAATAAAATTACCAAGTTAAAAGTATCATTAGGTAGAGGCAGAAGGGATAGGAAAGAGGAGGATTGGAAGGTATTCTCTTTATTTTTGGGAAACTGATATATTAAAAAATTAAATTCTTACTTTGATAAATTTATCCCTCCCCTTTAAGATAAAGGAGTTATCTTTATCTTGATGGTCTCTGGAGATGACAGGGTTCCTTTGAGATAGCTAATTCATAATTCCTGTTTTCATAACATTTTTCACTCCCATGATAATATATGTGGGATCATTTTGTCCTTGTATGTTTCCTTATTGGAATACTGATAATTTATTGTAGGGAGCAAATGAGTCATGCAGGTGCAGGGGCATGACATTTATTAATTGTTGACCTTCATCTTCAACCGTCAGCACTTACGACAAACATAAGGAAAAAGCTGGAGTAGGGAAACAGCCCAGGGAAGAAAAATAGTGACTGGTAGCTAATGAGGAGTCTGTCACTGTGATTTTAATTTAAATGTATCTTAACATATTTATAGGAGAGTTTCTAATTATTTTTTTTGTAGTTCGTTTTAAATAAAATCCAAAGTCTTCTTTGGCAGAAGTGCTGTTCTTCCTGGTGTCAAGTTTGGAACTCCTTCTCATTTTTTTTTTTTTTTTTCGCTTCAAGATAGTTTTTATTTTGGTTTTGCTTAGTTTATCCTTTTGCTTTTCAATATTCCATGTTATATCAATTATTTCACTCAGTTGCTCTACCCCTGAGCTCTACCCCCGTTGTCTCAATTATTGTGACTTTAATCATTTTAATTTGTCATTGACCTTCCAACTTTTTGGCAGTCATTCATCACTAATGTAGTGCCAGAGATGTACCTTATGCTTTATACAATTGTTGAATATGAATAAACTGGCTCACTGCTTGGGACAGAGCTTTCTACCTTGGGAAATGATGTTTTCATAGTACCAGTGATACCTGAATTGCTAGGAAATTCTTAACTAATGGAGGTAAAAGACTTGCATGGTAGAGAGTGATTGCAGTGAAGTCACAATACCCATCACATGCCGTGGTGATAAGAATGCTGAATCTCATATTTACTTATTATAGAGAAGTAATATACCTTCTAATTCTTTAAAATTTTATGTCAGTATGCATTGATAGACATAGGAAAATACATTTATAATCTCATATATTTCCTCACCAATTAATAGGGCAGTTGAAAGAAAAATCATTATGGCTCAAAACCCCAGGGGCAGCTGGCAGGGGAACATAGTGTTCGATTTGCAGAAAAGCCTCCAAGCTTGTTTCTAGGTGCAGTAAAATGTTATACTGAGCAAAGTAAATCAATAAGGAGTAAGAAATATGAGATATAATACATATACTTAAAATTCTAAAGATGTTCTTCAACCTACAAGAGGTTTAGACCAAATCAAAATGACCTAAATTTGCATTACTCTTTATAATTTGTTTGAAAAGAATTAACTCAATTTTTAGTTGCAGAATTGAATTAAGGTATCTATACATGACTGCAGGCTCAGTATTCTCCTGAGAGAGCATAAAAGTCACAAAATAAACCCACCCCTTTAAACATACAGCCAAGCTATCGCCAAGCACTTTGGCTGCAATATTCACCTTCCTAAAGCCCTTGTGATTTTTAAATCAAAGATTAAAAAAAAAAGACATTTTGGAACTCTTCCTACTGTGTGAAATTTCTTGATTCCTTCCCATTATCTTTGCCCAGTAACCACACAGAGGGGTTTATTTTATTTTATTTTATTTTATTTTATTTTATTTTTTATGTGTCCTTGGCTGTGTGGAATGAGGAGGCCATCAAATAAAGGTGTAATCCTTGTTTAGTAATGGAGGCTGGTCCAGCAACTAGCTCAGGTCTGAAAGATCATCACATTAACATACGAACTAATGATTCTTTTTGTTCAGTTCTCAACATAATGGTTTTAAATTTAATGTATTCAACTTATAGTCTCATTAGGGGCTGTGAAGACAGCATGGGTATTTGTGTTGCATACATTAAACTGGTTTCATCAAAATATACTGTAATACATGGAGTAGGGGTTGGGCATGCTCAGTGATTTTGGGAGCAAAAAGAGTGATACACAGAACCTTTACTTTTATTAATTTAGTGAGTATTTTTCTTTTGGCAAAATTTTGCCAAAATTCCTAAATTGTTTCCTGAATTCTAAGCGAACTCTTCTTTAGCAATGGAGAGTTACTGCAAGTTCAGTCTAATGTTCCCTTTTTAGCCCAAGTTTGGCCCTTGTTAAAATCAGTGTTTAAACAGAATCTCTACTAAGTTCCTATATAAATCATTCTCCTTAGTTTCCTAGAAGGGAGACTTAACAGGGGACCTTGCAAAGGTCCACAGCCTCTTCTAAAGAAAACTACCCTGTGCCCAGACTCTGCTGATGGTGAGTCCTAGGCAGCCTGCCTTTTGGCCGGCTCGCCTTTGCTCTGTCCTCCATTCCCACCTACGGTTTTTCCACCTGTCGTTTAGCACCAACATTATTAGACCTGATGGGCATCTATCCCAAGGCCAGTCAGTCAGTAGACTGGCAGATAACTAGAATATGGTTCCTTGTGGTGTCTCGTCGTGCAGAGTCACCTGTGCCGATCAGTTCTTGTTCTGGATAATGTCTCTTGGGCAGGTCAAAGGCAGTTAGCAGAAGCAGACAGTTAAACTGCTGTGGCCACGGTGGAGCCAATGTCAAGGAGCTATTTGGCCATGTTTTATTCTAGGAGTTTTATGTCTTTAATGTATTTCTGTTAAGTTTTTTGTTTGTTTAGTCTGCGGTGTGCAGTGGCTTGATGCGGGACCTCAGTTACCAGACCAGGCCAGGGATTGAATTCCAGGCAGAGCAGCGAAAGCGCTGAGTTCTCACCATTAGACCACCAGAGAACTCCCTGTTTCAGGTTAATTTCTGTAAGCTAGAAGTCCAGTTTAACTGGTGAAAGCAAAAGCCTGTGTGAACTAGGTTAAATGAAACTCAGGATGGAAAATTAAGTTTCTGAACAGAAAAAGAGAAGTAGGGGCAATAACTGAAGAAGAGGATGGAAACAGTTTTTTAAGATGTTACAGTATATTTGTATGCTAATGGTAGTGAACTGAGAGAGGAAAAATGATAACGGAAAGAATGGAGGAGGGACAGATATTGAGCGGCTAAGAGGAGACTGGCCCTAGAGACAGAAGGAGGGGTTAGACTTGGAGAAGAGCATGGGGTCATCCATTTCAAGCATCAAGAAAAAGGATGATATAAAACAGATATGGTGATAAAAGCTTGAAAATTTTCTCTATGATATCATCTGTCTTTTTGGAGAAATAGGAAACAAGGTCATCAGCTGAGAGGAGCTGGTATTGGAGATTTGAGGACAGAGAAGGCATGGAATAATTACCTGAGTAGAAGAGTGAAAGAGACCACAAACACAGACTGATTGCTGGGTAAGCGTCTTTTTGAGGTTAGGGATTATGAGATAGAAGAGGGAAGGGTGAGCGTGGCTGTGTATTTTGCTTCAGCTCTAGTCAGTTGTCCAGGTGCAAGGGTGAAGAGGGTAGGGAGTTGGGCTTAATGAGCCCTGGGATTTAGCCAGTTGTGTGTAGTAGTTAGAAGGGTAGGGAGTTGGGAGTGGAAAGGAGTGATTGTAATGATAAACAATGTTTAAATTGTGTAGTCAGGGAAGTGAGTGTATAATGGAGATGAGGGACAATGGAAAAGAGATCAATGGATTGTAAGCAAAGGATGGATGGAATTTTTACCCAAGGGTGGGAGAATAAAAGATTGGAGGTTCTGCTTGAAGTATTTATGGAAGGAAAGCAGATCTAAACGCAGCTTGGTTTCATCTAACCCGCTTTGAATACTGTGCTTGGTCTTTGTGCATACATAGCCCAGTATGGGTACCTAATTGCCTCATGTTCAAATTCTCTTTATCACCTTCTCTGTTCTGTAAACTATCCTGCTCACAGAGAACAGGAGGGAGCATCTCTCTGAGGAGTCATTTTGATCTTGCTAGTCAAATCCTTCGAATTGTATAATGATTCCAGTCCATTTTAAAAATAAAAATTTGATGTTCTTATAAATAACATCCCCATAACTTCTTCTTACTCTGGTCCTTTCTACTCCATTATTATTATTTTTCCATTTTGCACATATAAACACAGTGCATTTCCCAGGAGTGCTTTAAATACAAAAGGGATAGTTTTCTGCCTTTATCTCCCACTGATTTCATTGTCTCATGAAAAGGGAGAAGCTTTTCTCCTAAAGCTCTTCTTTTGCTGTTCTATAGCTCTTTGTAGTATTTTTTCACCATCTCTCCAGAGTAATTACAGCACAGTCCCAGAGCTTGATCTCTAAATTTTGTTTTATTTCCTCCTGTGATATCTTATAGGCTCAAAGCATAGAGAGTCTGGTTTTCTTTTTTTATTTATTCAAACATCTGGTAAGATTCAGAAACACAGTCTTCAGACACAGAGTGGGCCTTTGTCCTTCCCTGTCCCTCTGTGCCCGTGCCCCTGTGATTCTTTTTGATGTGTTATCAAGGAATTCCAGATGGAACTCTAACACTTTTTCTTTTTCCTTTTTGCTTTCATCACTGTACCTTGCTCCAGGCTCAGTGTTTTAATTGGGTGTCTTTCCTTTTAAAGGGACATGTATTAGGGCTTTAGGCTATTATATTTTTCCCTACTGATTGGTTATTCTGAGTGATTAGTTCTCATTCTCATTGGGCTGACCTCCTCTGTAGAATATTGGGACTAATGGCACTTAGGTAATTTTTTAGGTCTTTATATGCTTTTTTCTCATGTCCATTACCCATCATGCTTTCAGGGCTTTCAGATAAATCATTACTCGACTTGTCGTGACACCTTAAAGAACTGAGAGTTTTTTTTGTTTTCATTTATTTGTTTGCTTTTTCGTCTTTTTAGGGCAGCACCTGCGGCATATGGAAGTTCCCAGGCTACGGGTCAAATCAGAGCTGTAGCTGCCGGTCTACACCACAGCCACAACAACGTGGGGTCTGAGCTGCATCTGTTGTCTACACCACAGCTCATGGCAACGCCGGATTCTTAACCCACTGAGCAGGGCCAGGGATCGAGCCCGTGTCCTCATGGATACTAGTTGGGTTTGTTACCGCCAAGCCATAATGGGAACTCCAAGAACTGACAGGTTATTTTTCCCTGATGTTTCTGGAGAGAAGTTGAGTCTCAACAATGCTAAGTCCTGGTAGAAAATGGTGCTTTTGATTTTCTTAGATGACCCTCATGAGGTCTAACAAAGGAAGTATCTCTTCGTCAGGACAGCTCCCTTATTTCTTTTTGGTCTGTATTACTAGTTTCCTAGAGCTGCCATAACAAAGCCCCACAGAGGAATCGGCTCAAGACCACAGAATCTATTTCCCCACTCTGCTCGAGGCCAGAAGTTCAAAATCAAGGTGTTGGCAGGACCCTGCTTCCTCTGAAGCCTATAGGGGGTGATTCTTTCTTGCTTTTTCCAGCTTCTGATAGCCCCAGACATTCCTTGGTTTGAGGCAGTATAACTCCAAACTCTGCCTTTGTCTTCACATCTTCCTTCTGTGTCTGTGTCCAAATTTCTCTCCTTGTAAGGACGCAAGTCATACGGTATTAAGGCCTCGTCTAGTCCAGTATGGCCTAGCTTACCTGAGTACATCTGCAGAGACCCTATTTCCAAATAAGGTCAGGTTCTTAGGTTCTGGTTGGACATGGGGTTTTAGCAGACAACAGTCAACCCAGTCTGGTGGATGCAGCAGAAAGCTGTAAAAATGGCACGCTAACCATTCCGTAGCAAGATGAGTATTTCAGACTGGCACTGTGCGGCTTTGGGTCCCTTCCACTGCTAGCACCGTTTACCCCTTTTATGCATAGAGTTGACATTAAGGAGTAGAAATGACTGCTGGTGACTCCTTTCAGTCCTTCAAAATACATTTCTCTGAGAACTTTTACCACACATCAGAAAAATGATGCTTTGAGGAGAAAAGTGGATTTGATACAATATTATGAAAGCAGAAACATTAATAAATAATGTCTTTTACCGAATAAATGCCCTTTACTTGGGAAAGAAAAAATAAACTGTGAAGTCTTTAATTTTATCCTTTCATTGTCCCTCAGGAAGATGACTTAACCTGTTATTTTACCAAAAAGCCCGCTTAAAGGAGCCCCCTCACACGCGCAGTTGCCTTCCCTGTCTTCATTTCTTTACCACGCCCTTTCCCTCACTTTGCTCCATGAGGAAAATTTGCATTCTCTGCTGGCAGGGGCTGATCTTTTCACCTGTGCTCTGGATCTAACCTCGTTTCCTGCCTCTGAGATTTCATGCCTTCGATTTTTCTTTCTCCTTTGTAAATTTAATCTTTCTCTGTACCAGCTCTTTCCCATGTGTTGATAAATACATTTGGGTCTCCATCTCCTGACATGCTTTATTTATTTATTTTTTTGACTCTGCCACTCAAATCAATACTGTTTTTCTCAGGTCTCAATTCTTTTTGTCCTCTAAGTAGCATTTGACATGTTGACCATCCTCTCTTTAAATTTTTTTTCCCATCTCTTTCTTCTTACCTCACTGTTATTTCTTATCTGTCTCCTTCATAGGCTCTCATCTCTCCTACTGTGTCTTAAAATGGAAGTATTTACCAAGTAGTTAAAGTTTTACTTAAAACTTTTTCTTGTTCTTTTTTGATGATTTCATCAGCCTTATATCTTCCGATATACATGTGGAACACACATATAGAAGCCTTTCAGACCTGTACCCCTTGCTCCTAATTTTTTATAATATTCAAGTGGAAAAGCAGCAACAGCAGCAGTAAGAATATGAGCTACTGTTGAGTGAGTGCCCAGTGTGTGCTGTCTACAGTTCCAGGTACTTTTTCTTTCCTTCTTAAAAAAACTAATTCTCAAAAAAAACTGTGTTGGATGTTAGTATTCCTATTTTTCAGAGAACGAAAGGGGTTAGAAACATTAAGGTACTTTTTTGCAAAGTCACATAGTTAAGTCCTGAGACAGAGAAAGCAAAGGTTCTCTACACAGACTCCATCAACGTCTCCATAAACCCAGTGCACCGCCTCACCTCACTTTTTGGTTAATAAGAACACCTCACTCCTCATTTCGTTAATTTCAGGATTCAGCTTCTAAACCTCGGGGTTATTTCTGCACTTCCTTTTTCACAAGACTCCTCACGCAATCACATAATTACTTGCCAATTCTTCATGATGTCTTGAGTCCAGCCCCTCTTTCCAGACTCAGCGTTGCCATACCTGTTCAAGCCCTCATCCTTTGCCTTGTCATTACAAAAAAAAAAAAAAAATTCTCACAGCCTATGCTGCACATTCCTTGGTGTCCTATGCTGCACACTCCTGCATGGTGATCTTCCCTCCTAAAGCCCAGCTAAAGAGTGTCATCCACTCAGAGTTATTCACAGTTTCCATTGCATGCTGAATTAGGTACAGTCTCCTTACACTGGAAGTGATGTGTAAAAGATTAGTTTATTTAGATGATAAAATGAGAAAGGACACATAACAGCAGTTAGCATCATGTTTGCATATGGAAAGAACTTAATATATATTTTATATTATAATAATTCAGTGCTCTTCAAAATGTGGTTCTAAACTTATACTTCTAGCTTACGTATTCCAAAACCCTTCAACCCTACCCTCCATTCTAACAGGACACATGAACATGTATCCACTTTTCTGCCGTAGTGCTTTTATTCATACTGTTTTTCTTTATCATCCTTTAGCTCTGCTTTTGAAATCCTTTCAATTATAGGTCCTTCTCAAAGGCCATCTTCATGAGGATTTTCCTGACCCAAGATTCCCCGGTCCCAGCTGATAGAATTGTTTCTTACTATAATCCCATGGCACCTTGTTTATAACTCTCAGATAACAAGCAACATAGACTATATAGTAATGTAATTGGGTACTTGGTTCATCTTTTCTGGATTGTGAAGTCTCTGAGGGCACAATTTGCATCTAATTAATTCAGCACTTTTATAGAGCCTAATATAGTAACTTATACAATATTTGCACTCAATAGAGATTTGAATTTATATTAGCTTTTTCTAAATTTCTTAAGATAATACTAAGCTGCTACAACAAAAGGACCCCAAATTACTCTCAAAGTGAGACAGAAATAATTGCCTTGAGGGAAATATGGGGTCCAAGGCATCCTGCTCCCTGCATGAGTTGACCTGGGGACCCAGTTTCCTCTGTCTTTTTAGTTCCATTTCCTTGCCACCTCATCTGCATTGTAGAAGCTAGCTTACCTGCTTCATGTTCTCAGTACAGTTTGTGGCGTGAGGATGAGGAAGTGGAAAGCAAGCAATTTTCCTCTAAGGAAATGATATCACTTATTTTCCACATAAGTGATACCATATATTCCATTAACATTCCAGTGCTAAGAGATTAGTCACATGGCCACTCTGAGCTGCAAGGAAGACCATGACAGGTAGCATCTAAATGAAGGGATAGCCACATCCTCATATATCTAGGACCTTTCCAACTCTAAAAGAAGACTTGGAGAATGAAAGGTTAGAGGATAATGAGCAGTCTTTGCCACACCTCCTCAGGAAATCATCTCCGATGATGTATTTTATTTTTACTCCCCGTATCTTCTTATAACAAGACCACTTAGATAAAATCATTCTGAATAACCCAGTATTTTGGATTGCTACATGGCTATTATGGCACTAAAATTTTTTAACTAACTTTTTTGAGGAGAAGTCGTCCAACACGTATTGCAGCTTCAATGAAATGATTGAGCCTGTTATAATCATTTCTTAAGTGCTCAGGGTTATCTTTATAAATGTGAACATTTTACTGAGCTGAAATAGATGTCCTTGGACACGATGGTTCAGGTTCCTCTTTACAAACATTCAGCACTCTGTTGTGATGTAATAGACTGACACCCTTGAGTACTCTCCAAGCTTTCATTCTCATACTCACTGTCCCCACTTCTTTAGGCTGTCTGTTTTTAAGCAGTAGGCCCAGTACTTCCCTTTGCTGTTAGACTTTTAGTTCATAATGCTTGCAATGCTTGCTGGTGTCAGTGCAAAGGCCTACAGAAGCCCTTGTCCCTCTTCTTTCTTGCTGTTTATAAAATTTTATGGGCTTAGAAATCAAAAAGTGTGCTAGGTGTATTACATGTTTTAATTAATTTCATCCTTTAACAACTCTATAAAAGATACTCTTGTTTTCCACGTCTTATGAGTGATCCAACAGAGCACCAAGTTTAAGTAACGTGCCCAAGGTCACAGCATTAGCAAACAGCAGAGCCAGGATTCAGCTCACAGTCTGACTCCAGAGTCTGTATTCTTAATAATTACATTGTATTGCCTTTAGGCTTCTTCAGATTCTATTCAAACTATGAATAAATAGACTCTGAAAGAGAGTAAGAGACACTCCTGCAAAAATAGCATTTTTGGTTGTTAGAACATTCTATCCTTGCTGTACTACATGCAAATGACATTGAAAGGTAGGCAAGTTCCACAAAGGTGAGTGAGGTAATATGGCAGCTGTAGTTGTGGCAGTTGTGTCAGGAAGCAAGGAGGGAGCTTATTCCATACCATGCAGAGTAGATCAATTATAAAACAAGAATTCAGAGGGTATGAACTCAGTGTTTAATCTCTTCTGCATTTCACATCACTAGAATTAGAAGTCTATTCATGCTCTTTTTTCAAAGTGGTCAAACATTTTGATGATTCTTGATCTGGAATACATGTAAAACTGCAGTTTCTCATCTTGACCATCATGTCACCAGGATAAGAGGGTAAGTTTCCAAGGAAGCAAGAAAAAGTCTACAGAATGTCACCAGTGTTTTGAGTGTTTTTTTTTTTTTTTTTTTGGTGCTATAATATGAAAGTTAGATTCCAAACATGACTGATTTAAAGAAAAAGAAAGCATCTCTTGGTCAAGGGGAAAGTTGATACTTTGGAAGGAATGTGCATTTGAAAAATGCAATGTAAAGTATCTGGACAATGTTTTTAATGTAACGTATAAGTGGCAAAGAGTATCTCAGTGTGAGGAGATATTAGCTGGGAATAAGGCCAATAACCAAGAAAATTAGTGAAATGAAAAAATATTGTGTAAATGCTGACAGAAGGGTAGGCACTATCTAAGATTATTATAACCTCTACAAGATTGATATTTTCAAGTGACTTTGAAGCTTTGCTAGCTTATTTTGATGACTAACAGTTTTTGGAGTGTTCCTCGGGTACTGACTCATTTTTCTGCTTCAAAACAACCCATAGCATTTTCTTTTATAGCAGAGCTGTCACTGATTGACAAGTAAGAAGGCTCTTCTCGTAGCTATGGCTGCGAATGGTTTTATTATAAGGCAGCAGCATGTTTGGGAGGCCTGCAATTTGGTTTATTACAAAACAAGCATGATAGTAGAATTTCCTATGAAATCACATACCTCCACCATTTTCACTCCTGCACCTCATTAGCCTGTCAAAATGAGTAGTTACATTCATTTTTTATATAACAACACATATAATTACAAGTTATAAAACTCAGACTGCAGCATATAAAGGAAATAAACTAGCCTACATAGCAGCAAAATGAGTATGAAGGGTATAGTGGCCCAGTAGTAAGAAATTTTATATATCCGGAACCTGCTATAGGCAGACATAAATATTTCTACCTCAAACCATCAGACATTCCCAATTCCTTCTTCTATTCCCCATCTCACTCAGCTATGAGAATGTAAGTATTAGATTGATGAACACTGAAACCCTTGAAAAGTTAAAAAAAAAGAGAATATATTGAAGTTGGCCTACTGCCAAAACATCTCTTCTTTTATACTGAATTCCTTAAATTCAAGTGATAGGAGCCAAGGCTGTGCTAGCTTCAAGTATTTAAAATTCCTTAGGGATAACACTACTATCTAAATGGGTGTAGGAAGAAGTCATTGCCCAAGATCAAAGTTGAATTTCTGGAGTTCCTACTAGAATTTTATTTTTTTATTTTATTTTTTATAATGATGTTAATTTTTTTCCATTATAGCTGGTTTACAGTGTTCTGTCAGTTTTCTACTGTACAGCTAGGTGACCCAGTCACACATACATGTATACATTCTTTTTTCTCACATTATCATGCTCCATCATAAGTGATTAGATATAGTTCCCAGTGCTATCTAGCAGGATCTCATTGCTTATCCATTCCAAAGGCAATAGTTGGCATCTGTTAACCCCAGATTCCCAGTCCATCCCACTCCCTCCCCCTCCTCGACAACCACAAATCTGTTCTCCAAGTCCATGAATTTTTTTTCTGTGGAAAGGTTCATGTCTGCCATATATTAGATTCCAGATATAAGTGATATCATATGGTATTTGACTTTCTCTTTCTGACTCACTTCACTTAGTATGAGAGCCTCTAGTTCTATCCATGTTGCTGCAAATGGCATATTTTATTCTTTTTTATGGCTGAGTAGTATTCCATTGTGTATATATACCACATCTTCTTAATCCAATTATCTATTGTTGGACATTTAGGTTGTTTCCATGTTTTGGCTGTTGTGAATAGTACTGCAGTGAACATGCAGGTGCATATGTCTTTTTCAAGGAAAGTTTTGTCCAGATATATGCCCAAGAGTCAAATGGTAGTTTACGTATAGTTTTCTAAGGTACCTCCATACTGTTTTCCACAATGCTCGTACCAATTTACATTCCCACAACAGTTCAGGAGGGTTCCCTTTTCTCCACACCCTCTCCAGCATTTGTTATTTGTGGACTTAATGATGGCCATTCTAACTGGTGTGAGATGGTACCTATTAGAATTTTAAGCTGGTCTGTTTAGCCTTGTCTCTGAATTTGGAATAGAGCAATATCATGTACAATCTTGAGTCTTCAGTTTTGTAACTTTGGTTTAATCTTTGGGGTAGAATCATTTGCCATGTGATCTGATCATCTGTGTTAGATTCCCTGGCAGATGCTGAGGTCATGCTCAGGCTCACACATTCCTTTTATGGCAAGTCTAAATACTTTCTGTGAACATACACTCCAGATCCACTTGTTACCTTGTCCTCTGACTTTTGTGTCCATGAGTTTTGTCTCTCCCTCTCTCTCTTTTTAACCCCACGTAAACCTAAATTCTAAATTCTATCACTTCACTGCATTGTAAGAACAAAAATATCCACTCATGCCAAGATTTTAGTGAATTTCCTAGAACTGATGAAGATTTGGAAGTCATGAGGGTGAGTTCATTGTCCTGGTTCTGTTTGCCTCCTTTTCTCTGTGTGCCCTCTTATTTTGACCTGGAATTCTCCAAACTCTGCATTTTTATTATATAGAGTATCCTTCTTTTAAGCTTTCATTGATTGATAAGTAGGTCCTGAGGGCCTTAACTTTTACTCTAAAGACCTTTCATAAATCTTTCCAGCAAAAAGAGCTCTCTGCCTTGGACGAATTACTGCTTCAGCTGTCAGCTGTTATAATCTTTAACTATCCTGTTATGAATAATAGCTCAGTCATTTTATTAATTGCTTTCCTCCTTACATTTCTCTCCTCCCTTTTCATTATCCCTTTGTTGTCTTTCTCCCTCCTTTCCTTTCTTCTTCCTTTCATCCTTCCTACCTTATACACCTGACCTGTACTATATACTCTTCTGGGAACTGAGGTAAGGAAGGTGAATAGGAGAGGTCCTTACTTTCCAGAAGCAGCAGTATAGAAAGGGGAGACAAAAACACACAAAAAGCAAAACAAAACAAAACAACAACAACAACAAGACACCTCACAGAGTGGGAGTTTGGGGGAGGGGGGGTAAAAGTCATTTCATGGTTGCTAACTTGGAGAATTGCTTGATAGGCATGCCATTAATAGGAAATTCCAGAAAAGGAGAAGGTTTTAGACAGAAATAATAAGTTTGGTTTTCAACATGTTGAAGTTTTATGCACCTGCAAGAAACCCAAGAAGGGGAAAATTCAACTTGGAGTCTAGAAAAGAGGTGAAAGTTGGAATATAATTTTGAGTCACCAGTCTGAGGGATGAGATTACCCAGGAAGGAGAAAGAAACTAAAAAGAAAAAGGGGTCAAAAAAGGATATATTTTAAAATAGTAGCCACATTTTACAGCAGTCAGAAGCAGAGCCACAAAAAGTAAAAACAAAAGTACACGGTAAAAGTAAAAAATTACATGGAAACTAACCTAGTTCATTTCTAAACTCTTTCCTTCTTTTTATGACCTTGAATCCTTGGAGCCCATGGATGTGAAAGGTGACTATCAAGGGAGGATAAGAATAGAGAGCTGTACTGTAGGAAAGGGAAATCTTCATAAGGGGGTGCATAACCAATGGTGTTCGGTGTCTCAGAAACATGAAGACTGAAAAGGGGCTGTTCAGTGAGTCTCTGCCTTCCTTAGTCTATTGTTGTTGATCGTTCCATTTTGTTCTCTTTCAATGAAGACATGATGGTACATGGTCACCATATTTTTCAACTTTCTTGTCTACTTTTTTTCCCCACAGTTTCCATTAAGTTCTATTCTTTTAAGTAGTATTTTGTGAGCCTTCTCCGAAATGTATTCTAGTGTTTTAAAAATTTTTCTAAAATCCTTATTGAATATTTATCTTGATAGAGTCCCACTGGTTAACTTGAGTTAATGCTTCATTTGATCTCATTTTGCTTTTATTAATTCATTCCTAGATAGCACTTGTTTATTGAGAAGCATGCTGAACTTGTGGGTCATAGTCAACCTGTATTGTCTGTTAATCTCTGGATTTCTTTTGTTTGCATTTCTGCACAGACAGAAGTTAGTAGATCTTAGTATGTTATAATATCATCTGGGTTCAAAGGGTGTGGTTTTCTTTGTTTTTTTCTTTTGGTTGATGTGGAAGGATACAGTCTGAGTAACATAATGAAAAGACAAGTCAAAATGTTAAAAAGGCTT
>PVHT020000257.1:11806609-11863156 GCA_004024745.2 Catagonus wagneri | reverse complement strand
TCAACCTGTATTGTCTGTTAATCTCTGGATTTCTTTTGTTTGCATTTCTGCACAGACAGAAGTTAGTAGATCTTAGTATGTTATAATATCATCTGGGTTCAAAGGGTGTGGTTTTCTTTGTTTTTTTCTTTTGGTTGATGTGGAAGGATACAGTCTGAGTAACATAATGAAAAGACAAGTCAAAATGTTAAAAAGGCTTTTCAGTTAACAGTTCACACTGAAGATTTCTATAAGCACGGACAATTGTCAGTAGAGTTTTTTTCAAACTGACAGTCATGAAGTAAATTTTCAGTCCTGCAAGAACTCAAGAAGTTGAATACGCTAGGTGCTTAAAGACAGAAGAAAGTTCTCTTTTCTTAAGTCATACATTTTTTGGATTTGACATCTCACAAAAAGTGATTTTCTTCTGCTATTTTCTATAAAATATGTGACTGGTTTTATGATTGTTTTACATTATTTTACTACTTTCACAAGAATCCTTGCAATAAATTTCAGGGTATTTTTTTACAAGGAGAACAAAAAGAGAATTCCAATGGGGCTGAAATGATTCTTTCTTTTTATACCTAAACATTTATTATATGAGTTTATGCAAAACTGTGATCACAAGGCCAATGAGTCTAAAGATCTGTTTATATTTCATTCTTCTGGGAAAAAAGTATACTTCTATTCTTGTCAGAGCTGGATGCCAGAGTTCCTATTACTAAGACTTGAATTCCACTCTTAAGAAGCTGCTGAGGTGCCTGGCCACAGACTTTAGGGCCCCAAAGTCTTTCTCCAGACTTATCCATCCCAAGAAGATGCATTAATCACAAGGATCATTAATCCAGGGTTGTTTCATCTTATCAGTCATGGTGGGGACTGAGATGCTGAGTTGGAAAGTATTTTATTACGATATTTTTCGAATATACAGCCAAGCTGAGAGAATTTTTACAGTGAGAAATAACGCCATATTTAACCACAATTCCGATTCCCTCAATTATATTGTCCTACAGATGCTTTATATATCCCTTTATCCATCTTTTAATCCATCTGTTCTTTTTGACGTATTTCAAAGTAAATTGCAAATATCAATGCACTTCTCCTTAAATATTTCAGCATGCATATCATGAACTAGAATTCAATATTGAATTACCGTTTTTTGTATTAAATTTATATATAATACGGTTCACCAGCATTTACCAGCACATTCATTGGGTTTTGACCAGTGAATATATTTGCTAAAACCAAACTAGTAAAGTATCACCACCACCCAAGAAAATTCCCTCATGACCTCTGCCAGTCAAACACTACCTCTGTCCACAGAGGAAAATACTCTGATTTTTTTTTACCATAGAGTCTAGATTAAACATAAATCTTTGATTCAAAGGGATTCCACCCTATGGGCTTCTTGATCTTGATACCTACATTTCTTCCTTTAGCTCAGGACCAGATTGTATAGGGACTAATACAGTCCTCTTTCAAACTTGCCTTCTTTTTATGACTTTGACACTATGCACCACCACCACAATGCCAGCTAGCTGGTCAAGATATTAAGGCAGGGAAAGGGTGCAGAAGAACTGCTGCCTTTTCTATGAGTGTTTTAGCAAGACAAAACATGTCTGTATTAATTTTAAAGTGTGTCAGGTCAATTAAGAGAAAACACAGAGTATAGATGTGAGACTCTGTATTTCTGGCACTTCCATCTGCATGGTCTACCTTCTGTTTCTGTATGTGTCCATGAAAGAACACTTTTATCTGTGGTTTCCCCAAAGACTGGAGGGACATGAATGCATATATTGAGGTGTGCTGAATGGGACATGGAGCATAACTCGCTTCACTCTCTAGCTCCCAGCCCTTTTTTCTTTCCTAGCTCATCCAGGTACAAAAAACAGGGAGTTTACTCATAAACGACAGGGAATTTGGTCCTGCTCATCAAACAGCATTGCCTGAAGAACTCTTGATTTTGAAGAATGCAGTCATATATGAACTTTAAGAAATCGGGCATTAGCCCCATGTAGTGCTCTGAGTCACTGGCTCACGTATTGTCTCTTGAGTTACTTAATTTTTTTTAGCTTATACTCTGAGACTTTGTTTAACCTGTGGTTAAGTGTTCTTAGTTACTGTTTATATGGTTTTAGTGTTTTGCAGTTGCATTAGCTCTTGGTTTTAGTGTCATAAGATCTTCACTTTCTCTTTGTTGGTCTCCTTGCCTGATCTCCTTAGCCGTAAATTTGGGTCAAGATAAACATGGAAGAAAGAGGATTCAAGTTCTGCAACTCTCTTTATATTTGGCAGCTGACTTTCTCTACTCCTGGTCACATATTATCATTTTCTACTTATTGAAGAAGTGTTAACCAGTTTCCACTGCCCTCATAAATGTAAACACTTTGGTATTTACCTTAAAGTAATCCTGGACAATAGCATCTGTAATTATTACCATGTTACAGATGCACAGAGAAATGGCATTCTCATAGTTGGCTAAAAAGTCAGGACCTAATGCTAGGTCTCCAGGAATATTTAATAGGTGTCATGTTTCCTTAGAAAGGATGGAGGTAGAAATACAAAATATTGGGGATGGGATAAATAGAAGATTTGCTATGAGATACTATTGATAGCAGAAGTCCCAGATGTTGCATGTTAAAAATGAAATATATCAAAGAAAATCAGTATAACCGATACCTACCTTTTTTTGTAGCAATACCTACAATATATGTCATCATTTAGTCACTCAACAAATATTTACTGATGGTATACTGTGTGCCAGGCAATGTTTTAGTGGTTAGTGGTACCTCAGTGGAAAAAATAGGAAACAAATCCCCATAGAGTTTACATTTGATGAGTGGAGACAGAAAAGAAGGAAAATAAACAGTTGTTTAATATGTTATGAGGGGGTAGGTGCTATGGAGAAGATAATGCATGTGGTGGGTGAAATTTTAAAGAGATGGTTTCATTAAGAAGAGAATCTCTGAGCAAAGATTTGAAAAATATAAGAGAACAAACCACGTGCAAATTTGAAGTAAGACTGTGTCAGGCAGAGAGGTATGTGCTTGATACATTGTGGAAACTACGTGCAGACCAGTGAGGCTGAAGTGCAGTGAGTGGAGTAGAGCTAGTAGATGAGAGAAGGGCAACGAAGGCCCTGATCCACAGGTGTCTGGTCTGCTGTTGTAAGGAGTTTGGAATTTATTCTCAGCAAGCTGTTTATTCTGTTGGAGGAGTGACATGATTGGACATGTCTGAATGGGTCACTCAGGCTCCTGGTTGGGAATACACTGAAGTGGGACTTGAGTGTAAGTGGGGATATCATTTGAGTCGGATCTTCTCTCTGGCTGGAAAGTACAAGACTTTTTAGTGGGCCTATTGGAGTGGGCCAATAGAGATGCTAAATTGAAAAGATACCTGAGAATGTCCTTGTAAAATGGCTATAGTAGCGTGTATGTGTCTATCTTGATTGTTGGTGGTATTTGCTGAGTCTGTAAGCCATGTCTGTGCACTTATGATGAATAAACTTGCAATTGTGAATTTATCTTTGCCCCTTAAAATTCTGTTTTCACAGTTCTGTCTGTACTTCAGAAGTACTTCTTGCATCAGTTACGTCTGGGGACTTATCTCAGTGACTGTTTGCTCAACTGTCTCCGAAAAATATGATAACTCCATTCAAGAACAAAAGCTTCCCCCAAACAAATAATAATGAACTTGAGAAGGTATTATTTTAGGGGCTCCTCAAGGAGTAACAGACTAGACAGTCTCGGGAGTGTAATGTTTAGAAGAGTACGGGTCAATAGAAATTAACTAAGTGTTTAAAATGGTAAATATTTTATGTCTAAGACAAATTGGATTTTAAAAGTCATCAAGACTATGGAATTGAAGCAAATAATAAGGCAGTTCATTCTTTGCTATGATGATGAAGAATATCAAGATTTCAGGAAAAATGAAATGGACAGAAAATTTACTCATCAGAGTTAGGTATTCCTGAAATTGTAGTATGTGAATAATTAAAATGACCAAACCAATAGGAATGGGAGCTTAAAGTAATTATATAGATATTAATTTTCTTATAAATTTAGGAGTTCAAAAATATAATTTTATTGTTCTACAACTGAAATTAATTTCTATTCCATCCCATTCTTCCTGGTAACACAATTTTAACCATTGTCACCTTAGTTGGTTCAGGAATTTCTCAGTCTACTCGGGTTTTTCTCCTTTCGATTCTCCCTGAGAGGTTATTTATATTTATATATGTTTATATATTTATATATTTATATATTCTGAGGGATTTTCTCTAGTTCCCAGCACCAGAGGGGCAGGACCCCTTATTCCTCAGCCATCAGCTGTCTTTGTCAGCATCTGTTGTCACCTCCTAGTGATTGATGGCTGGTGGCCACTCTCAAGTCACAAAGGGCACTTGAAGCTTGTCCACAGTTCATCATCATGTGGGCTTCTTCATGTGGCTGCTGACTTCATCAGGCCCCCAAGGAGAGTCCCTCTTTTGAAGGCTTTCACCTAAGCCAGAGCCAAGTACGATAATCCTTCTTTTGATAACTCTAAATCAACTCATTTAACTTATTTTGAGACTTTAATTACACTGGAAACCCATAGACTTTCGTCATATTCTGTCAGTTAGAAGCAACTCAAAGGTCCCATCCACACTCAGAGAGAATGGCACGGGGGCTGCCCTAAGCTCTGCCCAACAGTCCGGAAGACTTTCTTAATGTTATCTTCCAGAAGTTTTACTATTTTACGTTTCACATTTAGCTTCACAATCTACTTGGAATTTATTTTTATGTGAGGTAGGGGTTAAGATTTATTTTTATTTTATGTGGATGATTAGCTGACCCAGTATAATTTATTTGTCATACATCAAATGAATGTATGTGTGATTATTTGTCTTGTTTTTGTTCACCAACCTATTTACCACTACTGGGCCAAAAAACATACTTTTTATTACTTAGGTTTATATGTCGTTAATATCTGAGTAGTGTAAGCCCTCCAGATTTGTTCTTTAAGTTTGTCTTAGTCGTTTGCATTCTTAAGTTTGTCTTTGTCTTTTGTATTTTCGTATAAATTATAGAATCAGCCTGTCAGTTTCTCGCAACATTTCTAGTGGGTTTTTTTTTATTGGTATTTCATTAAATTTATAGCTCAATCTGGAGGGAATTAATAACTTTAAAACTTGAGCCTTTCAATTAATGGAATCTCTCTCCCTCTGGTTCTCTCTGTCTTTTAAAAATTATCCGAGTACTTTTTTATAGATTTCTGTGTAGTGTTTATATCTTTCATTACGTTTATTTCTCTACGAAGTGAACCAGTAGTTATCTATATGGTTGGAGCTTTTCATTAATCACAAAAGAGCATTTTTGAGCCAAGAGGCAGTGCTGAGAAAAGATATAGCTTCCCTAAATTCTTCAGAGACTTAAAATAGAATTTCACTAATAAAAATTATGAATGATCAGAAAATTAGAAACACCAACATTCAAATATACGGACAAACTCAATTCCAAAACCAAGTCTAATAGCAGTTACACTGACAAGAGAATTAACCTGTTTAGACGTCTATGCCGGGCGTTGGCATACTTTTTTTTTTCTTTTTCTTTCTTTCTTTCTTTTTTTGGTAAAGGGCTAGTTAATATTTTAGGCTTTATCAGCCATAAGTGAAATTTCGTTAAAAGTACTCAACTCTGCCTTCATGGCACAAAACAGTCATAGACAATATTTAAATAAATGGACATGACTGTGTTCCAATAAAACTTTACTTATGAAACATTTGCTGGATGGACTTGGCCCAAAGGCTATAATTTGCTGGCCTTCTGTTCTAGGGTACTGGTTAGAAATTATTAAAATCCACATGTAGCCCATTTGATTATGGTTGTGGAGTGGTTAACTCCAATGAGGAGGGATGTTTAATAATATCCAATAAGTATAAAATCATTTACGCCTCTGCCCAAAGAGGCAAGCTGATTCCTTACATCAGTGTTTGTAGGCTAGTCTAAAGGAGAAAGAAATCCTAGCAAGAAAAGAATGTTTCTTGACCATATCCCACGTAAGGATTTTCACTGACTTCTTAATAAGCAAGGAAAGGAAAACCAGATCCCTAATGTATATGTATATTCATATGGAAATGTATGTGATGCATGTATTTTGTACTTGTATTAATATACAAAAAGTTATCCTACATATTACACATATTTTACTTCATTTATGTAAACACTTTCCGAGCTAATTCTTCTTTTTGAAAATAACTCTAGAATGCACTTATTATATTTGACTTATTTGTGCATATAAACACTATTAATCAGTATAAATAATTTGAATTATGGGACTTTTGCTACACACTTTTAGGTGTGCAGTGTTTTAGTATAATTATATCTAGAGGATAGAAAGTTCTGAACTCAAAACGCTATTGATCTGAGGCTTTTAAACATAAGGACAACTTGATTAATCATTTAAAACATTGTATATATGTGTTTTAATTACAGATCATAAAATTAGGGTTTGATAGGGATAAGGGAAGGACTCCCCAAGCCCAGACAGAGCTGTGCTGAATAAAATTTGAACCAAATATTGGGAAGGCAGGATAAGATAGGCTATTTTCCCCAAGAATTTCTTAAACTTTCTGCTGCCATTTAGTCTAAGGGAACACATGATGCAGTCTCTCTATGGTCTAGATGTATTTGGTTAGCTAAGGAATCAGGAGTACAATTTGTGATTTCTATTTTGGGAACTAATTATTTTAAATCTAGCAGCTTCCTTGACATGTTGATAAGCATTATTCTCAACATGAGCTGTTAATAGCTATCATGGAAAAAAAAAAAAGGGATTTGTGATCCAATTCGTGTTGGACGCATTGGCACTGTCTCCCTCTGTTAGAGACTCACCACCTGCATGAACATATGTTTAGGGCTTCAAGGAGTCTGGAAGTTATGAAACATGTTCAAGCTTAGCCTAGATTTCTTCCAAACTTTTTGGATGGTGAAGCAGTTTGTTTCCCCTGTGGAACAGACTAGGGTTCTAAGGGAAAACGTTTGCGAAACAATGATTTTAATCCATAATTTAGTTTCTTGCTGTTTTTTTGGAACCACTTCTCATTGTTTCTGACTTTTCTAATCAAGATGGCTGTATTTATTTTCTGTCATTTTTAATAGACTTCTAGAACAGGCTAACTTGAGGATAACTTAGGGTGAGAAATTAATTTTTTATCTGCATGTTGATTCTTGCATAGTTGAAGATATTAGAAACAATGTTATATTTTGTATTTTCATTAGCAGTTTTAAAAAGTGCGTTGACAGAAATTTATAAATCCACTAAATACATTGGTTATTAATGGCTTAGTTAAATATTGTATAGAACTTTTTAATTTTGTTTTAAAATTTATACAAATAATCTATGGAAATATACTTATTATTAAAGATGAAACAATTCAGAAATTTTTAGAATAGATCTAAAAATTTCCCGCTCATAAATAATCTTTGTAAACAGTTTGGATTCTTCGGGAGCCTTTTAAAAATGCATTTTAAAATATTTACTTTTTGGCTTTATTACATATGTAGAAAGGCCTCCCTTATCCCGTGATTTTAAATAAAATAATCATATACTTTCTCCTTAAACCAGGTTACCAGAACCTTAAGCAGGGTTCCAGAAGTTCTGGAAGCCTAAGTAAATATGCATAATAAATGCTTATTGATATTGTGTTACAATAAATGTTTAATAACATTCATGATATGTTTATGATATGATATGTGTTGTCCCTTATTAGTGTTGCTTAGTTCAATGCACTACAAATTTACAACAGATGTGACACATTAAATTGAAATTTCCCTAAGTACTTGCATTTTAATGCATTGATTTGTTGGTTTGTCAGTGGATAAATCTGTGCTTTTGCATATCTCAAAAGATGTTGAGTTTCAATTTGTATATATATATATTATTATTACATTACAGATAATTATGTATATCTAAACTTTATGACTACTCTGTACTTAAACATTTTAAAGGACTTTTTTTAAAACTCTTGAACCCATCTAGAATTGAATTTTGTATATGGTGTGAAGATACAATCTACATTTATTTTTTTCCCAAATGAATCATTAGTTGTTCTAGTACCCTTTACGGATCAGTTCACATGGGACTTATGTATGCCTATCTTCAGACGGAAGATAAAGATTTTAGCGTCGCCCACAAAGAGGTGAAAGTAGAAGGTGTGAAGCAGGACGAGCTCTTGGGGATGCGAGTAGAGATGAGGAAGAATAAAGCATGGCATTCTGGACCGTAGGACATGTGCTTCTTTAGGGAGAGGAAGAAAAGGAGTTAACCAAGAGGCAGGCAGAAGGACCCAGAGAGGTGCTGTGGAAGTTCTGGGTCAGGGGAGGTGCAAGATGAGGAGAGGGTAGTGGTACCCAGTGGGGAAGCAAGAGTCTGTGGTCACCTGGGTGGTGCAGGACATTTGCCACGTCAGTTATGCAGCTCACTGGCTCTGCGATACAACTGAGGTCTGACTGGCTTTCGGATTATTTTGGATCACCGTTGTTTCCATCCACGGACATGGATAATTACGAGTTAACTCTAAGCATGGACTGTTTCTAGGTAGTAAAGTGAAGTTTTCTAAACATATTTTAAAGCGTCATTTCATGAAAATTTTATTTGTATGGGGCATTTGAAAATATTTGTAGTTGACAGTCCAGGGAACATATAAGGTATATAAAAGAACGTTTTGACCTAAACAAACCATGAAAATAAAAAGTGGGGGTTTGTATACATAGCACATGGTGGCTCTTCCTCATCCATTTGGTGAAAATATGGAGCATACCTGGCCAGGCCTCTTAGCATTCTCATGTTTGTCTGCACCCACAGTGATGTTGTAAAATACAATTCAGGCTTGCTAATTCTTTGTTTTATAAACTCGCCATTTCTGATGCCTATTTGTGGCTCACTTCTCTCTGTTTCCCTCTTCAGAAAGAGGTGGAGAGAGGTAGGGAATTTGTCCCATTTAGTTTGGATGATACTGTTTGATCAGCCTGTGGCCCCTGCCATGATAATCACTGCATAAATGCATAGCAGCACAGTGTCCCACTAGCCTTTCCCAGCTGCCCTGGAAAGCAGCCAGTCTGTTGGCACGTGTGCGCGGTCCTCTCTGCTGTGCCCTGGCTGAGGACGGATGGCAGCAGGATCTGGAGCAGCTGCTCTACAGCAAGACGTGGGGAAAAAACTACATCCAGGCACTCACAGAGAAGACCGTCGGACTTGATGTGACACCAAAGGAGCTGCCACAGGTGATGAATGAGGGGTGCTATCTGTGGGCAGACACAGCACAGGCAGTGTGACAAAGGGGGCTCATTCTGACTTAAGGTATTGAGCAGCCTGTGAAGCGAGGAACATCAGCAGACAGTGACAGGCCTGCATTGGTGCCTGGAGTCAGAAGGCAGGGCTTGACCAGGTAAGCTCTCTGTTTAGAACAACTTGCAGTTTTTTTTTTTTTTAAAGCTATATCCATAAATATGGAAAGTAAAATTGCCAACATCGTTATAATCATATATGAAGAAAGAAAACGCACATCCATAAATCATACTAATGAATGCCAGCTAATGGTGATGTGCTGAATGCTGTATTCCATAAAAGTCTTAGAGTTATTTTCTATCTGCTTCTCCTGATTGATTTTCTTCATAGCCTTATCTTCGCCAGATATTTTATTATATATTTCTTTCTTTATAGATCATTTCCTTCCTAGCCCCTACCAAAGAGAAGTTACAGGGGGTATGATCTCTGAATGGTCTTGTTTCCTGCTGTGTCCCCAGTGTCAAGAACAGTGCCTGCACATAGTAAGCCCTCAAGATAGATGTTTGTTTAAAAAAAATGTAAAAATTCAGTCTAGTATATTTCTAGTGATTTCCCATAATATTAGTGAGGCTCAAAACATCAATTTAAAATAAGAAATGTGCTCATTAAGTGAGCAGTAATTTTCTTCAAAGTGATTCCTAAATAGCTGAGTTTTACAGTATTCAAAATGTATAATGCCATACTTCTGATAGATTTATCAGTTAGTGTTAATAACGTAGCTAATATACTCATTGTTGTGTGCTCATGCTGCAAAGTAACAGGTTTTGAATAAGTTTCCCTCCTTCCCTTTCCTTCCCTCCCATCTTGTCCTGGAGAGGATATTGTCACAGCACAGAGACTTAACTCCAACTCACCGTCAATATATCGACAACAGGAATCAAATGATCTACCTCCTTTTATAGATTGGGTGTATCTGTGTGTACAAGGAGGTGGAAAAATATGATTTCTCCTAGGCAGAGAAAACAGAATGTTTATAACTACTTTAGGTGGCAATGGTTTGGGCTCTTGGCTGGGAGGAGTTCAAGCCAACGTGGGGTAAACCTATCAGGCAAAGCAAAGATGGCAACTAGTGCAAAACCAGCCTCGGTATCAACCTCACCTGTGAACATTAATAAATAACAAACAACCCCTCCAAAAAAAAAACTCCACCAAGAACAAACAAGCAGCTTACAAGTCCCCGTTCTGGAGATACCTCTGTGGAAGTACTGGACTCCACATTGAAAATAGAACAGGAGTTCCCGTTGTGGCTCAGCAGGTTAAGAAGCCAACTAATATCCATGAGAATGTGGGTTCGCTCCCTGACCTCACTAGGTGGGTTAAGGATTGGGCATTGCTGCAAGGTGCAGTGTAGGCTGCAGATGCAGCTCAGATCCAGTGTTTCTGTGGCTGTGGTGTAGGCCAGCAGCTGCAGTTCTGGTTCGACCCCTAGCCCAAGAACTTCCGTGTGCCGCAGGTGCAGCCCTAAAAACAAAACAAAACAACTCCTCAAGTAGCTCTCATGTACATAAATACTAAGAACCACATAAGGCTGGGATTCAGATTTTAAGTTGGAAGTTGAACCAGTGCAGCCTTTCTCAAGTATTGCCTGAGAACACTTGTAATTATTTAATCAAAGTTTCTCTCCCTGGGAATTCTCCATCAGTTGTGCAGGGTTGGGGCCAATAATCTTTTTCTACTTTTTAATTAAAAAAAAAAGGAATATGATTCTAGGTGATTCTTGTATCATATGGTAGTTCTTCTTTTTAATTTTTTGGGGAATCTTCATACTGTTTTCTGTAGAGGCCGTACCAATTCATATCCACAGTCCCAGGGTTCCCTTTTCTCCATATCCTCACCATCACTTATTATTTGTTGTCTTTTTGATGATAACTGTTTTAACAGTTGGGAAGTGATATTTCATGGTTTTGATTTGCATTCCCCTAATTATTTGTGGTGTTGAGCATCTTTTCATATGCCTGTTGGCCATCAGTATGTATTATTTGGAATGCCTTTTCAAATACTCTGCTCATTTTATAATTAGGTATATATCAGAAGAAAATGAAAACACTAATTTGAAAATATGTATGCACCCCAGTGTTCATAATGGCATTATTTACAAGTGCCAAGATAAATGTGCATCAACAAGTGAATGGATAAAGAAGATGTGGTGTATGTATTATATCTATATCTATATCTATATCTATATCTATATCTATATCTATATCAGAATATTACTCAGCCATGAAAAAGAAGGAGATTTTGCCATTTGCAACAACATGGATGAACCTGGAGAGTATTATGCTTAGTGAAATCGGTCAGACAAAGACAGACAAATACTGTATGTTATCACTTATATGTGGACTCTAAAAAATAAATGAGTGAATATAATAAAACAGAGACCCAGGTACAGAGAACAAACTAGTGGTTACCAGTGGGAGAGGGGTGGAAGGAGAGCCAACATAAGTAAAAGGGATTAAAGGAACAAACTACTACGTATTAAATAAATAAGATACAAGGATGTAATGTACAACACAGAGAATATAGCCAATATTGTATTACTTTAAAGGGAATATAATATGCAAAAATATCATATCACTATATTGTACATGTGAAACTAATACTTTTAATTTTAAAAGATTCAAGGTGATTCTTATTTTCAGGCACATTTGGGAACCATTAGTCTAGAAAACCTTGATGTCTGGTCCAGTCCTTGGATTCTATGGTTTTCAAATAATTTAATTCTCTACTTCATCTGTATGTAGACTCAGTTTTTAAGTGATCTCTTTTGGGGGGAAGGGTTAGGAGTGCTATAACTAAATTCATAGACAGTGGTTTATAAATTGGGTAGTTTATTCCTGGTTTAAGAACACATGAGCAAATAAAGAGGCCTCATTTCACGCAAACTTCCTGTGGAATGGCACGCCCTCCGGATCACTGGGCCCAGTAACATTTTTCATTTGTTTGTGAGCACGCTTGATGGGCCTGTAGCTGTGGCGTGCAAAGGTTAAACTCAACAGCTAGAAAAATGATGACAGTAACCAAGTTTAAATAACAGAAAAGCATGGTGCATAAAAACCAATCTTCAAACCCTATAAAGCTTCCGGTACCAATGCCTCATTATATATATATATTTTAACTACATCATGATTATACAACTTGAACTCCCCTGCAAGTTGAAAAACAAATAGCCAGGACTTAGAGCGATATTTCCCAATGTTTCTGCTTTGAATTTTCTTTTTGTTTATTTCTTCTTTTCACTATATACTTCAAGTAGATTAAATAGAGAATTTTAATTAAGAAAACAATGTTCAGAGCCCTCTTTGCTTCTCAGATGCTGTACTCTATGGCCTAGTAAGTACTTTAATGAGTTGTAACATTGCAAGATGTTTCTAGTTCCTTTACATCCTTAGCTCCATCAGCATGTATTTCTGCCAGACTTACAAAATGAATTCTATTTTCCCAAAGTGGATAATTTTTAACAGAGAGCCTAGTGAAAGGTTTTATTCTTATTCTACTTTTTAAAGGTGCCTAATTTAAGGTATCAGCTATTCTTAAGCCCAAGTAGGATTGAACTAATTTTTTCCCTAGCTACCTTACATAGCTCTTCACATGGCAGGAGTCTTTGAATAATTATTTTGTCTTAATTTTAGGTCTCCAGATACTGCAGAGAATAGTTACAGAAATTTCGAAATTTATCATTTGAGAGAACATTGAAGATAATTTATTACAACACTGTCAATTTTTAGGTGTGAGGAATGAGACTCAAAAGGACAAGGTGACTTACTCATACCCATTTAATTCAAGGAAAGCCAGTGTTAGCACCTGGGCATTCAGAAGCCAGAGACTAAGTTCTTTCCAACCCACACGTTGACTTCAAGTGCTCTCACCCTAACAAGACCTGTTGGTTGTGAACTATTATTTTAAGCTATCTAAAAAGATCATTAGGGATAATTCTGAAAATAAGCTGTTCCTGTCTCTATACTATGTGCCGGTATATTTTTAGGTATACACACGGTATGAATATCCATCATAACACATATGCCTGTAGTAATAAATGGCTCTCTGGATGCAGACTTAGAAGTGCTTTTCTTCAAGCAGTTTGTGGCTTTGGTGTTCTCCTTCTCCTTTCCTCCTCTCCTTATACCCAACCTTTCTGTCTCAGTCGGAGCATCCTTTCCTTTGAGAAGCTTTTTCTGTATGCCCAGGTCAGGTCAGGAATGACTGTTCTGCGCTCTCTTAGCCCTTTGTAACCTTCCACCACAGCACGTCTAACACCTGTGATTTTACATTTGTGTGATTACATAATTAATGTCTGCCTCTCCTCAACTCTTGCTGCCTCTGATCATTTGAGGACAGGGGCCCCTGCTGTTGCTCCTCTTTGTCCCCAGTGTGTCTGACTCAGTGCCTGGAACACAGAACATTCTTAGGAAGCACTTGTGGAATGAACAAAGAAATGAGTGAGATATCCAGTATCTTCAAATGAGCCCATACTTTAAATTATTGCACAATTAACTTCCTTCCTTCTAGTTTCACATTTATGAAAATGAATTTTCATTCCTGCTTCCTACTCCTGCAACTCCAATCTGCTGCAAGTAGGCTTTATTCCAAGCATTTCCAGGTAGCTCTTGGCAGGGGCTCACCTTACTGGGGTGCTTCAGGACAGGCTGACAGGCTGATCTGTGGAAATATCAAGGCCATCTTTCTGAGGTCCTGAAGCTAAAAAGAAGGAGAGGAGACCATGCTTGACAGCAAGAGTGAGAAGCTCCATAAGACTCATAGCAGAGCTTTAGCCAGTGATTACAGCTCAGCATTGCTCAAGGTGGACCCTCAGCATTCATCCCACCCTGGAATGGGAGTGCTCGGCACTGGAAGACCAGAAATCCTAAGGTTCTTCTTAGGAACCCATGTGATGAAAAAGTACCCATTTGGTCTTAGCTATAAAGAAAGGGCCATTTCCTCAGAGGGATTGGGAAATACCATGGAGGCTGCTGAGATAAGTCAGAGTGACTCTTTGACTGTGATGAGTCCGTGGAAAGAGAAAGAAGATACCAGCAGGATCAAGGAAGGCAAGGGGGGAGGACTACTTATGCCCATGCCTCCTAAACAAAGGTTGGCAGAAGATGGCATTCTCCACATTCTAGTCCCAAACCAAGGCCAGAGGAAGGCAGTGAAGAGTGTCCCCAGAGAGACACAAGTGCTAAGGAACTTCTGGCCACCCAGATCCATATGCGTTCTGCCTGAGGTGCCAGGAAGAATGCTACCCACACTATTTGGGCTGTTTTGCCTGTGAAGTGCCATTTTGGGAGGACAGCTCTGAGTGCACATGAGCTTTGGACCAAAGATGAGGTTCCTACCTTCTAGGAAAAGATGAGTGAGAAGGACAGCCATCTTTGCAAGGGATTGCAGACGTTTTCCCGGGAAGGTGGCCCATGGATGAGAGGGCAGTTATGATCCTTCCGCATACTGGGATTGTGAACACTGGGCCTGGATTCCACAGCACAGACACACAAGGTGCCCCTGCCACGTGGAAACACTGAGAAATCCTGAAAGAGATTCTAAAAAGAAAACCGCCTTGCAGGCCCCAGAGGACCCATGTCAGCAAGTAAGTTAGACCTCAGTCTCTGGGCTTTTGGTCATCTCCACTTGCTGTGAGGCTTTGTGAGAGCTTATAGCTTGATTGAGCAGAGCCGCTGAGAAGTAATGGAAGGTCTCATCTCCTGACAGAGAGTAGAAAGCCAATTTTGGCAACAGCTGACCCCAGTGGCGGCTTGGGTACAGCACAGTGGCCTCTGAGGGGGCTCACTGACCAGGTGCTGCAGAACCCACTCCTAAGGGAGCACAAAGGCTTGAGGGATAACGGGCCGAAGTCACGTGCAATCCTACTATTAACATTAGATCTGTGATGTGCTGAGATACTGTGCTGGCACCTGGAAGGGGCCCCATCTGAGGCCAAGCACCGACTACTATGCTAATTTATGCTAATTTTTCAACTATGCTAATTTATGCTAATTTTACAGCAGTGCTCAGCACAGCACAGCACCGCTCAGGCCAGTGAGCTGCTGTCTTAGTGACCCATGCATGTAGGCCCACACCCAGCTCCCTCTTTGCCTTTTAAACACGTAAAGATCCTTCTCATTCATCCTGTGTCCTTGTCCTTGTTTCCTCCACCATTTTCATTCTCTAATGGTACCATTTTCTCTTAGCGTTCCCTCTAAAGCTCTGAATGTCTCTTTCATGGACTCCCTGTCTCCCCCACCCCCTCCTGCCTTTCAGATGTTGGTGTCTCGGGGTTCTTTCCTCCTTCTAGCTCTCTTGTCCCCGTCGATTCTGTTTCTGTGATGTCAGCCATCTACTGCCAGGATGCGCACACAGCTCAGTTTTTTCTCTCCTCTCAGATCTTCCTGCTCTGGGGTTTATTGAGAGTTTTAAAATACGATAAATGAGACATGGTCTTTTTCCTTATAGAGACTTTAACTGAGTTGCTATTAAGTGGCATATTTTACTAGGAAGCAAACATTGTCGTTAGGTCTGTGTTTCACTATGCAAACAATTTTGATTTTTAGTTGAATTTAGAATATGATAGTAAAAATTTTGTAGTTTATGTAAATCATAATTATATGTTAGATATTTAATGTGTACATTTAATTTTTATTGGTAATAAAAACTATAATACTGAGACAAGGATTAAAAGCCACTTAGGGGAATATAGAAATATTAGTAACGTCTTGGCACTTATGGTTAATAGAATTATTCTTTGAAATTACCGTGTCTCAGAAATTAAAGCATAAGATGAATTTATAGATATTCAGTTTTTAAAGCACTTTTATACATAGAAAAAACTTAGTCTTTTCCATGGGCACAAATGTTGCTTACGAGGAACCTAGGTAGCTGGCCATAAGTATAGTCACCAACGGAGAATTGCATTTCCTTAGTCTCTAGATATATCCAGAAGATTTTTTTTAAATACAAAAATAATGACCCTCAGAATTTTCTGTCAATAGTTAACCCCTCTGAAAGTGACTCTGGAATTACTTAGATAATTAAGGAAAATCTTTCATTTCCTTACAAAGTACTTAGTTTAAACCATCCTAGTTTGGGTTTCAATTTTTTTTTTTTAAGTTTATGATCTTAAATTTTTTAAGTTACCTACAGATGATCCAGGCATAAAAAACAAGTCCAGGGCAAGACCTGGGACATAGGCCAAGCATTCTGAGTTGACTTCACTGTCTGCTGAAACTGTAAAATGACACACAATGAAACGTTCAAGTCACAAACTATAACGTCTCTATAAATTACAATAAATAAGACAAACACTAAGCATAGTGCACATAGCACTGTTCTGCATCCTCAGAATTGGTGAGGCAAGTCTGTTTTGACTCCAGGTGTCCACTTGAGCACAGCGATGGGCTTGTAAACAGATTGTGCTGTGCCCAGGGCCATCTGTGCTGCTCTGCAGACCCGGGTGGAGTCCTCCAAAAGGGAGGAAGCGGATCAAGTCTCCTGGGCCATCCGTAGCGCCACAGCCGAGCTGTGTGCCTGGGGTTCGTGTTCAGAAAATATCTATCTGCACATCTGGATCTGTATTTGAGTCACCCCCACGGGTAAAGGAGTTGAGAGATGTTTGGCTGGCTCAGCTGCTTGGGGCAGCTGTAAACTCAGCGGGAACCCAAGTCTGAGCAAGTGCATGTATTGCTGAGAAGATCTGGGACTGACCATGAAAGTAAGTGGAACTTGATTGGTTGCTTTGTCCATGGAAGCGATGTCCTCATTGGCTGGCAGGGCTGCGGGTTTGCAGAGGCTGGAAAAGAAAAGGTAAAGGGAAAAAGAGACCGGCAAGAAGCACCCCTAGAAGAGGCAGGAGATGCTTGATAGACAGAGGCTAAGATGCTGTGAGGCGGAGAGAAGAAATATTTCTGAAGCAGAGTTGTGAGGTGGTTATGAGCTGGATGCATTAAGCTCAACTGCCCCGTTGGTGTCAAATCCCAACTCTCACAACCTTGGGCAAGTTATTTGCCCTCTCTTTGTCTAAATTTCATCATAAAATGGGAATAACTGTCTTCAACTAGGGGGAAGATGTGAAATTACATGAGTTAATAGAGGTAGAACAACATGAAACAGTAAAACTGTGCAGTGAGTTTTGAGCTTTTATTAACAGCTCCTGAACACGAGTCAGTGCTGCCCCCTAACCCCCAGCCACACAGCACACAAGCCGAAGGTGCGGATCGTGGGGACCTGCAGTAATCTGGAGTGCATCTGTTGAGGAATTGCCAGACTAAAGGCAGACCACCTTCTAGAGAATGTGAAACTGTTGGAGTCTCTAGTGCGAGGCTGTATAAATCCTACACAGATCATTTTACGGCACTTTTTGTGGGAAGTGCACACACACACACACAGATGAGTGAGGTCTTGCTACTGTACACATTATGTTATGCTTTTTACGTATATAATTTCACCTACTCCTCGCAACAATTCTGTAAGGCAAGCCTAGTTATTATCTTCATTTAAAAATCTGGGGTTTGAGTGAGTAATAGTTACCTGGGATCCATATCTGGTAAATGGTATAGCCAGAGCTTGGAACCGTATCTGCCTGACTCTAAACCAACACTTTTATCCATTGTACCGAAAGGCACACAGGATAGTGGCCAAAGGGAGGCCAGGGTGCCTGTTCTACTCTGGGGAGATGGCCACATTTTCTGGAATATGTGAGCTGAAAATTAGTAAGCTGTGTTCTTTATATTACAGGGTCAAAGTTTAATAGTCATAACAAATAACGGTGTATAAATGATGGAGCTTTGTTCCCTGTATCTGAGATCACCTTCTCCTGGGCCCCCTTCCTGCTCATGGTAGAGAAAGGCACCCTTCTTGCATCTGGCATCTAAAGTCCACCCAATACCTTCTATTTTATAACAGCGGATATTCACTTGAATCAAAGATCAAACTTCCTATAAAGGTTTCTACCAGACTGTCAAAAATATTCTTCCCCTTCTGCTTCCCAAGACGGGAAGAAGTTTGGGTGTCCTCAGGGCCGAGAGGCAGCAGATTGATTTCTCTGCTGGATGCCTCTGGAAGGGTCGCTAGGGACTATTTCTTTAATCAACCCTCCTCCCTGGTCCTCCTGATGTGGCCGACCCTCTGCGGCATGGTCAGAGATGCTATTTAATCTCTAGGTGTTTTGCCCTGGGCATTTGCTCTCCGCTTGCTTTACCTTTTTTTTTTTCTCTTTTAAAAATTTTTTTTTATAATTTATTTTTTGTTTTTTTTGCATTACAGCTGGTTTACAGATTTCTGTCAGATTTTCCAACTGCACTTGCTTTACCTTTCAAAGAGGCACCCCCCTCCGCCCACTGGCTCCCCTGCAGCAAGTATGCCAGGCAGCATCCTCAAGTGATTTTACCTCTTCCTTCCCATTCCTAGTGGGAGGAAATTATCTCCACCAGGAATATGGGGGGCTCTAAAGGCAGTTTCTCTCAGCCACTTCCATACTTTGGATTTGAAGTCATGTTGAGGGCTGTGCTATGGACACACGGGTTCCTCTGAGAGGCATGCACAGCAGGGGAGGCATAGAAACCTGCAGCTCTGAGGGACCCCAACTCCTCTGCGTGTTTCAGCTACCCTCCCTTCCCGCGAGGACTTTCTCTGCAGGGGTGGGTTTGGCCCTGGTGGTGGGGAAGGCCCGGGAGCCCCTTTACAACGATTTACTCTGCTTTCATCTCTCTTCCCTTCCTTTTCCTCGAAGAGAGGCTTAGCAGTTAGTTGGAGATTTTCTTTAGCATGTGTCTTGACTGCTCTGTGTGATGATCTGCTATGTAGAAACCCTTCCAAATTTCCTTTGCTCATATTTGAAGAGAAGGCTTTGGAAATTAGGGCTGTGTCTATGTGAACGTGGGTAGTGGGGGGGGGAGGTGCTTTTCCTCAAGGAAACCAGGCTTTCAAGACTGTTTCTCACTGTGAATTTACAGATCTGATTTAACACTCGGATTTGAGCGGTTCCTTTTCTCCAGGTATGGTGGGCTCTTCCCCTAAAGAAGTGAAAGCCCTTGATTCAGTACCTAAGAGAACCATAGGGAATTAAAAATACATGGTTACATTATTTTCAAAATATTATAGTCATTACATATATATCTAATGTTATTTCGGTGTGGATTTCCCTTTTGTGATCCTCAAGTTTCATAAAATTTTTATTTAACCGTTCCAGTGTGATTTCTGTTGTAGTTTAGACCGGACCATTAAATGGGGAACAACGGCATTCTCTTATCGCAGCCCCAGATGGCAGTGGCATTGGAATTCAGAGAAGGAAACAGTGATTCTAGAGAGAACAGAGGTGGCGTGTGATGTCCACCTGCCCATGTTACAGCAGAAACCTTCTTTGAATACTAGCCTCGGAGGTTCTGTGTTTAATTTTGTTAGTATTTGTGCCTAGAAAAATGTTGCTACATTTCTGATCACTGACATTATTTTTGGTTCTAGGTGTGTGTTAAGACTGTGGAATGCAAAATACACACTATGACACAGAATATAGAATGCGGTTCAGAAGAGTTTTCATTTGGAGGTTGGACCATCATGTAAGCATTCTGAAGGATTTTAGTCTTACTGAATTGCTCAAGATGACATTTTATGGTGGTTCGTATCTGGCATCCTATTAAATCAAATATTTGTGAGAATTTGGAGGAAACGATGGCCTGAGATGTTGACAGAAGTGTGCTTTTCTGATGATGAAAGGGAATTTGAAAATCTTTGTGTAAAACACCTCCAAAATACTAGCTTATTTTTGTAACATTTGGTGGTACTCTCTGTATATGTGTATCCTTAACTGCCTGGTTCCCACTTGCCACCACTCCTGACTACCTAGGGTAGGGAGAGGGTTTTGTTTTCCTTTTTGTACTTTGACCCAAATATAGACACACACGTTTTTCCCTCAGTTCCCTATAATGAAATTATGAAAGAGCACTCAGATAATAATTTTCTATGGATTAAGGCGATGCTTTGCTTTGTTTTTCTTGACTTTGACAGTTTGAAGAGTACATTATAGAATGGCATTTAATTTAGCATGACAATCTGAGTTTTCCAGTTTTTCCTAACTTTAGATCTTTTTGTTAGGTATTTTTGGTAAGAAAGCAACTGAAGAAATGCTGTCTTATTTTTTAGACCATCATATTCAGAGGCACATGATGTCTCTTCCAATACTGATGATATTGGGTTTCTGCACTGTAAATTTAACTATATTTATTTTTGTGACAAGTAATTTATAGGAAGGTACTATGTTACTATATAAAAACAACATTCCTCACCAAGCTTTTACTTCCTAGTGTTAGCATCCACTGATTATTTTTCTACTCCATCATTCTTTCTGTATAAGTTGTTATTATCCTTTAAAAGATTTTCCTCTTTCCCATTTATTTAATTATTAATTTTCATAGGAATGAACTCAGACTATTGTTTTCTTCATTGAGTTATGGTCCATCATTACTATTAGTTTGTTGTTCAGTTTGTCCCAGATTTGGCCAGCGAGGTCCTTTCAAGTTGGTTCGTGTGACCTTTAGCCAAATCCCCATGGTTATTTCAATACTTTCTTACTTTTTGGTACAAGAAAATGCTCCAGGCTCATCCTGTTCTTTTCCTGAAGTGTTCCTGAAACAGGCCATTTCTTTGAAGGATTTTGGTTCATTGAAGTAAAGAATGACATTTAGAAAGCAAGAACTTGATTCAAGATTGCTCACTGCTACTGTATGTGATAGATTTTAGGTCCTCTCAGCAGACAAGAGATAAGGAATATGTGCATATTTGTATAAATAGGTGTGGGGTCTTTAGTGTCTTCGACACAGTTATAACACTTATAGAAAACAATTCTCCATTTTGAGACTAACCATTGAGTTCCTGGGTACTTGGGTAACTCTTAGGAGTGTAAACTTTTGGGTGATTTCAGTTTTTAGAAGATCTCCTATTGATGATACACACAGAGTTGATTTGGCTTGATTTAGAAAAATCAGCAAGGAGTTCCCTGGTAGCCTAGCGGTTAAAGATTTGGCGTTGTCAATACCGTGGCTCAGGTTCCATTCCTGGCTGAGAACTTCCTCATGCCATGGGCACACCAGAAAAGAAATCAACAAATACAGATTGAGAATGACTATATCCTCCCCTTCTGGATATAGAATTATAAGGAAAAAAAAATCACCTAGTAATTTCGAGATGGACAGGGAGACACTAAAAATAGCACATGTGTATACAATTCCAGAATACAGTTGATTCCCAGAGCAAATAATTTCTATCATATTTTTAAAGAAAAATGTCAAGCCTAATATCATATGTATAAGACTTTACCTTAAAGTTAAAAGAATATTATTTCTGCTTCTAGTTTTAGTTCTTGATTTATCCCTGTTGTATAATATTTCATTGTCTAATTATATAACTTCTAAGATACTCATTCTTTCCATGGACATTTGAGACCCATTTATTTCATCCTGTGCAGCTGATGATCTGGTGGGTTGTTAGTTAGGACACCAGCCATGCTGCTACAACTCAGCAAAATACACTAACTCAATCAAGAGAGAAGTTTATTACTTTCCAGTGTGAGAGTGCAGTGGTGGGGGGGGGTCCACTGCTAATGAGAAAGCGGGAACTTTTTCAAGGGGCTCCCTACCTTTTCCCAATTGTCTCCACTTTCTGAGGAAATGAGGAGGGTAAAGGAGCAGTAGAGGCAAGTCGTGATGGCTCTCAGGAGACGACCAAGATATTGCATGCATCATTTCTACCCTGTCTCATCAGCCAGTACTGTCACCATGCACACCTTGCTTCAGGAAGGCTGGAAATGTAGCTTTTATCTTGGTGGTCACATGTCAAGCAGAAATGCTGTGGAGTTTATTAGTAAAAAGAAGGAAGAGAGATATTCTAGGTGATAATTTGCTGTCAGTGCCTCTATGATATGTTGAAGGTAAACATCTAGCTGGCCATAAGGACAAATGGAAGGTATGAGATGATGGCATGGGACCTATAAATCTTATATGTTTGGGGGAGTTCATTTGGGGGCTGAATTTGGAAGCTGGTTCATGAAGTCATCGGGTTAAGATTTTAATGTGAGTATTCAATAACCCTGAGGTACATTTATTGATCAGGGAGAAATTATACTGTAAGTTGCTATTCTTTTGTTATTGAACCTCATTGTGACACTCATAATTCATTTTTCTTAGTGTGTACTCTTGTCCAGTCATTATGTATATTTATATTAGTGTTTTCAATTAAGAGCTGCACTGATGAAAGGACAAAAAGTCTAGAAGGGTTATTGGTTTTAGACATGTGCATTTTACTTCATTCATCATGGGTAGTATTTTCAAGGTCAGAAAAGAACTTTGTTATGTACTTTTAAATGTCTCAAGCTTTCATATTTTGCCTTTAATCACATACTGGGGAAATGTATTTACTCCTGTTCATGTAAATCTAAATGCTTTTGGAGGTAATTCATAATAATTTGATAAGAATTTAAAATGAAGGCAATATTAAAAATACAGCATGCACTTTGATAAAAAGTGCAATGGTCGTTTTGACATTACCATTTCTGGCCAACGTTAGGATTGGTGCTAAAAAGAGATTATTTTTGACACTTGAAATATTATAAGAATGATGCATTACATCTACTTGACATTATCATTTCTGATGATGCTTATCTCCCTTAATTTTAACCCTGGAGGGTAAGATAAAAGGTTAATCTTTTTCAGGAGATTAAAATGTATTTTTAATCTTATTTCTTTAGGCTAACTAGAGTGAAGACTTAGGAAATTATGTAGAAAAGTCAGCAATATTTTTAGATTACTTTTGCTATGTACATGGTTTTACCTTATTTGCTTTTTGTGTGATATCATAAGGGTATTATTACATTTTCCATTTTGCAGAGGGATTAAGTGAGGTTTAGAGATATTAAGGACAATAGCTCATTCAGCAGAAAACAGTCACTTGCCAGAAAAAAATCAAGACTAAAGCAACTTCTGTCTCTAGACTCTGCCCTTTCTACTCTACCATACTACCTCTCATTGTAGTAGACAAGTAATCATGATAACTCATATTTATAAAAACTACCTATTATCTGGCCAATTACTCAATTGGTCACTTTCTTTTCTTTTTCAGATTATATTCCACTATAGGTGATTACAAGCTACTGTGTATAATTCCGTGTGCTATACAGTAAACCCTTGTTGCTTATCCATTTTTATCACTTTATTTTCTAGGATAGATTTCCAAAAAGAGAGCTTGGAAAGCTTAAAGCTTTCTTCGATTTAACTTCAAATAATTGTTACTAAATGAGTTCATGCTCACAATCCATGTTAAGTGCTGTCCATTGTTTCTCCTGATTTGAACTTTGGGCAAAGATTAATATATTCAAGAGTTTCAGATACAGTTGAACAGCCTCGATTGGGTATTTCTCAAGTTGTGGCATCTGTGTAGATTTAGGAAGCATTCAACATGAGAAGGTAAAGCTCACCAACTTTTCATAAGTTAGAAAAAGTCAAAAAATTAAATAAAAATATTAAATATTGGAAAATTAAACATATAATACAGGATATCTAAATTTATAGTTGTTTAATGTCAGTGAGATTATATTGCTTTAACTTTCCTCAGAATAAAAACATCTGGTTCCGTGGGGTGATGGATAGTTTGAGTAACTGGTCAAGTTCTACTCTCTTTCCCCTCCCCTTACTGAGAAAATCCTATCTTGCAGGGATTTGTTGAATTGGCCAATGGTTCTGGATCTTCAGACCAAATATACATCTAGTGGTACAGAGTTTTCATACTGAAGATGACATTTAGCACCCCATCAGAGAAAAGCGGTAAACAGATTACACACAGAAACTGGAAGAGCCAGTGAAGGTTTCATTTTTGAGAAAAAGAGGCCGGTGGCCCTCAGAATTCGTTCTGGAGTTTCATTTAACTCTGTTCTGTTTCAGAACATACTCATGATAATAAAATGCCTTATAACATATAAAATATGCCATCAATTTCTGTCTGTAGATGTGAAGGAAAGCAACTGTTATAAAGTTAGTCTTGGACATAAGCCATTTGCATCACAGGTTTTCTTTAGAAGCCCTGATATCTGGTTTTTAACCACAGCAATATTTTGGTCTTGATGTGAGAGGTTCAGTTCATTCAAAAGTACTGGGTATATCCCTAAAATATGTCAACTTAGGAAATAGCTTGAAATAATAGAACTGATCTCTTTTACATAACTGGACTCTCTCATTTGAAATGTGACTCCTTCTGCTCATGGGGTACATTTCATGTGGAGGAGGGTCTCTTGTCCTTGCTGAACGTTTCTCTATTTAGCTTGCTGAAGACAAAGTTCTCAGAGTCTCTGTATGTTGGATATCGGTTATGCTTCATCTACCAGTTCTAATCAGGTGGGACTTTTATCAGGCGCCCTTTCCTCTACTGTTCAAGATGGAGTATTTGCATCCTGTGCAGAAGAAAAAAGAAAATTTACAGTTTGGTTCCTGTGCCAGCTCCTGCTTTTCCCAGCCTGGCTCTGATATACTGTAATTGCTGAGCTTCCTAATCCTTAGCCTCTGGGGCTGATTTCAATCCTGCCTATTCCCAAGCTTCTTTCTCTGGCCTGCCATCAATTCTTTGAGCTCCTGTTACCATTCCAGTAAGCTTATTTTTGTTTAAATCAGCCAGAAATTGCTTTGGTTGCCTATTACAAAAGAACTCTGATCTGATTATACTAAAAATTATTGCCATTTCCTGCACACTGAATCAACCCCAAATTATTTATTTTTTATATTGACAAAGCAAGGTGTGTGATATTTTGGTGCAAAAACTTACTTAGTAATACCCTTTCTTGCTACACAGCTAGTGAGTGCTACTTCAGTACGTTGTCCAACACACCATTTCCAGTCATGCCTCAAAAAATTGAAACTGAAATTTCTAAAAAGGCCCTTTATCCTATGCTATAAACTTTTAGTGCTAAATGTTACAGCAACTCATCATTTTCTACTCTTTTCTTTTCTTTTCTCTCTCTCTCTCTCTCTCTCTCTCTTTAAGGCTACACCTGTGGCATATGGAAGTTCCCCGACTGGGGGTCAAATCGGAGCTGCAGCCTAGGGCTACACCATAACCACAGCAATATGGAATCCTTAACCCATTGAGCCAGGTGAGGGATTGAACCCACATCCTCATGGACACTATGTTGGGTTTGCAACCTGCTGAGCCACAATGGGAATTCCCACTCTCCCTCTTCTATCTACTGTGCATGTTACAAGAACTGATTCACACCGTGCATCAATGTTTTCACTGAAATGCTAGATGAAATATCTGGTAAGATACATGTATATTTGTAATTCTACAATTTGTGCTTTTCATATAGGTGACATACAACAAGTTCATTTGATTAAAGGGATTTTGCTAGTGATGTTGGTTATAGACTGCATGTTTGTATCGCTTCAAATTCACATGTTGAAACCTTAACGCCTGATGTGATGATATTTGGATGTAGGGCCTTTGGAAGGTGGTCAGACTTAGATGAGGTCATCTCAGGGTAGAGCCCCCATGACAGGATTCGTGTCCTCATAAGAAGAGTAAGGAATCCCAGTTCTCTGACTCTCTCTGCCCTTTGAAGCTATCATGAGAAGACAGCTGCCATCTGCAAACTAGGAAGAGGGCCTTCACCAAAGACCTGACTATGCTAGCACCCTGACCTTGAACCTCCGGGCTTTAGGACTATGAAAAATAAATGTCTGTTGTTTAAGCCGTATAGTCTATGGCATATTCTATTCCATCAGTCTAACTGATTAAGATGGATCTGTTCTCTTTTCTTTTTAGCACGATACTTTTCCTTACCTTCAGAGACTTCTCATCAACAATGTGATTTCTGTATCTTTGCAAGAAGGTATGCACTGATGTGTAATATTCTGTGTTTTTGTTCCTTCTCCCTCTTTAGTAATAAGTGTCACCGAATATTTTCCTCAGGAACATTATTTTGTAATTGTTCTGCAAAAAAAAAAACCCCAAAAAACAAAACACAGTTGGTTTGCAAAAGAGACCATTGTGCTTTGTTTAGAAATGAAGAAGCCTTGACAATGTTTTAAAATTAAAACTGCCATGAGGACCAGAAGGAATTGGATCACAGGTCCAACAAAATTCAATATCAAGACATATGCAAAATAACCATAAATGAGGATACAACTGCCCCAGCCTATTTTGTGTATGCTCTACAGTTGTATTCATTATATATGTTTATGATATTATTCTGAGTAATAATATTTAGATTAATATCTTCTTTAGTACTATTATGGTTCAGTAAACCAACTCTATATTCTTTGCTCTTTGGGCTTAGAAATTTGATATTAGTAAAGATAAAATGCAACAGAAACAATAAAAACCCAACAGTGCAAATGTAGTTAATAAGCACACAGATGATGTGAAAACATATTAGTCGGGTGCCTGTTAACTGGGTGTCAGTTATTTACTGCTGTAATGATTGGTAAGAACTTTAGAAACTTGTTAACAAGAAGGAACTTAAAAGAATCCTCTTGGAGTTCATAGGTAAGTTAGATATATTTTTAAAATAAACAAAAGTGTAGTTTAATGGGTGCGGGGGGGAAAAAGGTTTTACCGAATTTTTTAACAAAGGAAATTTCTGATTTTTTTAAAGATGCTGAAACTATCTATAGTTGTGAAGCTATCCCACAAACAAGCAGAAAGATTAGTTTGGCATATCCAGGCCGTGTGTTCTATTACAATGCATCATTTTGACCTGAAGACTTGGTCAACATGATCTTCTATTGAGATCATCACGAATACATATGCCAAGAGAAGTAACACGAAAAAAAAAAAAACCCTCTGATTTGTGTCAACTGCATCAATTTTCATAGGGTTGGATAATTAAAGGGACCTAAAGATTCTCCATGGAAGACAGCACAAATTCAGAGAGGTGTAAGACTTTCTGGCCAGCTCCCAGGTTCCTCTCTCAGTCACAAAAGGCAGGTTGCCTTGATCACAAGGAAATCAGAGTTGCAAATGAAGAGATGATTTTTATGCTCCCCAGGCCATGTAGCTCAAAGCAGGCTCTATGACAGAGCTCAATAACAGAAACCAAGAGAACACACAGAAACCAAGTGCAAACCATCAATCTGTGCATTTATTACAAACAATGCTGATGAGCTGGCTCAAGTTGCCCCGGCTTGTCTTGGACCCTAGCCCAGGACTGTATTCATCAGTAGGTACATTTCATTAAAGTTTGGCCCAAGGGTCAGCGTCTTTGGAGATAATAAACATAGGGTTGCAACAGATCATCTAAGAGTAACCCTGTTTTTACACCATCCACCCCTTGACCCTTGGTCAAGCTTTCTTAATTATAAATTGGTCATCATTTTTCTTTCTGCCTTTTAGGGTATTTATAGAACAGGAAAAACAGAAAGATAAACACCAAACTACTAATCATTTGTAAGATTCAATGAAGTGTAGTTATTGCTTTAAAAAAACATGTGGAGTTCCCTGCATGGCTCAGCGGTTAATGAACCTGACTAGGATTCATGAGGATGTGGGTTCAATCCCTGGCCTTGCTCAGTGGGTTGGGAATTTAGCGTTGCTGTGAGGTGTGGTATAGGTCACAGACTTGCCTAGGATCCTACATTGCTGTGGCTGTGGTGTAGGTCAGTGGCTGTAGCTCTGATTCGACCCCTAGCTTGGGAATTTCCATATGCCACAGGTGTGGCCCTGAGAAGCAAAAATAAATAAAAAAACATGTTGGCTTTTCACATATTCCAGCACAGAATTGTTCATAATCACATACCCCCCTTTTTTTCTCCACTACCAAAAAAAAAAAAAACCCACAGATTATAAGGAGACTATTAGACCATAGAAGCAGAGGTTAGGTATGCACCGAAAATTCTCATGTGTGAGTATCCTAGTAGATGTGTAGAGCATGGTGTTAAGTCTGAAAGGGTCAATAGGAGGAAAATCAAAATTTATTTGCACAAAGGAGAGATGAGGAAGCACTTAGGGGAGGAACTCAAGCACAGGACCATAGATCAAGAAAGGTACTCTTATTCCCAGGACCACTGCAGAGCAAGACAGGACCTCAGAAATATCAGGCGATACATCAGCATTCACTAATTTGAATTCAGTTAATAGAAGGGCATGGTGCTTAGAGCTCAACTAGGACACCAGAAAATCCACTAGTTCATTCATTTACTCAGTCTTTCATTTTTACTCTTTCAATACATATTTATAATGCACCCACTATGTGGCAAAATTTTGGCTGAATGCAGTCTTAAGTAAGACAGAAAAATTGCTTGTTCTTAAAATTTACATTATATATATTCTGATGAATGGATAAGGAAAGGTCACTTTTATTTTATTATCATTGTTGGCTATGCCCACAGCACGTGGAAGTTCCCCGGCCAGCGACTGAACCTGAGCCACAGCAGTGACAGCTCTGGGTCCTTATCTACTAGGCCACCAGAAAACTCTGTTACTTTGATTTTAGGCTAATGGTCTAATGTAGAGATGCTTTTGTTCTTCCCAGATAGGAATTAGACTGGTTCCAGAGTCTAGGGTAGGAAGATGCTGAAACGAAAGGGCTTAGTTAGCATCCTTAGATTTAGACTTTGGAGAAATATGCCAGTAGAAAATCAAGCAGATTATTTCACTGCCTACATCTTCAGAAGGGCGAGCTAAGAAATTACATAGTTTGTGTTGAAAAATCTAAATCCATGTAGAAAATTCCATCTCCGAAGTCTTCTTTTATTGTCATAATTGAATTGTGTCTTAATGTAACCTACTATTTCAACATTCCACTTGACTTTGTTATTATAGCTCTGGACCAAAATGAAGCCCAGACTGAGAAAATGTATAATATTTTGCTCCATTGATGGTTGTTTTTAAAAGTAGATGTTTAACAAAGGCTCTGCTCAAGCATTGCAGATCTGTTATAACAGTCCAACCTCAAAGCCATTCTTCTGCCTCATCACTCAATATAAGTACTTACTGTATTCAAGTTCTATGAGTTAAAAGATTCAGACTTAAAGATAAATATCTTCTATCAACTACTGAAATATAGCTTTCATATTATCTCGCTTCCTGGAGCTTTGATAAGCTGACTTTTTATCTCACTTTACCTTATTTTTAATACCGAAATAGCGAGCACCCATTCACGCAGTGACACTTGATGACAGTAAAATCAGGAACTTCAGTAGCCAGTCAGACTTCTTATTGCTTATTGCTTAATGGTCAGGGCAAGAGCCTTTATTTCCATTTCATTAAAAACATTGACTGCTACTTTCTTCCGTTAAAGAAATAAAATAAATTCCTATGGAATTAGCTGGCAGTTTTTAAGACTCTTATGCAAATTGGTAGCAGAGCTTAAGCAGTTATAAAAGAAGCTGATAACTCTGGAAAACATGAAGAACGGGAGTGCTTTTTCTTATATACACATATGTGGTTGCATTTAAAGTTTGAGTATGAACCAACTGCTTTGTTAGAAAATGAGGTTTCTGAAGTATGTGCAGTGAGCAGAATGAAACCAGCATTTTTGCAAGGAATATTAAGTGAAAGGCAAAACAAATATATTGGGGTCTTGGAAAAAAAAAACAGTGGGACAATAACAGATCAGAATATAATAATCAGAATATGAAGGGTGAAAAAATGAAGCTATTAAGTGAGAGACAGTGTACCCATGAGAATTTGGGCAGTTTCTGTTTTCTTTTGTTAGAGACAGTGGATTTATTACCATGCTCAAATCTATAGTAATGGTTTTTTTTTTTTGGTCACAAGAAAGTCATCCTGGATTTGTGTTTTTGGTTTATGCATTTGTATGCCATTTGTCTATCTTTGATGAATGACCTATACCTATCTACACTTCAGAAATGTAGATCTTATTTTCAAAAGCTATTCTTAGGTAGTCTTTTGACAATGAATGGTATGTTTTGAGGAAAAAAAGCCCAAACAAAAAAAGTAACAGCTTTGCTGACTCTAGTAATCTTAGCTCATTTTTCATTTGTTTCAATTATAGAATCTAATTAAACAATAATCCCTGCACATTTTATTTTAAGAAAGATTGTGTAGCAGATGCCAAGGTTAATTACTGGACAGTTGACTCTACCAATGAATGGGGAATGTTGTAATTAGATTTCTATAAGGAAAATAAGGGTGAATTTGCAGTTTTTGATTGTGTAAAGTCATAACAGAAATGCATATGGCTACAAATAAGCCATGAGGAAAAGAAAACTCTCCTTCTGGGATCCTTAGCTGGGCTTGGCATGCACCACTTGTCTGACAGGGAGAAAGCTTCTAGCATGCCTCAGTGCTAGATGGCGTCTAGATTTAGATATGGACTCTCATTTCTAGGAGATTAGTATCCAGACAGTGAACAAGAGCCTGCAATATAAAACACAACTTAAAAAAAAAAAATAAAGCACAACTTTACTGTAGAGAATAGGAAGAAGTCTGGATTTGGAATCAAATGAAACAGGCTTACTCGTGTAGCCTTCTATGTACTATACACTTCTTTTGGACCTTAGTTTCCATAAAATGGAAAAGTTGGATTCAGTGATCTTTAAAAATTTTCCTAACTCTAAATATTGCAACTTGTTTTTAAATTGTACATTTGAGGCCCTGTCTGGTCAACTCTGTATTTATTAAGAAAGTGAAATCAGGTTTATATTTCGGCTACTGGCGTTTCAGAAGATACTATTATATTCACACCGTTGAACTTTAATAAAATAATTGGTTCCATTTCTGCTAATACTAAAATCCCACATAAGCTTATGCTTCAGAACAATACAGTCTATCCATGTATAAATCATCTTCCTCAGGTTGCCTCTTGAATAGTGAGACATTGGCTCCTCTAGCCATCATTGGTTTGGTTGAATTTCATCAGGTAGTATTTTCAGTAATGGCTCATGTGGACTATATTCCTTAAATATTTTACATTTGACATAATTTGCCTTTATAACATTTTTAGTGTTATTTTTATGGCAACTGTGTTGAATGCCTCCTTATATTCTAGTATTAACATTGCTGTGAATAATTTTAAGTCCAGCCCAATTTTCTCCCTTAAAAGGAAGCTAACTCTTTTACTTTTATACTTAAACATTTGCCGTAGATGACTATCTGCAGTTCTGAAATCCTGTCTGATTTTGCATTTGCCTCAGCTTTTCCATATTTTAAAAATATCTTATATCAGCCATGAGAAAGAAAGAAATGATTCCATTTGCAGCAACATAAATGCAACTAAAGATTCTCATACCAAGTGAAATAAGTCAGAAAGAGAAAGACAAATACCATATTATATCACTGGTATGGTGTGGAATCTAAAATATGGAACAAATGAACCTATCTACAGAAGAGAAACAGACTCACAGACGTAGAGAACACACTTGTGGTTGCCAAGGAGGAGGGAGAGCAAGTGGGATGGACCGGGAGTTTGGGGTCAGTAGATGCAAACCATTACATTTAGAATGGATGAGCAATGAGGTCCTACTGTACAGCACAGGGAACTATATCCAGTCTCTTGGGATAGACCCTGATGGAAAATACTATAAGAAAAAGAAGGTATACATATATGTATGATTGGGTCACTTTGCTGTATAGCAGAAATTGGCACAACATTGTAAATCAACTATACTTCAACCTTCACCTAGAAACTGCTAGTTGTGCATCTCCAGTGAGCAGAGTTTAGCTTGCTGTTAAATCTGAAAGTGCACCAGCAATAATTTGACTCATACATCTCAACCTTTTCCAGGCACAACCTGATGACACTTCCCTCTTGGGTTCAGTGTGCAGGGCTTGGGGCTGTTGGAGTACGTACAAACACAGGTGGGTTCGCTAACTGTATTTGGTGAAATGCTCTTTCCTGCTGCCTCTATGGGCCATTTGGTGTATCAGCTGGCTACACTGTGGCTTGTGCCATTGCCTCTGAGATACACACAAAAGCTTCAGGAAGAGACATTCTTTGTGCTGGGCGCTCACAGCAACGGGCAGAGACTCTGCTGCATTAATAGAGATCATGGGCTGCATCAGGCAGGGATTCCCAGAAATCAGAGAGAAGTCAGAGTCCCCAGCTCTTTTGCATCGTGATTTGGCATTTGCTCTCCTTCAGCAGATCTGGGTCAGCAGCTATATTCCTGACTCCTCCTCCTTCCCCGCCCCACACCTTCCCGGAAAAGGTGACAGGTTTGTCAGGCTACTGGTTTAGTGGTGCCTCTTCTGCCACTCTGGGCTGTTGGATCAGGATCAGGAATGCCCACCAGTTCTTCTCACATGCCTAGCTCCAAGCAAAGGTCATAGACTCCCTTCCTTGTGGTTTCCACTTAGGTGTGGAGAGCTTCCTTAGGGTGCCCGAGGTCTGCATGGGAATGTGTTCCTTCTACATTTCCTTGCTCAACTTAGTCTTAAATTTGGTGGCTATTTTAAATAGATTCTGATTTGAGGCTGTAGTGTTTTCTAGTATCAAGATTCTTGTTTCCTTCTTTCTGTTTTTTTTTTTTTTTTTAATAATTTTCTTGGCATGTAGTTGACTCCAAAGTTGTGTTAGTTTCAGGTGTACAGGAAAGTAAATCAGTTATACACATACATATATTCATTCCTTTTCAGATTCTTTTCCCACATGGGTTATTACACAGTGTTGAGTAGTTCCTTATTAGTTCTCTCTATATAGTAGTGTGTATATATTAAACCTAATTTATCCCTCCCCCACCACGTTTCCCCTCTGGTAACCATAAGTTTGATTTCAAAATCTTTGTCTGTTTCTGTCCTGTAAATTAGTTATTTTGTATCATTTTTGTTATTAGATTCCACATAGTAGTGATCTCCTATGGACAGATCACCCTTCTTTCTGTGCTTAGTCTTTGTTGTTTTCTCTAGGTATCCGTGAGTGGAATGGTGGAAGAAACACCTTTTCTACTTCTGTTTTAGCTCCATCTTGCCTGCCCACACCCCGGCATTTGGCCTTTCCGTGGCTGATCATCCATCTTGTACCAAGACTAGGCCACACTGTCTTTCTTCTTCTGGATTAATTTTTCTCTCTCTCACTCTCTCTCGCTTTCTGTCTTTAACATATATACATATACTCAGACATACTCACTCCAGTCTACGATCAGAGTAGACAATAAGTTTCTTATTTAATGTAAGTAGTAAATACTTGTAGGTTAACAGTGAAGAACTCTGTGATTTGGTGGTGAAACAGAATAAGAGGAAATAAATAGCACAAAAAAATTTTGCTGAGATTGACTTAAGTAATGCTTTTTGAACTCCATCAGCTGAAGTAGGCTTTTTCCCTTTCTTTAAATTTCTGTTCCAGCTGATTACTTTGCAACTCTGATGTTTCCTAAATAAGAGATTCTGGGAGCCTGTATAAATGGGCTCACAATATCCTTTAAGGGACAGTGAGCTATGGTTTTTCAAGGCATTTCGAAAAGAGAATAGATCCATTTCCATTCAATTGCTCTGATACTGCCATTTGGAAAATACAGATAAAAAAGAAGGTATCATGGATTTTTGCTGAATAGTTTTATCTTTTCATTTCTTTTTTTATGTGAGATGAATTTTAGAAAAGTACTTTCAATACTAAAATCATAGGACACTTTCTAGAATATCACATTTCATCCAAATCCCTGGGAGCGTTATGGGTCATTGGAAGGGCTTTGCCTGTTTTCCTCTAAGATTTTTATAGTATCCATTCTTACTTTTAGGTATTTAATCCATTCTGAGTTTATTTTTTAATATGATATAGAAGAAAGTTGTAATCTCATTGTTTTATATGTAGCTGTTCAGTTTTCCCAGCACCATGTATTGAAGAGGCTATCTTTTCTCCATTGTATATTCTTGCCTCCTTTGTTGTAGATTAATTGACTATAGGTGCATGGGTTTATTTCTGGGCTTTTTATCCTGTTCCACTGATCTATATTTCTGTTTTTGTACCAGTACCATACTGTTTAATGGCTGTAGCTGTACAGTGTAGTCGGAAGAAAGCCTGATTCCTCCAGTTCTGTTTTCTTTCACAAGATTCTTGTTTTTTCATACAAATTTGAAAGGGTTTTGTTTTAGTTATGTGAAAAATGCCATTGGTAATTTCATAGGGATTGGATTGAATCTGTAGATTACTTTCGATACTATAGTCATTTTAACAATTTTATTTATTTATTTATTTATTTATTTATTTATTTACTTACTTACTTACTCACTCACTTACTTACTTACTTACTTACTTATTGTCTTTTTGCCTTTTTTAGGGCTCCACTCCCGGCATATGGAGTTTCCCAGGCTAGGGGTCTAACAGGAGCTGTCGCCGCCAGCCTACGCAACAGCCATAGCAACACGGGATCTGAGCCACGTCTGCAACCTACACCACAGCTCATGGCAACGCCGGATCCTTAACCCACTTAGCGATGCCAGGGATCGAACCCGCAACCTCATGGTTCCTAGTCGGATTCGTTAACCAATGAGCCACAACGGGAACTCCCATTTCAACAATATTAATTCTTCTAATCCAATAGCATGGTATATCTTTCCAGCTATTTGTGTCATCTACTTCTTTCATCAGTGTCTTACAGTTTTCAGAGTGCCATAGCCATAGTTTTTTAATAGCAGACTCTGCCCAAGAATCATTAGGCTAGGTTTGATTCTAAAATTGCTGTCCTGTTCTTAGTAGCTGTCTATTTCTGGGCTGCTGAGATTGCTGTGTTCATTTTGTTTTTATCACAGATAAACAAGCCATTAACAATTTATTGGATAAATTATTCATAAATAAATTAAACATTCAATATTATCTATCACATAAAGAAACACATGCCCATTTTCATCACATTTTTTTGCCTCCTTAACATATTTCTTTTAAAAATGTTTCAAACATAAAATGAACGTATTTACCATTGCTACATCTTTTTAGCAATTGTAGCAAATAATTTGTACTGCTATTTTAACTTGTTTTGATGAATAAATAGGTACTTTGACAAAAATTTCTTGCATGGTTGATTACAGGCTTACCTCAGAGATATTGTGGATTTAGTTCCAAACCGTTGCAATGACGTGAATATAACAATAAGATGATAATAAAGTAAGTCACATGATTTTGTTTTCCCCGTGTGCATATAAGAGTTATATTTGTACCAGACTATATCCTATTAAGTGTGCAATAGTGTTATGTCAAAAACAGCCTACACACCTTAATTAAAAATACTGCATTAATGAAAAATGATAACTATCATCTGCTGCTGCTGTATCCACTATGTTTATATAATATTCTAAATCCTATGTTGTCTTTTCAACAATGTTCACAGCACTGGATTGAATTCCATCTCAAGAAACCACTTCCTTTGCTCATCCATAAGAAGCAATTCTTTATTCATTAAAGTTTTATTATGAGATTGTATCAATTCCATCGCATTTTCAGGCTCTACTTCTAATTCTAGCTCTGTTGCTGTTTATTTTAAATCTGCAGTTACTTCCTCTGCCTAAGTCTTGAACCCCTCAAAGTCATCCATGAAGTTTGGAATTAACTTCCAAACTCCTGTTAGTGTTATTATTTTGACTTCTTCCCATGAAATCATGAATGTTCTTAATGGCATCTAGAATGGTGAATCCTTTCCAAAATGTTTTCAATTGACTTTGTCCAGTGCATCAGAGGAATTAGTATCTTTGGCAGCTATAGTCTTACAAAATCTGTACCTTAAATATTAAGACTTAGGGAGTTCCCATCATGGCACAGCGGAAACAAATCCGACTAGGAACCATGAGGTTGTAGGTTCGATCCCTGGCCTTGCTCAGTGGGTTAAGGATCCGGCGTTGCCATGAGCTGGGGTGTAGGTCGCAGATGTGGCTCAGATCTAGCGTAGCTGTGGTGTAGGCTGGCAGCTGTAGCTCCGATTCGACCCCTAGCCTGGGAACCTCCATATGCCATGGGTCTGGCCCTAAAAAGACTGACTAGATAAATAAATAAATAAATAAGACTTGAAATTAGAAATGACTCCTTGATCCATGGGATGTAGAGTGGATGTCGTGTTAGCAGGCACGAAAACAACATTGATCTCATTGTGTTTCCATCAGAGCTCTTGGGTGACTAGGTGCGTAGTCAATTAATAGTAATATTTTGAAAAGAAGCTTTTTTTTTTCTGAGCAGAAATTCTCAACAGTGGCCTTAACATATTCAGTAAATCATGCTGTAAAAAGATATGCTGTCATCTAAGCTTTATTGTTCCATTAATAGAACATAGCATAGTTAACGTCCCTAGGATTTTCAGAATGGTCAATGCCATTGGCTTCAATTTAAAGTATTGCAAGGACATCATTATGAAAATGAAAAGACAAGCCAGGGATGGGGAGAAAATGTTTGTAAATCATATATCTGATAAAGGATGTTTATCTGAATATACAAATAACTCTTATACCTCTATAAGAGTTAAAAACAACCCAATTAAAAATAGACAAATTATTTGGGTAGCTCTTTCACCACAGAAGATATTTGAATGGCCAATAAGCCCATGAAAATATTAACATCATTAGTTGGTAGATAAATGCAAATTAAAACCATGGTGAGTACCATTTCTTACCCACTAGCTATTATCAAAAAGACAGACAATAAATGTTGTCCAGCACGTGGGGAGTCAGAAAACCTCCTACACTGCTGGTGAAAATGTAAAATGGTATGGCTCCTTTGAAAGTAGTTTGCAGTTTTTTTTTTTTTAACAAAGTTAATCCTAAACTTACCATCCATTCCAGCAATTTCATGCCAAAATATCCATCCTAGGTAAGTGAAAGTATACATCCATGTTTTAAAAAATCACATGCAAATATTCATAACATCATTGGTTATAACAGGAGAAAGTGGGAACAGTACAGATAGTCTTCAACTGGTAAATAAAGGAAATGTGGAAAATTCATACAATGGAATATTTTTTTTTCTTAATGTATTTTATTTCAGTTATAGGTACAATGGAATATTATTTAGCAATACAAAGAAATAAAGTGCTGGCATGTGATACAACATGGATGAACCTCATAAACATTATGCTAAGTGAAATAAGCCATACTCCCAAATGTGTGATGGTATTGAGACGTGGGGTGGAGATAGGGATTAACAGCTAATAGGCATGAGGGATATTGTTAGTAGTAGTAGTACTTTTTCCTTTTTAAGGCCACACCTGTGGCATATGGAAGTTCCTGGGCTAGGAGCCCAATTGGAGCTGCAGCTGCAGGCCTGTGCCGCAATCACAGCAATGCCAGATCCAAGCCACGTCTGTGACTTATGCCACAGCTTGCTGCAATGCGAGATACTAACCCACTGAGTGAGGCCAGGGATCAAACCCACATCCTTATGGAGACTATGTCAGGTTCTTAACTTGCTGAACCTCAGTGGGAACTCCATGAGGGATATTATTGATGTGATGAAAAGATTCTAAAATATTCATTGAACTGCACACTTAAAATGGGCAAATTATATAGTACATTAATTGTACCTTCATAAGGTTTTCGGAAAAGGATATAAATTTTAAAATAAGTAAAATCGAGGTCTCTGTGTCATCTTGATATCCACCTGGGTTTATTATTGTTAGAACTTTCAGATAGTCTGAATCCTCCAGGTCCTGATGGTAGCCAGCCTCCATCAGAATTCATCTGTCTTCACCAATCAACTAGCTGTTTGTTTATAGGACACAGCTGTGGGCCCAGGGCAGATTATAACTTCTGCCGCTACAAGATGGATAGACCCTTCCTAAAATATAGCTAATTATTATTTTCCCACTGCTGGTGGGCCTTAAGTGCCCTATTCTCCTTACTTTGTCCTATTCATATTTCAGATCTCAGCTCAAAGCGTATACCCTAAGGAGTTCTACCTTCTTGATTATGCATCCTTACCTGCCTTCACATTCACAAATCAGTCCTTTTGTTTCACTGACCATCTGCTGTTTAGATTTTGCTCTGTCCTGGCCAATGATGCCATTTGTTACATTACTTTTACCGCAGTAATTCTTTGATATACTGTGATTAAGAATGTATTAAATACTGATTGCACAGGACCTTGTTAAAAAGAGATTTCTATGTCTTACCTGTAAGACTTCTAGTGGGTAACTTAGAAATAACTAACACAGGGAACGGTGTGATTGGGTTACTTAGCTGTACAACAGAAATTGAAGAAACTTGTAAATCAACTATGCTTTAATAAAAAAAGAAATAATTTTAACAAGATCCAATTATGCTTCCACGTATGTAGTATGTAGACAACGTACTGTTTTCAAGATACAGAGATACATTGCTGAGGATGGAATTCATTAGAAAGTTTTCAGTATAACTTTATTTGAGGCATATTTCATATCATATAATTCACCCACTTAAAGCATACAGTCCTCTGATTTTTAAGTGAAATTTACCAAGTTGTGCAACCATCCGTCTTAGATCATTTCCATCACCATGATAATATCTCTCATGTGTATTAACTTCTGTTCTGCATCTTCATCCCACATACCCTGCCCTAGGCAACCACTAATCTACTTTCTGTTTCCATAATTTGCCTTTTTGAATATTAAAAAATGGAATTATGCAATATGTGGTTTCTTCTCTCTTGCTTCTCGCCCTTAGAGTAATATTTGGCAGTTGCTTAAGAACTGAATGTCAATGAAAAGTGCATGAAAAGCCCAGAACAGACCCATCATGACACATACCAGTGGCTCCTTCCTTGTTACTGCTAAAAAGTATTCCACTGTATACTGTGTGGGTATACTACATTTTATCTACCCATTTGTCAATTGATGGCCATGTGGGTTGTTTCCAGTTTTTGGTTATGGTGATTAACACTGATGTTAAGATTCCTGTACAAATTTTTGTATAGACAAATATTTTTTTCTTGGGTAGATGCCTTAAAGTGGAATTGCTGGGCCTTATAGTAATTTAGTTTAAACATTATGACAAATCATTAAATTGTCTTCCAGGTGGCTCTATACTATTTTACATGCCACTCATAGGCTAGGAGGCTTCCTGAGTCTTCACATTCTAACTAATACTTAGCCATGCCTGTCTTTTTGATTATAGTGTTATCTTATTGTGGTTTTTTTAAATCATTCTACTGACTTAATTCTACTTTAAGAAAACTATAGTTGATTTACAGTGTTGTGCCAATTTCTGCTATGCAACAGAGTGACCCAGTCATACTACATATATATATATATATGTATATATATATACACACACACACACATACATATACATATATATACATTCTTTCTCTCATATATCTTCCACCATTGTCTATCCCAAGAGATTGGATATAATTCCCTGTGCTGTACAGCAGGACCTCATTGCTTATCCATTCTAAATGTAATCGTTTGCATGTGCTAACCTCAAACTCCCAGTCCACCCTGTTCCTTCCCCCTTCCCGCTTGGCAACCACCAGTCTGTTCTCTGGGTCTGTGAGTCTGTTTCTGTTTTGTAGATAGGTTCATTTGTGCCAGATTTTAGTTTTGAATTACCCTACTGATTAATGACACTGAGCATCTTTTCCTGTGCTTATCAGCTATTCATTTATTGTTTTTGGTGAGATGTCTATTCGAACATTTTGTCCATTTTTTTTTGGATTCTACTTTATTTTTAAAAATTAAACCACAGTTGATTTACAATGTTATGCTAACATGTTGTACAGCAAAGTGCTTTTTGTCCATGTTTTGATTGGTTTGTCTTGTGATTAAATTATATGGGTTCTTTATATATTCTAGATACAGTTCTTACCATATATGTGTTTTATAAATATTTTTTTATGTCTGTGGCTTGTCTTTTCATTTTTTAATTTATTTTTTAAGTGAGAATTGCAATGATTTTTAATTTTTATTTTTTTGTTCATATTTTTATTGCTTGCTTACTTGATTGATTTTTGCTTTTTAGGGCCGCACCTGTGGCATATGGAGATTCCCAGGCTAGGGGTCCAATAGGAGCTACAGCTTCTGGCCTATGCCACAGCCATAGCAATGCAGGATCTGAGCTGCATCTGCGACCTACACCACAGCTCATGGCAATGCCAGATCCTTAACCCACTGAGCAAGGCCAGGGATCGAACCTGCAACCTCATGGTTGGATTTCCTTCTGCTCACCACAATGGGAACTCCATGTCTTTTCATTTTGTTAATGGTGTATCTTGAAATGCAAGCATTTTGAATTGTGAGGAAGTTAAATTTATTAAAAATTTTTATGGACCATGATTTCAGTGCTGTGTTTAAGAAATTTTTACCTTAAACAAGTTCTCAAATATCTTATCTTTGTTACCTTCTAAAATTTTTATTGTTTTAGCTTGTTAAGCCTATGATCCATTTTGTGTTTATTTTTGTGTATGATATAGGATCTAAGCTCATTTTTAGGGGGTGGGAAGGCATGTGGATATCCAAGAATCATTTGTTAAAAGGGAAAATGGGAGTTCCCTCTGTGGCACAATGGGTTAAGAATCTGACTGCAGCAGCTCAGGTCACTCTGAAGCCTGGGTTTAATCCCGAGCCTGGAACAGTGGGTTAGAGGATCCAGTGTTGACATAGCTTCAGCATAGGTCATAGCTTCAGCTCAGATCCAATCCCTCGCCTGGACACTTAAACAACAAATTTTTAAAAAGGAAAATGAATTTTCTTTGTAAAAATATGTCTGTCTTTATGCCAGCACCACACTGTCCTTATAACTGTAGTTTTAGATTAAGTTTAAAAATTGGGAAATGAAAGTCTTCCTACTTTGCTCTTATTTTCAAAATTTTGGGCTCTTCTGGGTCTTTCATAGTTCCATATACCTTTTAGGATCATCTCATCAATTTCTACAAATAAAAAGACCTGCTGGAATTTAAATACGTATTGTCAGTGTTAGGTGGTGACTGTACAAAATGAAACACAAAGCCTGGAGACAAAAATAGCTAGAGAAACTGTTAAATTATAACATAACTTGTATCATCCCTGTTTCTTACTCCAGCAGGAACCTGTACTAAAAATAGAATGTTCTAAAAATAGGAACTACTCCTTTCCTTATATAACTAGTTTCTCCCTTAAGCTGCAGGGAGCCTGAGTTCTCTCTGCTCAGTGCTCCCCGGCCACTCTGTTGGTATATAAACCTGCTTGAGAGCTTATTGCTCTCCTTTCTGCCTCCTTCTTCCTCCTTCTTCCTTCGCCATCTCTAACAGTTTTGAATCTTTTGGCCAATTTAGGGACAACTGTCAGCTTATGAATAACAAGTCTTTAAATTCCTGCAGATGGAATACCTTTCTAATCATTTAAAAGTTCCCTTAGCAGCATTTATAATTTTTAGTGTACAAGTCTCCCGCTACGTTGTTGAATTTATTTCTATGTATTATATATATTTTTAAGTCTCACCAGAGTACTTGGGATCTATCATGATAAGAGATAGTTTTAGAACTGTATACCTAGATAGTAACAGTGGTTATGTCTGATAATAACAAGTGTAGTTTTATTTAAAAATTTCTGTCATGACTTTCCAAATTTTCACAATTCTTTTTTTTTAAGTTGGTCATGTTCCCAAACATATTAAAACATCAGTATAAAAAAAGGAAACATATGAAAGGGAAAACCTTAACAACAATAATTAAAGCTATTATATATTATTCTTATTATATACCGGAAAATTTTTCCCTAACCTTTTTTTTTTTTGGTCTTTTTTAGGGCCGCATTCACGGCATATGGCGGTTCCCAGGCTAGGTGTTGAATTTGAGCTGTAGCTGCTGGCCTACACCACAGCCACAGCAACGCCAGATCCCAGCCGTGTCTGCGACCTACACCACAGCTCATGATAACGCCAGATCCTTAACCCACTGAGTGAGGCCAGAGATTGAATCTGCATCCTTATGGATACTAGTCGGCTTCATAAACTGCTGAGCCATGACGGGAACGCCTTCCCTAAGCTCTTTACATGTATTACTCACATAATGTTCTCAAAGACTTCATGAATTATCTCTGTTATCATGCCCATTTTATTGTTTTGAAATTGAGTCACAAAGTAGTGCCGGTACTTGCACAAAGTCTCAAGGATTGTAAATGGAGGAGTAGTAATTTCAACTGGCTCTAGATTCCATGCTCTTAGCCACTGAATATTGGAAATAAAACCCACCGGATAGTAATACCAAATCTCTCTGAGTAGGTGACAGTAGGTATTTTTAATTATTAATATGTTTCCCATAATTTCCTAGATGAGTGCTAATACTTTGTAATTAGAAAAACAGTATCTGAAAGTACCATTAACTAGTCCAGTGGTGGACTCTACCACATGGGGTACTGTGCCTTACCTGTTAGATCATCCCGAAATTCAGTCACCAGCGGTGACTCAGTGAGTTTAAAAACATTTTAACTTTCTTTCTCTATAAAATATCTAATTTATTATCATAATCAAAGTTTCACAATTAAATCTCCTATTACATTACATAAACCACAGGCCCATTCCAGTAAAAAATTCAGTACTGTAACAAAAAGAAGTACACATTTATAAATTAAGACAAAACATAAATAGGGAAAGCAAAGAAAATGCAGATATTAAACATTTTTTTTGAAAAAGACATATAACTCATTTTATTTCATTCAAACACTGTTAAATGAATTCCTGTGTAACATTTAAATTGACATTTTCACTCAGGTTGCTTCTGTTTTGGTGTCTTGTTGGTGAACTAGCTTTTTAATGTCCCAAAGTCATAAAGTCTTTAGAAAAGCCTTGTATCTTGTAATTAAAAACTGCTATTCCTTTTGTTGTTTTGCTCAGCAAAGGCACAGGGCACAGTGCCTTTTAGAGACAGTGCTCTTGAGATGGGAATAAAAGATTTTGACCTTTTATTGTAGCATTCATGAATCGGAAGAACTTCATTTATTTTAGGTAAAGAGCAAATGGAGCATGCTTATTTTCAGTAATTCAAGAGCAGCAACTGAAGTCACCTACGACTTGCCAGTCAATGGCCTTTTGTAATGTTTTCCATTTAGAAAACTATTGTACTTGTCTTTAAAATATCAGTAGCTCTAAGCTAGCAATTTAAACATGCGCACCCACACACTTACAACCATATGATCACAGTCCAGTCACTGGTGAGCTATAAAGGACACTACCCCCATGTATGGAAATTTTCCTCCTCCTCCAACTAAAGAGACATATCTTTCAAAACTGAGATGTCGGAGTTTCCTTGTAGCTCAGTGGGTTAAGGATCTGGCCTTGTCACTGCTCTGGCCTGGGTTACATTGATGTGAGTTCAGTCTCTGGCCAGGAACTTCAGCATGCCATGGGCAAGGCCAAAAAAATAGACTAAGAAATCATTCAAAAACTGACTCTTAATGTAAAATAATTACAGCTTTGGGGTTTCATATACTTCAGTGTTTTAATGTGAAAAAAATAAGGTATATTTGATATTAAATCAACTCTGTAAGTATAGATGTCTGTTGACCCAGCTTGCTCATATGTAAAAATCTTTGCGCTTACATTTTTTAACATTTTATTATTTTTTAATTGAAGTATAGTTGATTTGTAATGCTGTATTCATTTCAAGTATACTGCATAATGATTCAGTCATACACCCACACACACACATATATATGTATATATATGTATATAGAGAGATTCTTTTCCCTTATAGGATATTGCAAAATATAGAGTATAGTTTCCTGTATATATAATAGGTCCTTATTCGTTATCTTTTTTAAAAGTTTTATGGAGGTATAGTTAATTTATAAGATTGTGCTAATTTCTGCTGTACAGCAGAGTGATTCAGTTATACATGTACACACACTTTTATTTTTAAAGGAAAAGTTAGTAAAATTGAAGACTGGTAAAAAAAAAAGTGTTACTTCCACTTTAGTCTATAAGCCCCATTTTAAAACTATATGTAAGAAAGCTAAATTCTCTCTCTGGTTTGATTAAACCACGTGTAATTGTGGAGGCCTAAAAAATATGAATGTCTACAAGGTGTTTGAATATCTTGAGTCGTACAGCCTGAGAAGAAGCAAATCTTAGTCTGGCAGTTTTGGTCACTAGGATTCACCACTGCTGCTCTAAACAGTCCATATAAATTGCTGCATAATTAGCCCCACTGCAGTAATCCATCGATCACAGACACAAGCTACAGAGAACCAAGCCATGGATTTTGCCTATTGTGGTAACATCTCGTTTACCACGTGTGGATCTGAATGGAAACACTGGGTGGAACGGGGGTGCAGTGTTTGCCACTGGCTTTGCTTCCACCTTGACAATGAGTGTGAATTTCAAAAAGAAGAAACAGTTCATGAGTTATCGTCGTGGCGCAGCTGAAACGAATCTGACTAGGAACCATGAGGTTGCAGGTTTGATCCCTGGCCTTGCTCAGTGGGTTAAGTATCTGGTGTTGCCACGAGCTGTGGTGTAGGTTGCAGACATGACATGGATCTGGTGTTGCTGTGGCTGTGGCATAGACTGGCAGATGTAGTTCTGATTTGACCCCTAGCCTGGGAACCTCCATACGCTGTGGGTGTGGCCCCAAAAAGCACACACAAAAAAGAAAGAATTCAGAACGAATAGAAGTGTCTGGTTTTAAAGGTTTGAAAATACCTGGGATGGGCTTCGGGCTCAGACTATGTAAAGAGCCCAAATTTCCTATTCCTCTGGGTCAGAAAGAGTCAATTAATGCCTCCCTTATAAGAATAAACAATGACTTAGGGATGGTGGTGATAGTGGAGGAGACAATGTGTAGACTTTTTTAAAACAGAATGGAAAGAGAAATTCTGAGTGGTATTAATAACTTGTGAAAATTATGTAATTTCAGAAGGCTAACTTGAGAGCAATCCAAAATTTATTTTTAGAATCAGATGTGTCAGACACATTTACCCAAAACCAATTTCCTAACTCATCAAAGATAGGAACCTTGGAACTATATGCTGGATATGTAATCTCCCCCAAAAAAAAAATAGATAATGGCTGTTTTAGAACCAAATGTCTATTTCATTGATGACACTGGTAATAATTCAGCAAAAATCTCAAATAGAAATAAAACAGAGCTCGCTCCTCATACTATATTAAACATGATATAAACTATGTACAAGATCAAGAATAAAATTCTTTAACGGGCCATTTATTAGGAAGATTCAACACAGCTAGACAAAGGTACCATTTTCAATGAGCTCTTTTTAAATTCTGTGAGACTACGATAGAAAGATCAAGGAGTAGTGAGGGTCAAAGTGATTTCTGTGTGATTCACTGATAGAAAAAATTCTTTACAGAATCTAATTATGTGCAGAAGGAAGCTACTTAATTCATTTTATACTAGATTCTTCAGAAAAAACTTAAGTTCAAATCTAAAGCCTCCAGAGTCAAGGGTTTTGGAAGAAAAGAGATGAGCTCATTAGGGTAAATGTGGTTTTCTGCAGGTGACTGGTCAGCATAATTAATGTTCTTTGGGGAACCAGAGGGAATATTTGAATCAGAAAAATTATACTGCCATGTACACGTACCAGATTTAAAAGGAAAATGTAAGATAATATTGAGTTCCTAGCTCTGAACTTGATAAATGTTAATATTACTGGTAGTAAGTTCATAAGAGATGATAGTGACCTCTTTGAAAATTTGGAATAGTAATCTAGAATTAAAAAAGTCTTTATCACTAAATCATGAGATTTGCTGCAACGTGTCCAAGTTGACCCTATTGAGATTGGATCTGCCGGTAGAATTGTTAAGTCCTTCTTTTGGTGAGTGTGATGAAGAAGGCGGCAGTAAGAGAGGAAAAGGTCAACCTGGTAAGCAAAAAACTGCATGTGATGAGTATGCCCAGGAGAAGCAGACACCGATCGTCCAGCAAAGTAGTTCATATCAAGGAGGAGTTGTAAAACCAAATAACTATGTGTGGGGACGATATTTGTCTAATAGACATGAACAATCTAGGAGCGCCGTCAATATACAGAATGTGGAAAGACAGGCAGGTTGGCGTGAGGAAATCCCATCAGCAGAGTTCCAATCACAGGGAATCCCCCCTCCCCCGAAAGTACCGTGATGGATATTGCAGGCCGTCTTGCTCCCGAATTAATTTCTGCCTCTTTCTAGTATGGCTTCCTATGCTGCAGAGGCTGGCGAACTGAGATCTTCACTTCCCACATTTCTGGACGTGATTTATGTTCTGCAACCAGATGCCGTTACATAAGACTAAAATCCAGAACCGAAATAAGAGTGGAGGGAACGTGGCACAAGGCTCCTATTTTTTGCTGATGCAGATTGAAGTGGATGAGATTTGCTCCTGAGCTCGCAGCTGTCATCATGACTTCCGGCTTCCTCAGGCGGCTTCCTGATTATGGCCAGGGCAACAGCAGTTCTGCATCATGACTCAAGATTTTTTTTTTTTTTTTCTGGAAGATCAGACTAACCTCTCTTCAGTTTATAAACAACTTTAGAAGCCATTTAATATCTCGTGAAAGAAATTCCTTTTGCGCCAACACAATCTAGGGTAGGTTTTGTTCTCTGTCATTGAACCCCCACAGGGTAATAACTGGCTATAGTGATCATAAGGAACAGAACCTCAAAGAAATGAGATTCTAACACTGGCAGGCTCACCAGCTGGAAATAAAGGCAACTCGGGTTCTGCCAGAATCATAAAATAGACACTGGTGCCCACTGGTGATGCATAAACTTAAATCATCCGTTGGCATCATGTGGAATAAGAGGCTTATTAAGGATAAGGTTTTGGTGGCTTAAGTGATGGTCATTATGGGAAGAAAAAAAACGTAAGGATTGTTGTGGGGGCAGTGGGGTGGATTTTTCTATCTGTTCCACAGAACTTAAAGGAAAAATAATAAAATGCTATTTAAAGTGTTGTGCTTAAGATATGGTCAGAGAATCGGAGAACTTGCATGGCACTCTATCGGACTCTTCTCTGTCTTAGAGCTGTTGAACTGACAACCAAAAGATAGAAATAGCGCCAGATCCTTTGAGCTTCTGAACCCACAGTGTAGGGTGGATTCATAGACTTATGTGAACAAGAGGGCATTTGGGGGGAAGAATAGAACCAGAGAAACAAATATAGAAATTGGTAGAGTCTTAACGTCTCTGAGTACTTCAAAAGCCCTCATTCCACCAAGTATTCCTTGAAAGCAGAAGCAAACTTGTTTCCTGTTTCATGAGTCTGCTCCTGTCTTGCCAGAAGCTTCTGTGATGGCTCCACCAGAAGGAGATGCCAGCCTTCCTTGAGCCCCACACCCCAGCACTGGCTTCAGAGCCACAGCTAGAAGCCAACCCCAGCATGCTGGTGTGGTGGCAAACACAGTCAAAGCTGGAGAGAAGAGCTTTATACAACAGAGAGAATCACAAGATTTTGCTCATTTTTGATGGCAAAAAACCGGCAATATGTGTGGGAATGGATTTGGAGGGTGTCAGGCCAAGAAGGGAGAAGCTTAATTTTAGATCGGGTTGATTATTTTGCATGGGGTGCACTTGCCAGAGATTCTGGGTTCAATATGCTCATTTGAGCAGCTCAGAATGTTTGATAGAAATGTGGGTATGTGGCATAGAAATGTGTCCAATAGCTATCATCCTCTAGCCAGATCCGTAGTCATGGCCAAGGTGGAAGCTATAATGCCAGAAATTTCTTGGGATAATGTAGAGAAGTGGATGTAAAGACAAGGAAACACGGCAGTCCATTTATACATGCAAATCAGTCATCTGCACCTAGTTATGTTTCCCAAGAGACCAAAGGATACCTCCTCCAGCGAGGCACTACCTTCATCAAGAAATACCTGCAGGAGCTCCTGTCATGGCTCGGTGGTAAGAAACCCAACTACCCATGAGGTTGTGGGTTCAATCCCTGGCCTCACTCAGTGGGTCGGGGATATGGCATTGGGGTGAGCTGTGGTGTTGGTCACAGATGTGGCTCAGATCTGGTATTGCTGTGGCTGTGGTGTAGGCTGGCAGCTGTAGCTCCAATTCGACCCCTAGCCAGAGACCCTCCATATGCCATGGGTGCAGCCCTAAAAAGGAAAGAAAAAAAAAAAAGGGAAATACCTTGAGAAGTGTTGGAGTGGTTGTCCTGTGATGGTAGCAGCTGCTGCCAGAGAAAAGGGATCCCTGATTTCTCTGGGGGGGATGGGGTCCCATGTGGCAAAGGGCAAGGGAAGACACAATGCAGGACCCGAGACAGAGATGGAACGGGTGTGGTTGCCATAACAGGCAGCAGGGCCAAAGCAATGACCACAGGTTTTGAATGTCTAGGATGTTTGACAGTGATTAACTAGACAAGAGGTGCCTAAGATGTTCAGAAACGTGTGGGCCTTATTATCATCCTCCTTGATCTGCATAAACAACCCCCAACAACCCCCAAACAAAAGTAAAACTCTAGGTGACCTGAGTGACTGTAATTATGAGTGCTAGCCCTTTCCTGGTTCATGGATCCACAGCCCATAAATGAATGGGCCCTGTGATAGGGCTGCAAGCACTGTTCACCATCTTCCTATTCCCCTAGCAAAGACCTGCCGTCATCTGTCAGGAGAGTAGCTATGCCCAGGAGAAAGGAGCCAGCCAGATCCTTGTGGGATTATTGACATCAGCTGTAGCTTTAATACTTTATTTTTATTTTTTGCTTTTTGTCTTTTTAAGGCTACACCCACGGCCTATGGAGGTTCCCAGGCTAGAGGCTGAGCAGAGGCTGCACCTGCTGGCTTACACCACAGCCACAGCAATGTGGGATCCGAGCCGTGTCTGTGACCTAAACCACAGCTCATGGCAACCCTAGATCCTTAACCCACTGAGCAAGGCCAGGGATCGGACTTGTGTCCCCGTGGATACTAGTTGGGTTCATCACCACTAAACTCCTACAGCTTTAATATTAATTTTAGGGGACTCAGACATGCCACATGGTCCTCTCCTCAGTGGGACCTATTGAGGTTAGGGAGTATAATGGAAATTTTGGTTCGATTTGCCTCACGGTGGGTCAGTGTGGATCTCCTTGTGATTCATTCTGTGGCTGCTTTCCCCGCTTCCATATGTGTAGTTGGGCTAGACCCACTCATCCAGGTCTGCATACTGGCTTCCTGACCCATGGAAGGAAGGCTCTGGATGGCAAGAGGAAACCTCCATGCTAAGATGCTGCCTTAATAGCGTCAAGCAACGCTACACACCTGACGGGGTGGTGGAGGTGAGTGTTAATATCAAACCCTTGAGAAAGGCAGGGAGAAGAATCCCTGTTTCATTCCCAGTCCATCCCCAACCCCATCCTGCCTCGTTCGGCTCTCATGTTCTACCAGCAAAAAGACTGATGGGTCTTGGAAACAATATCAATTATCAGAAATCTAATGAGAAGGTGATTCTAATTGAAGCTGATGTTCCATATGTGGTTTATTTCCTGACTCAACTGGACACAGATTGTGATGCCAGATAGTGGAATTGCCAAGCTGGCAAAGGCTTTTTCAAAATTAAATACCCCAGTAAGAAGAGACCACAAAGGCAGTTTACTTTTAAGTAGCAGGTGCAGCCGTGGATCTCAGGCTCCAACCACGCTGTGGCTCTGTGTGGTAATATAGTTCAGAGATTGGCTAACTTTTCCTGTAAAGAGCTGAAGAGTAAATATTTTAGGCTTTGTGGGCCACGTATAGTCTCTGTTGCATATTTTCTTCTTCCTCTTTCTTTTTTTCTTTAAAAAAAAAATAAACCTCAACAAAGTAAAAACCTCTCAGCTTGCAGGCTTTACAGAAGCAGGCCATAAGTCGCTGGTCCCCGATTTGGCTCCTGGGCTCCTTGGCCATCTCACCAGGCCACAGGATTTCGCTCTGCTCCATTATATCAATCATGCTGTAATTGGGATCCAGTAGGCAGAAAGTAGACCTGGATGTCCTGGGAAGGCACACTGATGCCAAAAATGGAAGAGAGATCCTCTGAAAGTTCAGTGATCTCTTTCCAAGTCAAAGGGCCAGTTACCAGAAGGTTTTGGTTTTCTTTTTCTTTTTTGCTTTTCAGGGCTGCACCATGGCATACGGAAGTCCCCAGGCTAGGGGTCAAATTGGAGCTGCAGTCGCCGTCCTACACCACAGCCACAGCAACACAGGATCTGAGCCGCATCTGTGACCTACATCACAGCTCATGGCAATGCCGGATCCTTAACCCCCTGAGCGAGGCCAGGGATCGAACCTGTGTCCTCATCAATACTAGTCAGTTTCGTTTCTGCTACACCACAGTGAGAACTCCCAGAAAGTTGTTTTTATGTCTGGGTTTCAGAAACCAGGAAAACCTGTCAGGAGCACTGGACACAAGCTCTGAGAGGAGGAAAAATAAGTGCATCGTGAAGCCGGCACCTCCAGTGCAGTGTGAGTGTCCTCAAACCCTTCCCATCAAGTGCCTTTGGAACTGAGAAGTGGCTGAGCCGACACAGGGTGTCAAATGCCTCCAAATGCAAAGAGGGAAAAATGCAGTAGCCAAGAACCAAAGGCTTGATGAAGAAGGTCCTTTTGCATTATTGAGCTTAAGCCTCTTCCTCTAATAAGACATTTTGATTGAGGGTATCGTCTGACATGGGGATAGAAGGAAGTCCAAACTTTAATTTTATTCCTCAGCTTCCCAGGGAAAAAAAATTATAAAAATAGCTATATTCCAAGGGCATTTTAAAGAAAGAAACATTCATAGATTGGTGAAAACCATGTTATTGTGTAGTTGTGCAAGCAGAGATGGCTCTTCTTCTTTATTCATTTTAAGAACAGTTTGAGTTGGTTTGTGCATAATAAAAATTTAGCCTTTCATCAATACTTAGATAAATAAACTGCAGCCTCCCTGGAATATAGATTATGAAGGACAGTCATACAGTGGTTTACTGTTTCACATAGTATGCTTTCTCTTTCAGAATTAATAAAAGCAACAATGCATGCTTTATTATAAAAAGCAGAACAAAAACTGGGCAGTGTTTTCTTTATTTCAGAAGAACAAAACCAAACAGTGAATAACATATTAGGAATCTGACCTGAACAATAAGAGATTTGACTTTCTTGCCGTGTTGCCTTAACCCCATCTGTAAGCGTGTTCTGTAGTGGTGACAAGTACTTGAAACTCTCTTTGATTTCATAACCTTTAGCAGAAACATATTTCAAAGCTATTTTCTTATACATTCGAATGTACATTTGTTTCATGCAGGATCTTTACTAGCCTGGTGCCCTGTATCCCTCTCAAGCTGAAATTCCTAATTCACAGTTCCCCGCTCTCAGAAACAGTACTAGGTTGCTCTTTAAAAAAAAAAAAATATTGGAGTAATAGTTGACTTACACTATTGTACTGTAATAGTTTCAGGTATACAGCAAAATGTTATATATATATCAGTTATATATATAACATTCTTTTTTCCCATATAGGTTATTATAAACTGTTGAGTAGATTTCCCTGTGCTATACAGTAGGTCCTTGTTATTGATTTTATTTTACTTATTATTTTTTCCTTTTTGATCATACCTGCCTGTGGCATGCAGAAGTTCCCGCGCCCGAGATTAAACCTGTGCCACAGCAGTGACCCGAGCTGCTATAGTGAAAATGCCAGATCCTTAACCTGCTGTGCCACAGGGGAACTCCTATTTTATATAGTAGTGTGTATATGTTCATGCCACCCCCTAATTTTTTCCTCCCCTCCACTGCTTCTCCTTTGGTAACCATAAATTTGATTTCAAAACTCTGTGAGTTTATTTCTGTTTTGTAAATAAGTTCTCGGTATCATTGTTTAGATTAGTTTCCACGTGCAAGTGATATCATATGGCATTTGCCTTTCTCTGCCTGACTTACTGTACTTGGTGTGATACTCTCCAGAGAAGCGTGGATACTTGAGCGAAGAGTAGGCCAGCTATACAGCGTATGGAGTAGCCTCTTGCAAGAGGCTCTCTTCTTAATAGGAAAGAGATTAATTGCCCCAGTCAGTCTGATGTTATCCTTTGCACTTTGGACTGAAGATCATTCAACTAAGCGAAGGAGGAGAAAGTGGAACCTCTGAAAACAACCATAGGCAATGAAAGTTGCTGAGAAGTGTTCGTGATCGAAAGGAAGGATTCAGATCAGAAGAGAGCAAAACTGTGGGTCTCAGTGGCAGTGTCCCCCAAGTTTTCTTCATCCCTCCACTCCTAGCTATCCAGTATAAGGTGACCAGGACCCCAGTAGCAGCAAAGACGGTGGCTTCTCTGGCAGAGAAAAATGAGAGGCACAAAGAAAGGGGGCCCTTCAGACAGGCCAATACCATAGACTCCTAGTATTTCATGTCTGCCCAGTGTACCTCTGTTCCTTATAACTCTCACCCAAATGTGTGCGGCTTCTCTAGCCTCTGGGGATCACACCTCCCTGCAAAAGACAATTGAGGTATGTGGGATTTAAAAAACACAGCATACTAGTGAACAGAACCACAAAGAAGCAGACCCACAGATACAGGGAACAAACTTCTGGTTACCAGTGGGGAGAGAGAAGTAGAGAGTGGCAAGGCAGGGGTGGGGATTAGGAGGCACCAACTATTACGTAAAAAATAAGCTATAAGGATATGTTGTATGATATGGAAAATATAGCTAATATTTCGTAATAATTCTAAGAAGAGCATAACCTTTAAACATTCTGCATCATCATTTTGTATAGCTGTAGCTTACCTAATACTGTTCGTCAACTACAATTAAATACAATTTTTTAATTAACATTTTAAAAAAAGAATAGTTGGAGCTGGTATCCCACTTGATTTCTGGAAGTCCGTTTTGTTTTGTTTGTTTGTTTTTGAGGCAAAGAACACTTTCAAGTTCTACCAGTTGGTTCCCATTTAGAGTCCTTTCAACCAATCATCTTCTGGTTCCAACTCCAGGCTGGCTTCACCACACCGTTCCTGCCCTCTGATCCACCCCGGGAGGGGACAGAGTCACCAAGGCTCAGCTAAGACCCTGCTGTTGTGTTTAATGCCACTTCACAGACGAATGACGGGCACAGAGGGAATGACAGTGGAGGAAGGCCAAGCAAAGAACAGGAGACTTCTCAGGATTTCTGCCAACGTGTAAAGGCCATGTCCTTCTGTGATGGTACCTGGGACGTGGGGTTAGGGACAGAACAGGCTGCAGAGGGGATGTTGCTTTGTCCGCCAGTGTGGTGCAGGGAGCACTTGGTGTCCTTGAAGGAAAAGTGCCTTTGATCTTGGGCTTCCTTCCTGGAGTTCAGTTGCCCCAAAGTCTTTTGAGGTCCAGCAAGAGAGAGACCTAGTTTCTTTCTCAGCCACTGCTCCCAACCCCCAGTTGAAAGCCCACCTCCAGGAAACATAATCTTCTTCAGAGATGTAATAGGGCCTAGAATGAAAACCATCTTTTTCATTGTTATGTAGAGCTCTTTGCTTCCTCACTATTTTGATTATCCAACTGTAGAATAGTATTCCTTTTGGCTTTACCATTACAAAAACCCACTAAAGTACATTTTTTTTAACCCAAAGCAAAAGCAGTCTGACCACGTGATTTAGGTTAATCTTCCATTTAAAGAACTTGATAAAATGTTCACAGTTTTAAAAATAGTGGTGTTTACTGCCCCCTGCTTCCACTCACCTGAGTGTACCCTGTCTATCAAGGTTTTTGTAAAAAAAAGGAAAACACTTGTGTCTACTCTCAGCTAGAGCTTTTGATTACAAAACGAGAATAGGCTGACTCAGATAAGGAGGATTTTATTTTTATATTATAGAAAGCGTAAAATGAGTCACTCATTCGTTTTCATTATAACTTTCATGAAATTGAAATCCAGTCCTATAAATGGTGCTTCATTTTAGACCCAGTACAATGGTTGTCTTTTCACGTGGATGAATTTCTTCAACCTCTTCCTAAGGATTCAAACGATCCTATTTGCCCATAAGTGCTGTGTTTCAAGGGAAGAACAGTTTTGAGCTATCTCTAATGGTATCTCAGCTTGTACCTTAGAGAATAGTGCAGTGTGTTCTGTGTGAGAAGCTTATATTCTATTTACAAAGAAAACTATCTGTAACTTTGTACTTAGCTGGAATCTGCTCTAGAAACCAATACTCCAGTGTATATGTGAACACTGCTCTGGAATTTCAAAAGTCTTCAAAAACTTTGTGATCACATGCACTTCAGGCAGACCCTAAAAATTGACTGACAGATTTTTTAAATTTTTTTTTTCTTTTTAGGGCCATACCTGAGGCATAAGGAAGTTCCTAGGCTAAGGGTCAAATGGGAGCTACAGCTGCCAACCTACGCCACAGCTACCACAATGCAGAGTCCGAGTGGCGTCTGCAACCTACACTACAGCCCACGCAATGTCAGATCCTTAACCCACTGAGTGAGGCCAGGGATCGAACCCACATCTTCATGGGTATTCGTCGGGTTCGTAACCCGCCGAGCCACAACAGGACCTCCCCTGACTGATAGATTTCAGCAAGTGTGGTGAAAGGCTCAAGCTGGATATAACTTGATTTAAAAAATAATAAGGGTAAAATGACCTAGGCTTTAAGTTCTTAGAGTTTTCTGGCAACTTCACATCTGTTAGATAAAACTAAATAAAGCATGGCTTCTCCTTCCAGGAGGAGCTTGTGACCCACTGAAGGAGACGCGTGGGTCAACAAATCCAGCGCAGGAAGGGATCACCTGGGGCAGGCTCCCAGTGCTGGGGAGGCAAGGAGGGGATTAAAAGCGGGTGAGGACACCTGCAGGTCCTTCCTGAAACCCCCACTTATCAAAACCATCACCTTCCTCCGGAAGATTTTTCTGATCCTTCCAACTGGATTTGATTTCTCTGGCCTCCTGATATTCACGGCACATCACCTTAATCTCTTTCCTTGTTTTGTGCCATTTGTATATGTACCTTGTCCTCTCGACTAAATTTTGTGCTCGTCTCTGTGTTTCCACGTCCTTGTCCCCTGTGTGTACTAGACGATCAATAAAGGTGATGTGAATTGAGGACTAAATAAATAGTAGAGGATAGGCTTGGAAAAATCAAGTCTAAACCTACTAAATGATGTGCTCTCCGAAGACAAAGTTTATGCCTTCTTCACCTTTTTACTCCCAGGACTTAGCACAGCTTGTTAGAATTGAATAGGGAAGGGAGTTGTGAAGATAAACTGGGAGTGAGGAGTGGTTCTGCAGAAGGTTTCTTTTCAAACTTTCTGGAAAATTCTCCTCTCAGATTCCATAGGCCTTAGCCAGATTCTTGGAACTGTGTTACTTTTCACAGGTACTGACCGATAGCTCTGTGACAATTGTCAGGTTGTATGTAACAGTGAAATAGCGAGCCTAGAACATATGCATTAGAAGATTTCATGTTGAAACTCTGATTTTTGCCCCTTCCCTGTCCATCTTCTTCAGTGCTGGCAGGGGGGTATTGTACAAGCCAGATGGCAGCTCATCTCATGTACTTAGAGTGTCGCGGGGCTCTCACAGTCACTCTCTGAGGTAGGTACTACTGTCCCCATTTTTCAGACAAAGAAACAGACTCAGAAATCTTAAGGCATAGGTCAAAGGTCACACAGCTGGAGAATGGGAGCGCCATGACCGAACCCCAATTTGTGTGATTTCAAAGCACAAGTCTGTTCTTGATGAGCAAATTAAGTCTTGTTGCGGGGCGGGGGGGGGGCGTCTCCAAAGATACGGGTTTCATTGGGAGATATAGGTGGCTCCAGTTCTTCTGACTTACTCTGATCAAAATTGGTCTATTCCAGCCTAAATCATGTTACCAGGAGAAGATGAAGCTGGACTGTACCAAGGAAGAAGGGACCCAGAATGATAACTGGGCAGGAAGATGGGATGTAGAGAAACTTTTGAAAATAGAGTGAGAAGGATCTCTTTGTGTGTTTGAGTGGAAGGCAGGCTAGAGACACTGATGAATAAGATGTGGGAAAAATATTCAGGAGTATTGCTATAATCATTGGCCCCGATTATCACAAACATTCCTCACAAATGTGCCTGATATGTTTCTCCTTCATTTTATGCCACCAGTGGCATAATTAGGTAATAAAAAAAGTCTTTGAAAATGGGGAGGAAGAAAAACAATTAACTCAGATGTTTTCATTTTGAAGACTTCTGTTAAATGAAAAGCTTTATATTTCTCAAAGTGAAGCAGCATAATACTGCCACCTCTACTCCTTGAATATAGCAATCTTTACGCAGTAGTTGTCTATAATTTCTCCATTTATGATTCTAATCTTTTTTTGGCATTTACTAAACATAATCATGTGAGCTATTGTAACTTTACAGATGGTACTCTTTAAGAAAATAGAATTTCAAATAATACGTTAGTGGGAAATTATATATATTAGCAGTTTTTTTGTCAGATAAAAATATTCTTCATACAACCGTATGTATATATATACATATATATGTGTATGTATATATATATATATATATAT
>PVHT020000257.1:11741920-11805609 GCA_004024745.2 Catagonus wagneri | reverse complement strand
ATGGACATTTGGGTTGTTTCCATGTCTTGGCTATTGTGAATAGTGCCGCAGTGAACATGCGTGTGCAAGTGTCTTTCTCCAGGAAATTTTTGTCTGGATATATGCCCAAGAGTGGGATTGCTGGGTCATATGGTAATTCTATGTAGAGTTTTCTAAGGTACCTCCACACTGTCTTCCATAGTGGCTGCACCAGCCTACAGGGGAAAATATTCTTAATCTGGATTCATAGATGCCATTCCAGGGGATCTATGTGCTTATTGAAAATGTATTAAAAATGTGAAGCATAGGGAGTTCCTGCAGTGGGGAGGTGGGTTAAGAATCCGACTGTAGCGGCTCCGCTCAGGTCGCTGTGGAGGTCTGATCCCTGCCCAGTCCGGATCTCAAATAAACACATCATCCTCATCCCACTATAAATATGTGTGCATCTGCTCATATTTTTGCCTAGGGAAAAGTCCACAGCTCTCTTCAAATTCTTGAAAGCTTTTCTGACCAGAAAAATGTTAAGATTCACCATCCGGTTATATTTGAAATATAATTTGATTTCATATGAAGAAAGGGAAACTTCCTACACTGCTGGTGGAGATGTAAGTTGGTGCAGCCACTATGGAAAAAGTATGAAGGATCCTCAAAAAACTAAAAATAGAGCTGCCACATGATCTAGAAATCTCACTCCTGAGCATGTATCTAGACAAAAGTATAATTCAAAAAGATACATGTGCCGTATGTTCATAGCAGCACTATTGACAATATCCAAGACATGGAAACAACCTAAATGTCCATAGACAGGTGAATGGATAGAGACAACATGGTACATATACACAATGGAATACTACTCAGCTGCAAGAAAGAATGAAATAATGCTGTTTGCAGCAACATGGATGCGGATATAGAGATTATCATACTAAGTGCAGTAAGTCAGAAAGAGAAAGGCAAATAACATATGCTATCAGTTATATGTAGAATCTAAAATGTGACACAAATGAACATATCTACTACACAGAAACAGACTCACAGACATAGAGAATAGACTTGTGGTTGCCAAAGGGGAGGGGCAGAGAGTAGGATGGACTGGAATTTTGGGGCTAGTAGATTCAAACTATTATACATAGAATGGATAAACAACAAGGTCCTACTGTATAGCCCAGGGAACTATATTCAATATCCCGAGATAAACCGGGGAAAGAAAGTAAATCAAAAATAATATTAAAAAGAATGCATATATACATATATATATACACACATATATATGTATATGTATATATATAACTGAATCACTGCTATGCAGCAACTAGTACAACATTGTATATCAACTATATTTCAATAAAAATAAATGTAAGATTTATACACATTTTTGAAATAATTACATGAGAGCAGAATGTTTATCTTTGATAAATGTAAATGGTATCACACTCATTTCTTTCATTAAAAATTTTATTAATTTGCCGTAAAAGAGCTAAAGTAAACTGTCTGTGAAATACTTGATTCTGTCCTCATTCTCATCTAGTCTCATGTCGAGATCATTAAATCATCCTCTTTTACAGCATCTTGGGCCGCCACCATCAGTAAGAGACATCCTACCTCACTCATGATTTCAACATGCACACCCATTCACACACAGACTTGTCATGACATCTTAACATTTTTCCTACCTGCCTCCTTCTGCCTTTTGTGCCATTATTCATCGAACAAGGATTCAGAGATGATAGTGGTTACGGAGTACCTACTTCTTCCCACGTTCTGGGAATTTTTCCTTCCCTTCCTGCCTCCGCCCACCACTGTTATCCACCTGATTGCTATAGTAGCTGCTTTGGGACTGCAGCTTGACCTTTATCTCCCAGCCATGGTTGTCTGGACCGGAGTTTGGCAGCCAATCATGGTACTTCCTTGAGAATTAGGAAATGGCCCATAGGTTATGACGTTCAAGAGCAGTGAGTAACCATGTAAGTTAGTGGACACCAGAGAAGCAGAGAAGGTCAGTGTATGGGAGCAGAGAGAGGGAAGGAGAGAGAAACCGGATGGAGCAGATAGGGGAGCAGGAGAAAAGGGGGCGATGACATCCTTAACGCATGGCCTTGTTTCCAAGTTGTCACTCATACCCAGTTGCATTCCTGTCTTTGGGTTCCATGACAGCCAGGTGTCTTTACACTAGTTCCTCCCTTTTACTTAAGTTGGGTCAAACTTCTATTTCTAATAACATCTCCCATGAATTACACCCCCCCACACACAAAAGAGATGATCTTAATGTAGGAATGCCAAACTTAAGCTTTCCAATGATAAGCTTTTAAAAATTGGGATGAAAACTGACTCGATCTACAAAGTTATCATTAATATAAATGAAAAAATGTGGTTGAAAATATCCCTCGGCCATACTTGGTGCCATGCTTTAGATGAGATTTTTCACAGAAAAGGCTCACAAAAGTGGAGAGTCTTCCTGGTGCCATACCAACCTCACTTGAAAAAAATCTCTCCAGGAAAAATGAACCTGTAGAATGAAAAAGTATGAGCTACTTCACTGAAAAAGGAGGGTGTGATGCCAGCCCCGCAGATTCTGGCTTGATTTTATTGCTTTAGACAGTGAGGTGACTTCTGAGAGTCACCTCTGACCTCTGGCCCTATAAGGATATAGCTAAAGGAAATGAAAATATATTGTCCTTAATCAGCAAATGGACTTATGTTTGGGGGCACAAGTGGCTGAAAGTTCAAGGTTTGTAAAAGTGGCTGCTGAATGCGTTTAATAATCCATAGAAACATCTGAATTCACTAGGCTTATTTGAGGAAAACACCACCAAATAACTAAAAAAAGGTAAATATCAAGCTGATGGATGGATTTTTAAAATGTCATGTGGTACATGCATCTGATTCATTCCCTCTCTCTCTCTCTCTCTCTCTCCCTGTCTCTCTCCCTCCTTCTCTCTCTCTCTCTCCAGAATTTATACTTCCTAGATGATATGCACAGGTATGTCATCTTTTCCCCAGCAGTCCTGTAAATGGTCTGAAAAAGATTTTGGTCAGCATGATCTATGTCTGCGTCTGAATTACAAGAGGGTTTTCTGGGTATCTCACTTTGTGTTCATTTCCTCAAAGCCAGTTGCTGCATCTGTCTTTTAGAAGGAATTTTACAACTCTGTCTTTTAGAAGGAATGTTTTAGTACTTCTGGAACTTTGGCAGTCTTCAAACACACACACACACACACACACACACACACACACACACACACAGCTCCCTTTAAAGTTGGAGGACAGATAATGTTAAATGCCTTTTCAACTGAGTGGCAAAGCTCTGGCACCCTGATGTTCTGATATTCTTTCATTCTTTCTGTATTTTAAGAAAAGGCTGAAACTATTGTGCAATGAAAAACTGTCTCATCCTGCCAGCAAATCTCTGCAAACATAATTTACCCATTGCTTCAAGCCGCAAGTATGACCCAAGTGTTTTGTTTTTTTTTCCACCTGGGCCCCTCAGGTGTGATGCACATCCTCACAGGGCCTGCGCAGACTGCTTGTCCCTTTTGTCCCTCCTTCTCTCCATCCAGTTTACCTGTGATGGTGGCTGGATGTAGCAGAAAAAGCTTGAAGGACAGGGAAGGGCCGCAGCGGGAGAATGGGTGAAGCCCAGTTTCTGGCCAGTAGTTTTATTAATTCCTTTTGCAAACATTTATTGACCCTATGACCAGTTAGGCGTTGTTCCAAGTTCTGAGGAAGAGCAATGGGAACAAAACAAAACAAAACATCAGTCTCTGCTCTGATCGATAAAGCTTCTGACCTGCTGGCAGTGAAACGCTTGAGGAGTGAATGGATGCCTAGATGTAGGAAATGACAGCAGGGGTGATAGGTGGGGACAGCTACAGCTTCCCACTTGGTGTGACATTAAGCACTGACTTAACCCAAATCGATGCTACCATCTTAACGTTGGGATTCCAGTCTTTCTGCGTGGCAAATGTAAACTGAGCAAACTAGTTTTCTCACTCCGCCTTCTTATCTATTAAGATGTGGCTGTAAAGTGTCCTTGGAGGGTGCTTGCTTGAACTGGGGCTGGCATTCCCAGCATTACCATTACCTTTGAGCAGCTCAGTCAATACCTCTCCACGAGAACCGCCAGGTGGCACCTGTAAGGCGCAGATGGGGAGAGGCACTTGCCCCACACCCCGCAACCTGGAATAGCCAGGCAGCTTGCCTTCGCCCGTGGGCTTATTTGTGACGAAGTGGGGGAGTTTTAGCCTCGGTTCAGACTGCGATTACGTACCCTGTTTTCCTGACACCCAGACACACAGAGTGTAGATTTGTCTCCAGGTGCCCGGGCTGCCAAAGACGTGCGTGACACACGGTTGTTGGGAACGGCTCGGCCTCAGTCCCCGAGCAGAGACGTGGCGACTGGCGGCGGGTGGCCGGCGGGCTGCGCTGAGCTGGAAGCCTCGCCATTGCCCAGGTCTCCTCCGCCCGACCTCAACCCGGGCCCAGGCAGAGGAGTAGCAGAGAGACAGGTCCCAGAGCGGTGGCAGGCCGAAATCCGGGGAACAGGGGCGACATCGCTTCCCTGCCCTCCCGGACTGAGCCCGGTTCTGGGGCGCCCCCTTTCGCCGGTTAAAAACCCCTGTGGTTTCCGTGGCCCCGGCCGCGGCGTGGCGGCCTCGGGTCACCGCTCACCACCGCTCTGCAGCGGCGCTCCCGGCAGCCCAGGCTTGGGACCTTCCCCGCTGGCGGAGGGGCCCAGCAGAGGGTCGGGGTGCCGGGTGGCGGTACACGGAGTGAGCTTGTTGGGGTCATTTCAGGTGGGGCGGCGGGGACATCAACTCCACTCGGTCGTAGTGGGAAGCGAGCTGCGCCAGCTGCGCAACTCTCGCTGCCGTCGCTGCCTCTATTCGGCCGCTTGTGACATTGGGAGGAGACCGCTGGGAACCCGCAGAAGAGGAGGAAAAGGGGCAGGGAGGGGTGGGGTTGGAGGGGCGGGCGGGGCGTGGGCGGGGGGAGAAAGTAGCGATTGTGCCGGGGGCGGGGGGCGTGTGAGCCGCGCCGGTGACAACTTCTCCTGGGCGCGCGCGGCGGGGCGGGGAGCGAGCGGGGAGCGCGGCGGGAACCTGGAGCCCGAGGCAGGCGCGGGAGCCTCGGGGAGCCGCCGCTCGCGCCCTGCGCCCTGCGCCGCCGCGCCGCCGGCTCGCTTCCTCCCGGTTCCCAGCCCCGGGTGCTGAGGCTCCGGTCTATAAATAGCAGGTTACAGCTCTCGCTAGGCGCGCACACGCTCACCCGCGAACGCCGGAAAGTCAGGCTAAAAGTGTCTGCTGCTGCTGCTGCTGCTGCTGCCGCCCCCCACTCCGCCTCCAGGAGAGGTAATTACCCGCCGGGGCTCCGAGGGCTCGGTGGGGGTTTGGCCGGGGTGGGCTGGGTGGCGGTGGGGTGGGTGTGGGAGGCGTCGGAGCGGGTCTGAGAGCGGGGGGCACGTCCTGGCGGGGGGTGGTGGTGGGGAGTCTGTTTGGCATCAAGTTTCTCAGCCTGGCAGCCCCGGTACCCCATCCAGCCCTCGCGCCTAAGGGGTGTGGTGCACTCCCTCTGTTTGGTCACGGGGGTACCCCTGACCCCCGCGGACCCTCCAGCCCGGCGCCCCTCGCCTGGGCCCGCGCGCGGGGTTCGCGTTCACCCGCAGACTCCACTCTCAGGGCCCCGGGTTAACTCCGAGCTCTGGCCTCGCTGACCTTCCAAGGCTGCGCCCAACCGCGCGGTCCCTTTGGAGAGGCTGCGGTGGCCGGGGCGGGGGCTCCTCTCTCTCATCCCCATCCCGGCAGCAAAGGTGACGACGTCGCCAGCCCCGAGAGAAGTCGCCTTCAAGGCGAGGGGTGGGGGTGGGGGTGGGAGTGATTGATACCGCGGTTTCAGTTGCCCCGTTTTTGGTTTTTCCGAAAGAGCCCCTGTCATGACCACCCTCATCCCACTCCCAGCAACTCAGACCGCTATGTGTCTCTTCTTGGCCACCAGGCATCAGTTGTCCTCCCCAGAGAGGTCTCTCTAAAGGGTCAGAAAGCCAGGGCCATGGCTTGAAAGCGCGGTGGTGCAGGTGGTACTGTGTGTTGGTTGGGGGGAGGGGGAGGATCGTGGCTTGAAGTCTGAAAACTGCGCTGCAGGGTCCGCGAGCCCTAGGGCACCTCTGGCAGGGAGGGCCCAGGCCAGGGATGTTATGAAGCGGGGGTGGTTCCTGAATGGACTTTCAAGCTTGTCGCTGGGACTAAGACCAGGATGCTGGAGCTCCAGGTACCTGTTTTTGCCCCTCCCTTTGCTTCTGAAATCTCCTCCCTTTTGGGGGGTGGTTTCTGCCTCTAGAAGGTGGAGAGGCACCAGCAGTTTCTGTTTGGGGACTAGAGGTTTATAAGGGTGAGGATGTGCATATTGATTAGGTTGTTGTTGCTGCTGCTGCACAAAACTTACTGGAAAAACCCGGGAGGGTTTTCTGTTACTCTTGTTTTAATGATGAAGATTCACTTTGCCTTTCTCCTCCCCGCCCCTACCCCCGTCTCCGGAACTAGGTTTCCTCCCTCTTTCTGAGATGTGTTATTTGAAGTGTTAAATTTTTTTGCCCATCTCTTTCCTCTAGTATGACAGAACTTGTTTGTTAAGGTGTGGCTCTGTATAATAAGTGAAAGCCTGGAAGGCAGAGTAGATTTGTCTTTTTCCTGGCAAAGTGGGCACTAGATAGGTCGTTTGTAGGTGTAGGACTGTATTTCAGAGACCTTGCTTGCAACAGGGATTTTCTTAATGGGTTCCAGACCATCCGTGGTAGTATCCTGACAGTGCTAAAGCAGCACATAAGGTGCAGAGAATCACCGCCAGGGCAGCTGGCTAGTGCAAGAAGTTGAGTAAAAAGAGGCCTGGGTAAGTGGGCTTTATCGCACTTAGGAGACAAAGAAATGCATTATCTTTTGCTCTTTTGCGATATATCCCAGGAAAACATTGATATGAAATCAGAATAAATGACCCATGGCTTTGTAATAGGTACTTGGACATTAAAAATTGAACCTCTTGGATTTGTAATTATGCATGGTCCTTTTTTGGGTGTATTTCTTTAAAATGGGATGTAGCGCGTTGTCCTTGAAAGGTTATGAAGTGTGCATGAGAAGGAGAGTCTAGATCTTCACCGTCATAAGGAAACAGGTGCTGATTGAAATGCTGCTCTTATTCCAGAAGAATAGTCTCTTTGATTAGTCAAATCAATATTTGTGATAAATTAACCACCAGTTAGGATGTACATATTTATAACTGTGTTTTACTTTTGATCCTTTGATAAAGTATAAGAAGAAACAAGACCAAACTTGGTCTATCCGTTAGACCAAGTTAACATGGTCAAAGTTACAGGCAGAAAATACTTTGACATGCTGGGTCTGCGCTCCACTTTGGGGACGCACATTGACTGAGTGACTTGATTTCTCATAAGATTTCTGTCAAAATACTCATAGCATAGACTTGTCAGTTAAATTCGATTATAAAAATCATGCTATTATATTTGAGTTTTGTCAAGTGGAAAACCATTAAGCTGAGGGAAGAGCCAGATATTTGTTCTAAACTGTGCAAATTGAAAGTAATTCATTTCCTCTTTGAGACCTGGGAGTTTCTTCTAGTATAAGTAATATAAATCCCCACATGGATAACCGAGGTAATGGTTATGACTTTGAGGCAGAACCCCAGAGGGCAGTTCTCCTAAAGACAGGGAAAAAAGTGCAAACTGATCTCATCTCTGTTAGCAACCGAATGGTTGTCAGTTGTCAGGTAATTACCTGACATCTGAGAATACAAAGTTAAAAAAATTATGAAATCATAATTAGCAAGCAAAATGCTTACTGAATATCTGTTACATTTCCTTATTTCACAGTGCACAGTCCCCAGCCAGTACTGATACTAGATATACAAATATCATAATTTTTGTAATCTGTGTGGGATAAATCCTTGTCTTCCATAGCCATAGGGATTTGAATAGTTGGAAGTGTGCTCTTTGAAATAATCTCAAGTTAAATGTTAATGTTCTTTCGAAAGCTGTATCTGCTTCTTCTGTATTCTGTACCTTAATTTTTTACCATGTCCTAGCTAGTTTTCTAAAGCCCTAGGGAATTGGCTTCATAGCCATATTGTCACTGCCTTTTAATACTGAGTTAGAAATCTTTGATTATAACGGCTCTTTAGGACACACTCATAAATACACACACTTTCATATTTCAGGCTAAGAGATGAGGTTATTGGACAAATAATTTTAGTTTAAATTCAAATGATGGTGCTGTGATTGCATTTTTGTGTGTGTGCAAGATGCATATAGCTTTTGTTTTCCAAAACTTGAAATTCTGTATATACCTAAAAGCACATTAAGATGTGGGAGAACATTATAAGGAAGCTTCAGAGCCCCAGGCATCATTGTCCTTTCAATCAAGGCTTGTTAGTTCATTTACTTTAAACATTTTTGCTACCTTGAAGACCAATAGGAGCATTTCAAAATGCTTATGACCTTTTATTATTGTAATGATATTGTTTGTATATCTGCAACTGCTGTGGGGTTTTTCCTATAAGGCACCGTTGTAACCTCTACCTTACTTCTTAGGCGTATCTTGTTATAGATGGTGTACCATAAGGCCAATGGAATATCTTAGGGTTGCAACTTTAGATTTTTTTCCAATTGTCTTTGTAATTTTACAGAACACTGATAGATGTCATCCCAACATGGTGTGAAGAGTTGGATTTTAATAGAATATGTGTTCTTAAATCATGTTTGCCAAACTGAATCTCTTAAACTGCAATACTTTGAGTAAGTTCTGTCTTCTGCATTGGCAGCCATTCCAACTAGGTGTCCTAATTGTGTGGTAGAGGCCTCGAAATAGCCCCCATGCAGAACTCAGTGAAATAGACTTGGCAGTATTCATTTAGTTAAGCTGATTAAAGGAAATAGTGAGAAGTTTTCTAGATCATGTGGCTTTGATCAGAGATTCCTTTGGGAATTATCTCAATTAATGATTTCAAGGGGATGGAGGCAGCATTTCCCTTAAAGGAGAACTTCTCTCTCCTTTCCTCCTCCCCCGCTTCCTTCCCCCTCCCTCCCTCCTTTCCTCCCTCCCTCCCACCCACCTACCTACCTTGGTTCCTTCCATTTATCTATCATCTGTCTTTCTATTTTTAACCTGCCCTTCTAGTTGTTACATGGAAGCAATGCAACAGGTCCAATGCTGAAATTACTGAACTGTTTCCCCTATTTTCCACATTTCCAAGGATGGAGATGTTTTTGGGATATACAGACAGCCTTAATATTCACTGTGAATATTAAGGAATTAAACTGATTCTTTAATACTGAATTAAATTGATTCCTTATATTGAATTATTGGCGTAACAATGACAATGGAAACCCTCTTCCAAGGTTACCGTAAACTATAATTCTTTTAAATTTCCAAACGTGAGTTATTTTAATATAGCACTTATAAACTGTGAATACTTTAAAAGGACATCCTGAGATCTTTATATGTTTCAAGAGGGACTGTGATTTTTTAGATGTTAAGCAGCAATGATTTAAAGTGAATCTTCTGAGCATTATTTTTGCTGTAACAGACTTAACTGACAGAAATATGAGTCTGTCACCTTTCACCTTTGTTCTTAAAGTGGGTGGTTCCAGTGCATTAAATACACCAGACTGAGGACTACCCTTGTAGTGAAGCCAAGAAGATACACTCCCTTAGCTGTAACAAAGTTCTCTGTAGCAACCCTTTCTTTAATTCAGTCCTTCAGATGTTTCTCATTTCATTTCCTTGAGGCTTTTCTTTTCTAGCCAGAAGATCAGAGATGAGCTCCAGCAATTAGCACAACCAAACCACAAAAATGATTCACTGCTGGGAAAGTAAAGTAGAACTAAAAACCAGTGGCATCTGAAATTGAAATTGCAGCCTGTATATGAGAGAGGATTATAGCTGTGTCCTTAGAAAGCCTGAAAGTATCATCTGTGATTATTTGACATTGTATGAAGCCCTTTTGAACATTGTCATATGCCAGAACGGCTAGATAACCACATATTTCACTTTGAACATTGGTGTACGTCACATTCATGATAAAATATGGTGCATACTTGATACACATTAAAAAAAATCACCCCTGAAAAAAATTTCATGTCTTCATTAGCAAAACCCTTACTTTTTATATTTATTAATAATCAAATCAGATCTTTTTACCTAAATTTATGAGACAGGGATGATTTTATGGTATGTGTAATATAATTTCTTCATAATGGCCCTCTCTTGAAGCAATTATGAATAAATATCTTTCAGAGCTGTCCTTTTGGATAGGTTTGCTGTAAAATCGAGCATTTCCACTTTGCTGAAGACATCCATTGTGCATTCAGAGTCAAAGAGACAATTGAACGCTAGGTGGCAGTGTGCAATGCTTAGTAGCCTTGAGCCTTGTTAACCGCAATATATTCATTATTAAAGCTTTTCTTTTAAACAGAATTTATTTATATCACGAGCCAGTTAATGAAATTAAAATCAACAGGCAACTAAATCCTTCGCAGTATATTTAGAAGATCTACTGTTTGTAATTCTTTAAAGATTTGATTGTCATATTTAACATACTCTGCTTTTATGTGGGGTCTGCTTATGTGAGGAATTGTTGGGAATTAATTGAATTAAACAGGCCAGAACTCTGCTTATGACTGGGCAAGAGAAAGGGAAAGAGAAATTTAAGAGAACATAATAGGAAAAAAAAACCCCGTATGGCCGTTCTAAAACAGACATTGCATTAACCATTTGCATTTTAATCCTAATCCTCTCATTACACAGGCTGAACAAATTCTTTTTTTTCCAGGAGTTGAGGGCTATAATTGTTAATTATTCTCTATCTTGCTGCCCTTGGGACAATGCAAAAAAGAAAAAAAAGTGCAGCTTTTCTCACTGACACTTTAGCAGTTCCCTAATGTCCTCCGTAATAGTGATGGCCTGGCCACCACAGTGACCAAATTGGATTTGCCCTGTGGTACTATAATTTCCTTTATTGTGACAGCTGAAATTTATCTAAACCATTTCTTCATGGTTAATCTGGATGCCAGCATCTCTTTCTTTGGCTGAATAATTAAGCTATAGGTCATGGAAGAGTTAAAATTTATTCCATCATCCGTGCACCAGAATGAGACCTATGCATTGTGTAGCCACCTAACTGCAAGCGCCTCAAGACCAATATGGTCGGCGTTGCAGCCATGTGCACTGGATGCGGCAGTGGTGGGAATGCAAACCAAGGGAAAATTAATCATTGTGAATTTGCATAATTAAGAAATATATGTCTTTTAAAAACCTTTTTACTATGTAAAATTTGAAACCTAATAAAAAAAAGTCCAGATCTCATCAGCCAGCTTCATTAACTGTCAAATCAGAGCATTCTTATTTCATCCACAATCCCACTCACTTTTGCCCCACCCCTGCCCCAGAGTTTTTGGAAGCAAATCCTAGAAATTACATCAAAGGAAATATACTTGTGAAGCAGTTATTTGCAAAACTAGGTATCAAATGAAGGGTTATTTAAAAACATTTAATTATTGACCAGAAGGGAAAGGGGAGGAATAAATTAGGAATTTTGGATTAACAGTTATACCCTACTAGGTAAACAACAAGGACTTACTGTATGACACAGGGAACTATATTCACTAACTTGCAGTAACCTAGAATGGAAAAGAATAGATACATATATATATTATAACTGAATTGCTTTACTGCACATCTGAAACACAGTAAATCAACTATACGTCAATTAAAAAATTAAAAAGTAGTTACTAAAATAAAAACACATATATCATTTCAAAATTGGAAATCTTGGCTTTGGGTAAATTAAACACTTGAATTTGTTTATGGAAAATATGGCAGACTGTATAATTCAGGAATAAACTTCAATTTCGGTCCTATATCATCTTTTATTAATCAACCTAAGTGTGCAGTACTGTTCCTTGAACACGGTAAGTAGTTAGTACCTGCTTGACAAACCAATGACTGCATTTGGCTTCTTAGATTAAAACAAATATTTGACTGTCTGCATACCTTAGCACCACGGTTCTCTTGTGTGACATGTTGCTTCTAAAGAGGCAGACGCTGTAGATACAGCACGGACTTGGCATGTGAGAATTTAGTTTGCATGAGTCAAGATCTTACTTCCAGTCTTAAGTTACTTACATGTAGTAATCTATAGTTTTGCTGAGGCACACATTTTAATCATACAGCTCTAGAAACTGGCCTTTCAGTGAGTTTCCAGTGGCCCCGTGGTCACTCCTCTAGGTGACTTTATGCTCTAGGTGACTTTACGTTTCACTGTCTAGAACTAAGTACCCCTGGGGAGTGTGTTTAAGAATTTGGTAATGTGAGAAATTGTTTTTCCCCTCCCCTTTGAGAATATCATGAATCTCCAAAAATATACCATTTAGATTTTGTGTGGAGTTGAAATTTTTTTGAAATGAGTGTTTTTGTTTTTTTCACATCTCAAAAATGGCAGGAACTGTTACGTACAAATCTTTGTGACATTATTTGTCTAAGAGAAAACATAAATCCATGGTAGAGAACATAAGTAATTTGTACCTAAAGGGTATATGCCATGCCATATTTTTCATATGTATAAATTGTGTGGGAAACATAACCCCTGTATAATTTTCTTAATACCAGATATAATTTTTTTGACTTTTTTTGAAATTTACTATAATGTTTTCTTTCCTGGGCTGTGTTTTGGAGATTGCCTCCCAATTTATTCATGCTATTTGTATTCCCATTTCCCATTTTATATTTTAGGTGGGAGTGAAGAATGGTACAGACTTAGAATAGTGTAATGGGAGATAATTGAGCCAGTCGGCTTCCAGTTAATTTCTTTTTTTCTGCTCATTTTTTTCCCCAGATGATACATGTAATAGATCTCCATTAAAAAAAAATGGTGTGGAGTTCTTGTGGGGGCTCAGTGGTAACAAACCAGACTAGTATCCATGAGGATGCTGGTTCTGTCCCTGGCCTTGCTAAGTGGGTTAAGGATCCGGCATTGCCATGAGCTGTGGTGTAGGTGGGAGATGCAGCTCGGATGTGGCGTTGCTGTGGCTGTGGTGTAGGCCAGTGGCTACAGCTCCGATTCAGCCCGTAGCCTGGGAACCTCCATAAGCTGCTGGTGCGGCCCTATAAAGACAAAAAAAAAAAAAAAAAAAAAAAAATGAGGAGAGGAGAAAAGTCTAAAGAAGCAGGAAAAAATCACCCAAAGACTTATTGTTGGCATTTTCTCATATTTCTTTCTAGGATTTCCTGTGATTCTTCTACAAGAGCCGAGTGTTAATTATGATTGCAAGATTGCTGTGTGTATGTGTGTGATAATGAGTGCTGCGACTTTTTTTTTTTCACTTAGAATTATGTTCAATTAAATTTAGAATTTGATTGAGCACCTACTGTATTCTAGGTACTGTGCTAAGTTCTGTCTGGTTTATAGCAGTGAATAAAAGAAAATCCCTTTTCTTGTGCTTGTAAACACTACTCTAACCTTTTTTATTTTTATTTTTTCTAAATTGCTGTCTGGTGTTAGGCATGAGAATCACTGTCATTTCTTTGGTCATCCTTACTACCTAGACTTTTGCAATATTGGCACTTTTTTTCCCCATTAATATGCTGTAATGAATCTTTTCTGTATGACCTCATTTTGTGATAGTCCTTGTCTATCATTTTCACTGTTTTCTTAGGAATGATTCCTTGAAGTAGGATACTGGATACAAGATAGGAATTGAAAAAAAAAAAAAAACAACAACTCCTTGTATGTATTGCCAAACTGCTTTCCAGAAAGAATGCACCCATTTTCATTCTCCCTGAAAGTACAGAAGTCATATCTCCATTCTCCCCAGCATTGAAGGTTTTTATTTTATTTTACTTTGCTTTTTAGGGCCGCACCTGCAGCATATGGAAGTTCCCAGGTTAGGGGCTAAATCAGACCCACACCACAACTCACGGCAATGCTGGATCCCTAGCCCACTGAGTGAGGCCAGGGATCGCACCCGAATTCTCATGGATACTAGTCAGGTTCATTTCCCCTGAGCCACAATGGGAACTCCTGATTTTAATATTTTTTAAATTAAGTTTATTAGTTGGAATGAGGGAGAAGAGTGTAATAGCATCAACTACAGCAATAACGCTTATTGAGCACCTCGTACAGACCGTGCCTCAGGCAAGACCTTTATCTGTATTAGCTCCTTAATCTTTGCAACAGCTGTAAGAGGAGGAGAAAAATACCATCCCATCTTAAAGGTTAGGAAACTTATTTCTTGAGAGGTTAACTGACTTCCCCAAACTGGGGAAGTTAACTGACATAACTGGGGTGTGGTTGACTTGGGTCTTGGACCAAGAACGATTTTACTGTGAAGTCCTGGATGTAAAGTACTGCATTCTTTCTACCAAAGCTTTATCATGTGAGGCTGAACAGTTTTGTTGTTGTTTCAAAGCTCCAAATTTAATTTAAGTCATTTATATATTTATTTTTAATTAATGTGCAGTTGATTTCTATGTTGCCTGAGTTTCAGCTGTACAGCAAAGTGATTCAGTTATACACACAGACATACATGTATATTCTATTTTAGATTCTTTTCCATTATAGGTTATTATAGAATATTGAGAATATACGGTAGGTACTCGTTGTTTGAGGGTGAACATTTTTGGAATATTTATTTTCATTGGTACTTTGTTTTTAATATTCATATTTTTAGCCTTTTTTTGAACGTTGGGACCTAAGTTCTCTTTTCATCAGTTTTAGTGTCCTTTATGATACTGTCTTCTTGTCATTTGTGTTATCAGTATTGTTTTTGTCTTTCTTTTTGACACATAAAAGTTGAAATTGTATGGGTAGATAGGATGAATGTCATATCCACCCCCCCGTTTTTTTTTCTTTTTTGCTTATACAATACTTTCTCATATATAGAACAGATCAAAATTTGTCTACATTATACATCCTCTAAAACAATTTACATTTAATTCTTTAAAGATTTTTTTTTTTTTATCACTAGCCCACCCCAAACTGTTTGGGTGTGAGGTGTGAGGTAAGTATTAAATGAATTATTGTCTTAAAAATTACATTTTTCTGCAGCAATCTTTGAATAATATAACCATTTCCCACTTCTTTGTGATTCTGTCACATCATGTTATATGTCGTCTAATTGCAGAGGTAAATGAGGTCAGCACACACACAACACCCCCCCCCACAACACCCCCCCCACACACACACACTCCCATGTAGTAGCTTTCTGGTTCTGGTGTACTTACTTCTTTCTGGTATTCTGTTGGTTTTTAAAATAGTATCACACAGGTTTGAATGCTGTAGTTATTTGCTTAGTATCCGGTAGTGTTGATACCCTCATGTATTTTTTTTGTGTGTTTATATGTCACTTTTAAGCTACTCTCACTAATATTTCTTTTCAACTCATTCTAGAATAATTCGATAAAATTACCCCAAAATATTTTTAGATTTTAATTGAAATTTGAGTGTATAAATGGAGTTGAGGAGAATTGGCAGCTTTACAGGATTTAGTCTTACTGTGCAGAAACCTGGTGTATTGCTCAGTAAAATTCTGGTTTGGGCGATTTTTCACGCTGTATGTAAGGGCCTATATTAGACATTGGTCGTTTTGTCTGAGTATTTTCTTTTTTCATGATTTTCTCTTCAAACTGACCAAAAAATTAGGTAGCATGCCCTGTGCACCTTGGGCCCACCTTAACTTTGCTCATTCAAGTTCAAGTGTTTGGCCTAACAGCATCTCATTGTCCAGGAAATGGAGGGCACCTGAGGCTCGGAAGCTTCTCTTTCCCATGACTGGGCTGCAACCTTTCTCTAAATATGTATGTATTTTAAGTTATTTTACTTAAATTGGCCTAAGAAGATAGTTTCAGTATAAATATTTAAAACATAATATGTGAATAGTTCTAAATCTTCAATAATTCACCAAGGAAGTATCATAAAATTGTCCCAAAATATGTAATATCATATATATATGATATACATATATAAATATATATATATGTGATATATATATAAATACAACACAGCAAATATTTCTCAGTTTGATATTTGATTCCCAGTTTTCAAATCTGGTGAAAGTACCTCTAAGCTCATCAGTTTGGACCCATTACAATGAATGACAGTGTTGGGTAACCATCCTGGAGCTCTGAAGCTGTTTATTTGAGTCTGTACTCCAGTTATAGGGATTTTTTTAAAAAAAAGAATACCCAGAAAGATTTTCATACTTGTAATTTTTAATGTCTTTTAAAAATACTCCATAGCTGTATAATCCAGCTCCCTTCCATGTCCCTGGTATCTAAAACAGTTTGCTTATTAGAATCATGCAAAAGAGAAAGTGCTGTTGTTATTAACCTGAGTCCTCCAGGTTTTCTTGAAGCTGAGACTTGTTTATCTCAGGCCAAGGGACTCCACCTCTGCCAGTGCCCTGTCTCGGGAAGCTGCCCATTAGACAAGTTGGAGAGGTATTGTGTGTGTAGGTCTTTTATTATTTTAAATGGCGATTCCTCCGTGTAGTGGGATTTGCACTAAGTTGCATTCCAGTTACAAGCATCAGGTTGTGGTGAGAATCATGTTCATCTCCCTGCCTAAAAATGCCAGGACTTCCCCATGGACGGGCCACTGCGTCAGATTCTACTAACATCCACTTTCCATTTCCTACTGAGCTCATCAACCAAGGAAGACAACTGAAAAGCTTCTAATTTGCTTCTGTTAAGATTTTCTAGTTTCCATGCCTAGGTTTATATATTTCTTTTTACTTGGATGCTTGAAGCAACAATACACTCACAGTGATGAAAATCCTCTCAGAGCCTCAGGAGAGTTTTCTCCCACTGGTTTAAATTTCCCTGTCAAAATTTCTCACGTAATGTGATGCTGAGAGAGAGTGTGTGTGTGAGAGAGAAAAAGAGCCGTGTAGACAGAGCAAAGCCATTGCAGGGGTTGTCAATCACATGACATTTAACTTGGAATTCTAACCCATGCAGACTTATAACTCTACAGTGTTTTCTGCTTCCAGCACATAATGCTTAATTGTAATAAAAAATAATTTAAAACAAAACGGAGTTCCCGTCGTGGCTCAGGGGTTAGCGAACCCAACTGGCATCCATGAGGAGGCAGGTTCGATCCCTGGCCTTGCTCAGTGGGTTGAGGCTCCGGTGTTGCCATGAGCTGTGGTGTAGGTCACAGATACTGCTCAGATCCTGTGTTGCCATGGCTGCGGTGTAGGCCAGCCAGCTGTGGCTCTGATTTGACCCCTAGCCTGGGAACCTCCATATGCTGCAGGTGCGGCCCTAAAAAGACAAAATAAATAAATAAATAAATCACTGAAAAATAGTATCTTAGTTCAAGAAGGCATCTGTCGTTTAACTATTTCTGTGCTTCATTTTAGGATGACCAGTGTTCTGATTTGCTCAGGACTGATGGGTTTTCAGTGCTAACACCTGTAGAGACCTGGGCCAACGTGATTGGTGGGTCTTTAGCTCTGCAAACATGTTTGAAAAGTATGGAGAGATTAGTTGCTAGAAGTTTTCAAATATCTGTTCTACTCAGGAGAAAGGACAGAGAGTTTTTGGTATACGAAAGTGTTACTTAAACATTCAATGAATATTAATCACCCCAGAGATGTTACAGAATCTGGACTCAAGTTGTTCTTTGCTGGCAGAAACTGGATATTTTTTATTTATGTAGTTATACTTATTTATTCATAATTTAATCCCTGCATACTTCCAGAAATGATTTGAGAAGATTTACAGTAAAACCACATATAAAGATACTGAGTGTTTATGGCAGTTCAAAAACTAATGTAAAAGATGTATTTTGGAGCTTGGCTAAAAGTACTATGCCTTAAAAATTAAATTTGATAATATGAATGCTAACTAACATGAGATCTGGGGTACTCTATGTAGAAACATATATTGGAACATGGAAAAATCACTACTCAGATCCCATGATTTTGGATAAAAATGTAGCCATGATTTGAGAAATGATTTGGTGTTTTAAAGTTCCCAGCGGACAGTCTGCGTGAGCTGTTGCGAGGAGGGCCTCATATTCAAGAGTTCTGGACAGGCGGCTTTCTTTCATAGGCATGTTTTTGATTCTGGCTGCATACATTCTATCCTGAGCACATTTGGGTTGCATTGAAAAAGACTGTGGAATTTATTAAAAAGACCTACCGTGAGCCTTTGTTCTTCTGCGTCTAGACTGTAGTGACTTGGGGAAAGTCTTTGTAATCTACCCGAGCCTGTTTTCTCTTCTATTAAGTACAGATACTGTTAACTACCTCACAGATTTGGAGTGAAAATTAAGTGGTGCTGTACACAAAAAATGACTTACAAATATACTATAAAAACATAGTATGAGATATTAACAACCATTAATGTAATTATTATTTTTACAGTCTATACACAAAATGATTCTTTAGGACTCAATTACAGCTTTACATCTAACCCAGAAAGCTGTATAGATTAGGAGTCCCCTTTGGTGGATTTTAAACCATAGCCGCCTTATCTGTGAACTGGTTCATTAACACGTGCCTTGCAAAGATGTTTTGAGGATTAAATACCATAACTGATATAAAGCACACAGTGTCAGACCATAGCAAGTCTTCAATGAATAATAAGCCTTCAAGCTATTTTATTGTCATGGTTAATACTTTTTATTTTATGTGAATGAATGAGGAATTGATATATTGGAGTCCTCTGATTTTGTGTTTCCTATACTTTAAGCAGTAGAATCATAAATGACATCCCAGTATATAAAGTAGACATAAAAACAATATTTCGTTAGTATGGATGCATTTTGTAAGTTCACATTTTAAAATATGCTTATTGGTGAGGTCAGTCAATGCAAATAGGCAAGTTCCTTGCTGAACACAAATATGTAAACTCATGGCTCATAGATAATAGTTGTGCAATATATATCTGTTCCATCATGCAGTTATTTTTTTCTTGTTTTCTTTCTTTTAAAAAACTTAGTGTCTTTATTTGGTTTTGGTTTATTTGGTATTTCTGCTTTGTGTCTTTGGTTTCTACGGTTTCTTCCTCTAGAGAGCGAACTTCTCAAGTGTGGGGAGTGTCTTCAATTCATTTTGGGACCTGATGTGCAGTAGAAGTCATGGCACAGGGAGGCCTCAAAAATGCTTTCTGGATAAATGAATATTCAGCACAGTGGGGCTTATTTCACCTGAGAAAAAGCACTGTGTTTTTAAAGGTGTTCAGGCATGAAAAGACAGGGAATGAAATAATAAAATAACTAATCTAAAAAAATACCTTCTTGATGAAGGTCCAGAAGAATTTTAACCTATAAGTAGAGCTCTTGCTATACCAGAGAAGAATCTGGTTTTTGCAAAGTCTGTGTGTGTGTGTGTGTGTGTGTGTGTGTGTGTGTATGCACACATATGTGAGCTCATTCATGCATACGGGTTTACAAGAGTGGATGAGGGACAGAGTGAAGGAAATGAAGGGGTGAATACTTGTGCAGGACCTGCCATGTGTCAGGCACTTGCCAAGCGCATTGCCTCGAGTACGGTCTGTTCCTGAGGATTTTTGCCATTATCAAAGCCTGATGAAATAAGCCCAGTGAAATGTTTTTCACATTTTGGCAGGTAGCCTGTGGGAAACACAAACTCTTTGTGGAACTGTGGGGTCAACTGCTTTCTGTCTTTTCGGGGCCGAGTCATTTGTAGAGTTCTTTATCACCCCTGTCTTAGCCATGAGAACTGGCAAGAAAAGGTATAAATAAATCAGGAAAAAAGTAAGTCCTCGTGGAAACTCACAGTGTGGCTGTATTCTGATAAAAATAACAACAGCCAGCACTTACTGAACACTGTGAGTGCTTTACTTACGTTAACTCTTTTACTCCGCACAATTGTAGGAGGCAGGCACTGCTGTTATCCCCATTTTACAGGTGAGAACCGTGAGTCGCAGAGAGGAAATGTAATAAATTGCAGTTGCATGTTTAGGAAATGGTAGGTCCAGGATTCTGAGCCAATTCCTTAAGCTCCCACCACTCAGGACTCTCCCCTCACAATAAGACTCTTCGCATATCAGCTGCAGAAGCAAGAGGAAGACTCACGGGCATGCCAGTTCCATGTTGGGGTTCTCCACTGGAGCTTCAGTTGATGGGAAAAGAGCATGCACCCTTGAGGGTAGCTTGCAGCTATGGTACCAGGGGCAAAGTGCACTCTTCTTGCTGTGGTTATGAGGGCAGAGGTGATTGTTCCAGTTCTGGAGGGAGGCTGGCTGGAAACTAATGTGGAGATCTGTAGAATCCTTCCTTATGCCTTTTGTTCCATCTTTAAGTTGGAGAAAATGGTTTTTTAGTTCTAGTTGGATCAATCTGTCGAGTGCCTAGGTATGCATAATATTTAGGGATGCTGTGATGATTATGAGCATAAAATTGCCCAGCGATTGGAAACTTTTAATCATACACTTTGAACATTCTAGCCAAGTTTTTCTGTGGCCTAAAAAAACATCATAGGTGGAAGGAAGCATCTGCTGTGTTTTTCATGAGAGCTGTGAAGCCAATGTGCTTCATTTACACGGTCATTTTATGTGCATTGGACACACTTAAGAATTTTACTTGTCATTGAATTTTCCACTCAGAATATTCCACACGTACAAATAAATGTTAACCTCTGTAAAATCCAGTGGTTTAAGCCACGTCCAGGAGTTGGCAGCTAAATGTCGAAAAACCATGGTACCGGCTGAATGGTTTGCCCCCCACCCCCTGCTGTCTTAGAAGATCTATCTTGAGCACAGAATGTATTTTATTTTTAGGAAGGATTTGTTTACACCGTATGGTGCCAGTGCTGCTAAGGTTTATTTGCTCCATGACTGCTTATAGTACAGATACTGTGGGACTTTACATGGTAAGAACCGTGTATTGGAAGAAAGTGAGCACACCTTGGTTTACAGCTCTCCGTTTTGATACGCTTCCATTAAATTTCAGCCTTTGAAGGATCTTCTATTTCCCAATGGAAGAGGGGGCTGTGAGCCAGCGTTACATGACCACTGCAGATTTGTTTGCTGGTCTCTTAAGGTTCATTTGCAGATCACCCAGCCTAGAGGTTTCATCTTGGGAACGAGAAAAAAAAAATGCTTTTGAAAAACACCAGAGGAATTGGTGTTTTCAGTCTGATCAAGATTCATTGAGAGCACGGGGGGGGATCTGTGTGAACCGTGTTCTTTAAATTAATGGGGAGCCAGAAGTCTTCCTTCACCCTTGGGAATCCTTGTAGAAGACGTTTGCAGAGAAATTGCTGGAGCTGCTCCCCTGTAGGGAGATTAATGTTTTAATATGCAAAAGCAGACAACTCACAATTCCTTTGCACCACGGCACTCCTAGCTGCACTGTCCCACTGCTTTATTTCCCCCTTAGAGCCTGTCTGCCTAAAAACTTGTGTGGAGTCAAATAGAGCCACTAATGCCAAGCCATATCTTTGGTCTAAACTTGAGGACTCTGCTGCATGGAACCACCAAGCCATTTGTGACCTAGCTCTGGGGGAAAAATGTCCAGGTGAAGGTGTGGAGATCTCCCTGCTTGTCCATTTGAATTTACTCCTTGATTTAGAGCGTCAGAGGGTGGTATTAGGGGAGGGTGTGTTTGGGGGCTCTCTTACCACTAATTTCCGGTAAAAGTAAAAGCCAACCAAAGCCTGACCTTTAATAACCCACCACCAATCTACTGCACCCATGCTTCTTATCGCCCATCCTTTCCTCCTGCCTGCCTGCTAAACTAAACCCTGCCCCTCGGCACTCAATCCTGTTTCCTTCAGAAATCTCAGCGGTCTCTACGTGACCTTCATTTCTCATGTCCCGTATCTACACTCTACTGCTTCCACTGCGCCGTGAACACACTCCCGCATATCTTGCCCCAGCTACCCTCATTCCTCTTTTATGAGCGAGCCAAGCATTTGGAGGGGATGTTCTACATTTCCTGTGCTTTCCTCCTTCATTCTAGTCTGGGCTTTACCCCCACAGCTCCCGGGAAACTGCCTTTGCCAAGGTCACGTAGAGACTGCGTTGCATTTCACAAGTCGTTCTCTGTCTTTGACCACAGTGTCAGGTTCTTTTGCTTTATGGGTTATTGCAAAATATTGAGTGTAGTTCCCCGTGCTATAAAGTAGGTCCATGTTGGTTATCTATTTTATGTATAGTGGTGCATATCTATTAATCTCCGACTCCTGATTCGTTGTAGTTATTTAAAATGGTGTCTCCTGACATGAACATCCTCTGTGTTCACAGCAGCACTATCTGCAGTAGCCAAGACGTGGAAACAGCCTAAATGTCCATCGACAGAGGATGGATAAAGAAGAGGTGGTACATATATACATTGGAATATTACTCAGCCACAAAAAAGAATGAAAATAATGCCATTTGCAGCTATGTAGATGGAACTAGAGACTATCGTATAAGTGAAGTAAGTCAGAAAGAGAAAGATAAATACCATGGATATCACTTTTATGTGGAATCTAAAATATAACACGAAGGAACTTACCAATGAAAAAGAAATGGACTTTATCCCCATTTCACAGGTGAGAACCGTGAGTCACAGAGAGGAAATGTAATAAATTGCAGTTCCGTTGCAGATATAGAGAAGTGACTTGTGGTTACCAAGGGGAAGGAGGAGTGGGGCAGGGATAAACTGGGGAGTCTGAGGTTAGCAGATGGAAACTATTATATATAGAATGGATGACAAGGCCCTACTGTACAGCACAGGGAACTATATTCAATATCTTGTATAAACCATAATGGAAACTAATATGTAAAAAATCATGTCTAAATATGTATAACTGAATCACTTTGTTGTACAGCGGAAATTAGTACAACTTTGTAAATCAACTCTATTTCAATGACAGTAAATTAATTTAAATGGTGCCTCTTTTGAAATTACGCAAGAAAGATACAGTGTACTCAAGGATGCAAAGACTGTAATCACCGTTATAGGAGGTCAGATCTACCCAAGTTGATCTAAAGATTTAGTGTGGTCCCAATCAAAGACAGAGATGTAGTTGGGAGAGAGAGGTACGAGCTTGGTTAATGGCATGTAGAAATATTATTGATTTTAATGTATATTGATCTTGTAATCACCCACTTTAATAAACTGTTATTCCAACATTATTTTTCTGTAGCGTGGCTGTTTCCTAAGTATATTTATTGCAATAAGGATCTATTGCTAGTAAACACTCTTGGATTCTATGTCTCTTAAACTGCCTTTATTTGGGGCTTGCTATTGAATAATAGCTTTAAACAATTCCAGGTTGATAGTTTTTCCTCTCAGCACTTGGAAGATATTGTTCCACAGCTTCTGGCTTCTATTGTTCCTACTGAGAATTTTGCTGTCAGTCTAATTGCCATTTCTTTGCAGTTATCTGTCTTTTCTTTCTGGTTGAGATAAAGGGGAACCACAAGGAAGAATGCAGCAGCTCAGGAATAACAGCAGCAGAGCTGTCGGGGAGGGAGGGGTTCCTGGAAACTGGAAGAAGGGGATGTTGTGTAGGCCAGGAATGATAGCCTTCCATCCAGAGGCACAGGCAGTCCCGGCAAAGAGCCGTGGCCACAACGCCTGCACTCACTCACCTCCTCTCTCCGTCTCTTGCTGTGCTGCGCAGTAACTAAACCCCCAAAGAAACCAAGGATTGTGACATAATGGACATGATAAATACAGGTCAGATAAATATGGGGGGCAGAGAGCATGGTGGAAAAGGGTAGAGAGTGTGGATCTAGAAGATTCGACATAGATTCAACACAGGATATTCAGCCCTTGGTATTTAGTTTTCTCTTCAAATCTATATAGTCTTTTGTTTTTTTTGTCTGCACCCACAGTGTGTGGCAGTTCCCTGGGCCAGGGATTCAACCCACACCACAGCAGTGACAGCGTTGGATCCTTAACCCCTAGGCCGCCAGGGAACTACTGTCTAGTCATTTGTGATTATTTTTGTTCCTTCCTCAAATTGAAAGCCCATCTTTTATTTCTTTAGGCAGCTCATACATAGTTGTTTATGTTAGATCTGTTAGGTCTGGTATCTTAAGCCATGAGGTTCTACAGTTTTTTGGTGTTTCTGCTGACTCTTGGCATGATGGCTCGTTTTCCTGAGTTTATATTCATTCTTTAACGTGAACGCATTTTGACTAAAGATGTGTGTGATTCTTACGAGACCTGAGTTGAGGATCTTTTCTGCAAAGAAGAGTTGCTTTTATTCTGCAAGATAGCATGGGCTTCCAGAACCTTCTTTGCATGAGCAGTGCCATTTAAACCTCAGACTCTTGTGAAAGAATAAGTGTAAATATAAATTTTCAGAGAAGGCTATCCTTTTTTTCTTCTTCTCAGAGCTATCTTAGAGGCAGATTTCCTCTTTTGTTATTCCCTTTATTGGTGTGTGGAAGTGTTTCAGACCATTTTTAGAAACTGTAGTATGCTTTTGAGAACTGCAGTTCTGTGGGGGACTCAGGGTCATCCTCCATCTAGGGTTCAAGTCCAAGGCCTTATATTTCCTATCCAAGGTCTTGGATTTTCCAAGATCGGGTTTCTTGGTGCTAACATTTGTCCTGTCCCTTCTTGATTTATTGTTTATTTAAAAAATTTTTTTTTCAATTTAAATTTTTTTAAATTAAATATAGTTGATTTACAGTGTTGTGCCAATTTCTGCTGTACAGCAAAGTGACCCAGTCATACATACATACATATACAGTCCCTTTCTTATATTATCTTCCATCATGGTCTATCCTGGGAGATTGGGTATAGTTCCCTGTGCTGTACCTCATGGTCTATCCTGGGAGATCGGGTGTAGTTCCCTGTGCTGTACCTTATCCATTGTAAATGCAGTAGTTTGCATCCTCTAATCACAAACTCCCAGTCCATCCCATTCCCCCCACCCCCGGCAGCCACAGGTATGCTCTCTCTGTCTGTGAGTCTGACTCTGTTTTGCAGATAGGTTCATTTGTGCCATATTTTAGATCCCACATATATGTGATACCATACAGTATTTGTCTTTTCTGTTTCTGACTGACTTCGCTTAGTATGAGAATCTCTAGTTGCATCCACGTTGCTGCAAATGGCAGTATTTCATTCTTTTTGTGGCTGAGGAGTATTCCGTTGTGTATCTGTACTACATCTTCTAAACCTTGTGTTTAATGCGAAATTGAGGTATTTTCTTTAATTTCTTGTGGACTAAGCATTATAAATATCATTGTGATTTATTTGACTTCTAGGACTCTGGTGTGAAAGGAAATTGCCAGTTCTCCTGTTTTTTTTTTTCACTTCTTGCCTCGTCATCCTTCTCATGGTCATCTTCTTGCCTCTCCTTTAAACTCAAAGTACTTCAGAGTTCTGTCCAAATCTCTTGTGTCATCTTACATTTATAAATCAGTTATGACTTTAATTCACAAATTGTTGTAATCTAAGAGCATGGATGGTGTTATTTTTCACCAATCTGTCCTTCGCATAGTATGTAGCACATAGTAAGTATCCATTTCATGTTTGTTGAATGAATAAGTTAACGTAAGAACTGGTAAGTTGTCTCACCAGAGCGTGGTTAGTTTGTTGTACTGTAGGTGGGGAGGGGGGTTGGAAGAGTAATGGCATGATAACGGATAAATATTTGTATTTTACATTAGTTTCTTGAAGTTTGCACATCTCTTGAGGTGATATAACTTGCCTTTGGATTTGTCTCTGCCTTTATACTGCAGGTGATGTTGAATGTTTTTACCCTTCCCTTAAAAATATGTTTGCCAGTAACACACATGGACATACAGAATTCTAAGGAGCTTTAGTTCGCTGATGGGATTTTTCTGTCTGCTATCCGGTGAATAGTAACAAATCGTTTTTGGCCTTTTTCCCAGTTAACATGAGGACCTTCTAGTTTGCGAGTAACTTTATGAATTTGATGGTTGGGCTTGACGACTGAGCTTCAAGTAGAGTTGGTAAAGTGAAATTAACTTCTGCTAATAGTCCAAGCAAACAACACTTGGATATTTGGAAAAGCACTGTAAGTGCAGAGAGGTAGCTGGCCAGGTGAAATCTGTCTATCAAATGTTGCATGGTTTTTAGGCTAATGGCATGGGACTGGATTGTGTCTAGGAGATTCCTTCCACAAAGAAGAGTATGGAGAACAAGATTCTGCTCAGTAGAAGCAAACCAAAAACTGACCCTCGAAATAAAGAACTTCTGGTTTTTCCAAACAAATGGTGACTGACCTTGACAGGGGAGTGACTGTTAGAGGCAGTAAGGCAGGACCTGATGCGTGTCCTCCAGTGAGCCTTGAAAACAATGGCGGGGATGATGACTTTGGGAGTAAAAGACCCTTCAGAAAGGCACCGATACGCCTGTGGACAAAGAGATGCTGCTGTAGGTTTTGGGAGCTGCAAAAGTAAAGCTATTTCAACAACAGTGACAAGCTTCCAGGAGCTTCTAAAGATGAAAATGGTCACTGTACTTTATCTTGGCTATTTTAGAGAGCTTGCCGGGTTATTCATTTTTCCTGCATGTCAGAAGCTGGAGAGTTGAGTTTCTGAAGACCGCAGTGGAGAGAGCTCTTGTCAAAGAGAATAGAAATGCAGGCTTGGCTGGCCGAGAGTTTCCCCAGAGGAACAACATTTGAACAGCACAGTATTAAAGATGAGAACGCTGCAGCCAAAATATCAGAGAGGCAGCTTGTGCAGAACAGATATTGTGCAATTTTAAGAGGTGGGAGTGGGAAAGGTTTTCTGTTCATTTTGCTTGTGTCTGAGCTTAAGAAAACAATTTAGTATTAGGACACCGGAGCGGGGAAAGGGACCAGTGCAGACAGAGCCATTTGGGAACAGCAGGCAGAGTCTTCTGGAGCAAACCTGAAGGGCATCAGTTTCTTGAATAAAATGCTGGAACTCCTACTTTTCATGCTTTTGTGGCAAAATGAAGAATTCGCTTTGTGAAATTGAAGGGTATACGAGCCTCAATCCCCCGTGTGCCCGAATACATTTATGAACTTAACTGAAGTTTAGGGAAAGGATTTACCATCCTGGAAAAAGAAAAAAAAAAAAGAAAGTGGTAATTGTTTCTCCTACGTATATATATTTCACAGCCAGAACTTTCATTCCAGCTACTTGCAGTGAAATTATATTGGGGCCAGGTAATGGAAAATAGGACACATGATCAAATTAAAAAGGAAGTTTAGTGTCCAGAACAGGGTCCATAAACAACGAAATGTGGGGAGAGAGGCTTTTATTTTCTGTGTCTGTGAAAACAGGAACTTGAACAAAGAGTCACTGGGCGCTCTTGCAGCTTGAACAGTCGGTAGCGCTAGGAGTCTCTAATTTGCTCTGTATTTCCTGTTTCTTCTTTGCTGTTCCCTGTACTATGCAAGCAAGACCACTTGGTCCTTCCCGAACACACCACCTGCTTGTGCATCCTTTCTCCTTTCAGGATGCTCTTCCTTCCCAATTCTATCCTCAGAATTCTACTTATACTTTAAAGTGCAACTCAGGTCATTTGCCACAGAAAGTTGTCCCCAGGTTTTCTAGCTGAAAGTGATCTCCAGGTGCTGTGCGCCAAAGCACCTATGGTTCTGCTATCATGCTTTTCACTTACTTCCTTGTATTATGCTTATTTGTTTACATGCCCATCCACAGGATTATAAGCTTCTGGAAAGTCAGGGATTCTGTTGTTAGATTCTCAGTGATACGTAGCATTGTGCTTTTTGCATGTGATAGTTTTTTCTCTTTATACAGTGAATTGAAAATTGAGCAAAGGAAATGATTTGCTGGTAGATTAAAGCCAGGTAGATAAAGTTGCAGGAAAATCTTAAATTTATGTGATGCATTTAGTGAAACTAATTGAATTTTATAATCTAGAGTCTAAAACAAGGAAATAGGAACTTTTCTGAATATCTGTCTTTCCAAATGATAAGAAACTGGATTATCAATAGTCCCATTAAAGTAATTCTATTAATCCTATCCCTTCTTGAAAAAATAAGGCTTCTAGAAATCAGAAGAAAGAAAATAAGGTATTATATTCACAAAATGCAAATAACTTGCCCTTTAAAATATGTCAAAAGGAACATGGTTACTAGAGAAATCTGACATGAACTTTAGCTCATCAAAGAGACTAACACACAAATGCAGGGTTGTGGTGCTATTATATGAAGCTGTCATTGTTTCTTCCTCTTCCGTTATATTTGTTAGCTTTAAATTCTCTGAAATGAAATGGAGGTAACTTGAAAATCTTCTCAACACTTTGTCAAGAAATGTGTCTCCAAACCCAAACCCAAAGATTTCCATTTTGAACTATTTTTATTTTATATCATTAAAATTAAGGTATAGGAGGTTTTTTTTGTTTCGTTTTGTTTTTTTTTTTTTGTCTTTTTAAGGCTGCACCTGTGGCATATGGAGGTTCCCAGGCTAGGGTTCGAATCGGAGCTGTAGCCGCCGGCCTAATGCCACAGCCACAGCAATGCCAGATCTGAGCTGCATCTGCGACCGATATACCACAGCTCACGGCAACTCTGGATCCTTAATCCACTGAACAAAGCCAGGGATCGAACCTGTAACCTCATGGTTCCTAGTCAGATTCATTTCCGCTGCGCCACGATGGGAACTCCAAGGTATAGGAGTTCTTGTTGTGGCTCAGCGGTAATGAACCCCATTAGTATCCATGAGCATACGGATTTGATCCCTAGCCTTGCTCAGTGGGTTAATAAGGATCTGGTGTTGCCATGAGCTGTGGTATAGGTTGCAGACCTGGCTTGGATCCTGCCATTGCTGTGACTGTGGTGTAAGCGGTGCCTGCAGCTCCACTTTGACCCCTAGTCCAGGAACCTCCATCTGCCCACGTGTGACCCTAAAGAATAATAATAAATAAATAAAGTGAAGCTACATATGTATTAGTTCTGAACTTATTTTCTCTAAGCAAAGAAAATATTTCTATCTAAAATCTTGTTTGTATTGTTGATTGAAAAAAATGCACAATGTGAGAGTTGTGAGTTAAGTTTTATTTGGGGCAAAATGAGGACTATAGCCTGGGAAACAGCCTCTCAGATCGCTCCGAGGAACTGCTTCGAAGAAGTGGGCACAGCGGGGAGGTCAGTATATATGTGATTTTGGTAGAGGGGATACATGCAATCAAGCACACATTTTGTAGAAGTCTGCTCCTAGTCACAAAGAGCAGGTGTCTCAGGTAATGATTTTAAGTGTTTTTCTGGATATGAGGTGATGCAAGAAATTGGGCTCATATAAGTCCTGAAAAATAACTATCTGAGGGCCTTTTCTGCCAGTTTTCCCCACCCTACCTCATTCCTGTCTCCACACTGAACTTCTTTCAGGATGTGTCAACCACAGGTCAGTGACAGGAGTGGCTTGGGACTTTATTCTTAGAAAACCAGATGGGCAAGCAACAATTTTTAGCTGGCAGTGTAAAGTAGAATAATGTTGAGGTGATCAAACCATCTTTTTGAGAGATAGGCATTGAAACTGTATCTGAGTAAAGGACTGGGGAGAATGAATTAGCGTGAGATTGCTGTGACAGCTCATAACCAAAGAAATACACTTTTCTGACACTGTGGGAAAGAAGCTTTGGGGTTGTGTCTTTGGAGGGGGTGTTTTATACCAAAGAAGCCATAGCTCTTGGAGTTGGAGTTAGGGTTAATTCTGAATTTCAGAGTAATCACTTATTCAGTTGAGTAGGTTCAAGACAACACTTAAACACCAACTACTTTAGCCTGCTCCGGGGTGTTTTAATGCCGAGAGGGTTGAGAGCAAGGAAAGTGTGGTTTGGGACTGGCTGCTCTTGCCTGGTGCAGTCTTTGCTTCCTCACTAGGGACTTTCCGGTGGTGGGGGGGCAGCTTTCATCCTCAAGCACTGTCAGTCTAAATGCAACAACCAAAAGTCTGTTGTGTCCCCAAGGCAGAATAGACATTTGTGAATTAGTGGTGAATGTAGAGGTCATTTGGAAGAGAAAATATTTGACAATTTAGAGGATTGGTAAGAAACAACAAGGCACTTTGATGACAAATGATCTTCATTTAGAATGATCCAGGTTGATAGAAATTCAGTCTGTGCTTTTCAAAAGTGTCTCATTCTACCTGTTCATAAGACTATTGATTACATAGGGAGCTATTTGTATCTGTAGTTATAACTAGAAACTCACAGAATAAACTGTGAAATAAAAATACTTAAGGCTACATAGTTGATGGCAATTTTGAGAAAATATGAAATAACAATATATTAATATTAGTAAGATAAACCAATAATATAGGAAGTATATTATTGTCAGGCTGATTAGTAGCTTCCTGGATTATTCTAAGCAACAAAAAAAGAACATTGCCCTTCTAAAAAAGGTATGGTCACCCTGTGGTGTCATTTTAATTAAGGCAGTGTGTATTTCTAACATAATGTGCGAAAATAGCAAACTGACTGAAATATAAATCTAACTGTTCCATGAGCAAGTAGTATATAAATCAAAGAAATAAATGAGCTCAAGAGAATTTAGGCTCAAGAGAACGTAATAAATACTATATCGTCATCGAAGCTTTTATAATGTTATTACTAAAAAATGTGAGCTAAAAATAAAGCAATTGGCCAAGTTCTCCAGAGGCATTATAACTCCTATGAGATATAAATGACCAGACAGAAGCAGGCCTGCATATTGTGCAGATAATTCACATGGTTTGCTAATAAAATGCAGGAGACAGATTAAATTCTTAACCGACTATAACCAATATGAAATTATAATAGAAACCATGAGATAAGATCCCCTTAAAATCCATCAAATACACAAGACCAACCTCATAAAATAAACAAAAAATTTAAATTAGAATCAGGGGACTCTGAGGTGGCTAAGTTATTTCAGAGTCAACTTTTCTTCATGAAAAGATTAAAAACAGATGCACACAGACTAGCCAGCCACTGTACGTGCAGAAGAGGCACAAAAGGAAAGCACGACATAGTACACTGCCGGCGTTCAGTGGAGTTGAGCATGCCCATTTTCCTCCCAGTACCATCATGGCATTAATGGGCAATGGACTTGTCGATTGAAATAGGAAAAGGTCCTCTGCATACAATAAATAGTTCTACAAACTTAGAGTCTGTTCAATTTAAGTGACCTTAAAGTGAGGTAGGGTTTATTCCCACTTAATCTAATTTAAACAGTTCTGATTTTGGATCCTAAATCAGTAGCGAAACTGGACATAGACTGATTTCTGTTGGGTTTTCAGAAGCAGAGCCTGAGACGTGGCTGCAGGTGGCGTGACTTGTGGAGGGGGTGCTCTTTAGGAAGAGGCCGTAGGGAGCAGGTGATGCAGGCTGCGGAAGGAAGAAGACCTGAGCAAAGAAGTGGTTTCGGGTAAATGTAGTCTCGGCTAGATGTGGGGTGAATTCTAACCTTGGCTAGGTGTAGACTCACCGTAGGGCTGAAAGGAGAGACAGTGCAGGCATAAACCACACTGAAAGCCACACCACACCTTGAGTGGCCGTGCAGAGATGCCAGTCATGGGCTGTGGGCTGTGTGTGCGTGTGTGTGTGTGCCTGTGTCCCTGTGGGGTGTTGGGGAAAAGCACGTGGCGACTTCCCTGATGAGGTGGCTCCTGTCTATACTGGCTCAATAAAGGGGCCGATATGGACACGGCATCAACACAGCATTTAGCACATATGGGTTTTAGTCTTACCAACATGCGACAGTGTATAGAAATACCAAGGGGGCAGAGGGGAGGGACTGGGAGTCTGGGGTTAATAGATACACACTATTGCATTTGGAGCGGTTAAGCAGTGAGATGCTGCTGTATAGCACTGGGAACTATATCCAGTCACTCCTGATGGAACATGATGGAGGATAATGTGAGAAAAAGAATGTATGTATATACATGTGACTGGGTCACTTTGCTGTACAGTAGAAATTGACAGAATACTGTAAACCAGCTATAACGGAACCGATGAAAATCATAAAAAAGAAATACCTTTCCCATATATCTTGCTGGAAGGAGAAGGAAAGCAGCTAGAATTTGCAGCCTAGAAAAGTTATCCTGGTGTCTCACCTGCAGGGGTGGATAGCTGTAGGGTTGCATGCAGTGGGAAAAGTCTCCATTGAGCATTCTGTCTTCAGAATTCCCTGAGACTCACTTTGAGTTTTCTGTTGCCATTTTAAGACCTCCCACTGTGTGTGCCTGGTTTCTTTCCCGTCGCTTGGTGAGGGACTCAAAAGCTAACCAACCCTGCGTTCTGCATCCGTGGGGTGTAAGCCTTTTACAAGTTGATCTGGAAGAAAGGAGCCAAACGTCGTCTCAGCACCTTTTCCCCAGGCCGGCCCCGGATGCGGCAGCCTCGGCTTCTTGGTGTTTGAGAGTGAAGTCGTTTATTCAAACTGATCATTCTATTTACTTTCATCAGCATACGCCCCCTTTCCAATTCTCGATCTTCTGCTCCAAAGCATTTGTGTCCAGGAAGGCTGGGAGCATGCCTGCCTGAGACCTTCTACTTTCTAGAATAGATCCCGCAAGGTAACGCGAGCATGCAGAGTGGAACTGAGAGGCATTCCTTTCCCAGAGAAGACTCTGCGTGAGCCTAGGAGAGCAGGCACTCTTCTAGGTGCTGGACGTGGGCGAGAGGCCCTGTCCTCGTGGCGTTTGCATGCTAATAGACCCAGAGCTCACAAGCAAATATTGGTGGGAGAAATACCGCCTGGCTAAAAACAAAAACAGGATGAAGAGTTAAGGACTGTTGAGTGGTTGTGATTTTCCGCAGACTGGTGAAGCGGAAGGAGCTCTCTGATACAGGGACAACTGAGCGGTGACCAACAGAGCCAGGAGGAGGATGGGGCCCGGGCAACGGCCAGGAGCTTACCTAGTCACAAAGGCTGCTTTGTTGCTAATGTTGTATGGTTATTTTTCTGTCTGCTGTGCCACTTTTTATAATTAAGACTTGGAGGCAGATAGTCAACTTAAATTTTGGTTCCTACAGAAATGATATATTCTACCGAAACCTGGATATAATTAGTAAGACATGCACACGTATGTATATTTAAATTGCTTTCCTTTTGGCGGGGGTGGAGGGGAGGGTGTAGAATAACCAGGCCCTAGAGATGAGAAAAAGCCATGGAAAGTGTACTTTGGTAAAAATGCCAATAATGGAATCAAATCTGGCAGGTTGTTTTTAGGAAAACAAGCTTTGCTCCACGAAGGGATGATGGCCTTTTAAATTTGGGGGAGATCAGAGAGGGGAGGAAATGCTGGCGAGGGAAGGGAAGTAGAGTGGACTCCAGGCTGCACACAGTTCTAGGCCCTTCTCTCCTGTTTTCCCACGTGATGCCAGAAGGAGCTGCTTTCTTACCGGCTTTTCATTCTTTAACATCATTGAAGCTCCATTTTCTTTTCTTCTTTCCTTCCTGGCTGCACTTGTGACCTGTGGAAGTTCCTGGGCCAGGGACTGAATCTGAGCTGCAGCTGTGACCTCTGCCACAGCTGTGGCAGTGCCAGATCCTGAACCCACTGTGCTGGGCAGGGGATCGAGCCCTCACCTCCACGGTGATTCAAGCTGCGACAGTCAGATTCTTAACCACTGCACCACAGCAAGAACTCCCGAAGTTCCATTTTCTTACGATTTTTGACTCCCTGATTATTTTTCCTATCATGTTGCTTTCTTGTGATTAAAGTGCCCTCTCGCCTTTTCTCTCTCTCACTTCCCTGCCCTCTCCCTTTCTGGAAAGCTAGCTGTTTATTTCTCTAATTCCAGTGAAAGGAAACTAAAAAAAACCACCGGGATAAGTTTATCTCAGAAGTTCCAATTTCCTGGTGTCTTTTGTTATTTTGGTTTCCTTTGTATATCAGTATAGAGCAGTCGTAAAGCAGGTTTAGATTTTTTTTTTTTTTTTTAGGTTCAAATACATCAGGAATATAAAGTGGCACAAATACGACGATGGAAGAGACCCAAGAAGCGTTAAGTTATTTAAAACGGATTTAATTCTACTTGAAAGCTGACTTCCTGGGTGATAGGCTGTGGGGGAGTCTTAATCCCTGGCTTCATGGTTTCTGCGGGTTGGGATGCTAAGCATTTAATCAGTTAGTCATCACGCTTCTGAGGGCCTGTTGTGGCCCAAGCATTAGAGTCAGGCGGCTGTCACCTCCCTGATGTGTCCCTTGGAAAGGGAATGAATTGGGGGCCTGAATGGTGTGTAAGGTCTGAAGCAGCTGCATGTGCAAAGATTAGAGCACTTCCATGCAGTTTGACTTTGAAAAGACTGGACAGTCAAGGGGAAAGTCAGGGGAATGAAGAGGCTTGTGGGAGGCAGCTTGCTTATGTTTGGGAAACCTCTCAGGCCTGTGACCGGTAATTCCATTTCACACGTCTTTAGTTTTATGTTGCTTTTTAGCCATGGCTGGAAAGCTCACTAAAAAAACCCTGTATTCTGTAATCAGAATGATCAACCACCTTTAATGCACGAGTGCAGTGCAAGGTATCGGAACAGGCCGATAAACAAGAAAATAATGAAATCCCATTGCCTCCTGGTTCCCCATCTTTATCGCTTGTGCTTTCTAATTTTACATCGAGAACAACCGTTTTGATAGGCAAGGCCTGGTGTGTACCAGCATTTTATTTATTTATTTATTTTTTTGCCTTTTGTCATTTTATGGCTGCACCCGCGGCATGTGGAGGTTCCCAGGCTAGGGGCCTAATCGGAGCTGTAGCCACTGGCCTGCGCCGCAGCCACAGCAACGCAGGATCCGAGCCAAGTCTGCAACCTACACCACAGCTCACGGCAACGCCAGATCGTTAACCCACTGAGCAAGGGCAGGGATCGAACCCGCAACCTCATGGTTCCTAGTCGGATTCGTTAACCACTGCGCCACGACGGGAACTCCTGTACCAGCATTTTAAAAGGTGCCATTCCGTTCTTACAGAAATTCCTGTTGTGTGCATCCCCACTTTGCCCACAGGACCCGCTTCCTAGGGCTGCCGTAACAAAGGACCACACACAAAGGACTTGGAGCTTCAGGCATGTATGAAAGTCTGAAGTCAAGGTGCTGATGTCAGGGCGTCGATTTCCCTTGCTTCGTAGACGCGTCGCTGTAATCTCTTCCTTGTCACATGGCGATCTCCCTGTGTGTCTGTTTTCTCTTCCTTTTTTTTTTCCTTCTGTAATGATTTTTATTTTTTCCCATTGTAGCTGGTTTAGTGTTCTGTCAGTTTTCTTCTTTACAGCAAGGTGACCCAGTTACACATACATTTATATACTCTTTTTTCTCATATTATCGTGCTCCACTGTCAGTGACTAGAGTTCCCAGTGCTATACAGCGGGATCTCATTGCTTATCCATTCCAAAGGCTATCTATTGCATCTATTAACCCCAAATTCCCAATCCGTCCCACTCCCTTCCCCTCCTCCTTGGCAACCACAAGTCTGTTCTCCATGTCCATGAGTTTCTTTTCTATGGAAAGGTTCATTTGTGCCATATATTAGATTCTAGATATGTGATATCATATGGTATTTATCTTTCTCTTTCTGACTGACTTCATTTAGTATGAGAGTCTCTAGTTCCATTCATGTTGCTGCAAATAGCATTATTTTGTTCTTTTTAATGGCTGAGTAATATTCCATTGTGTTTATATACCACATCTTCTTAATCCAATCATCTGTCGATGGACATTGAGGTTGTTTCCATGTCTTGGCTGCAATGTTTCCTCTTCTTATAAGGACAGCAGTCATGGATTAGGGCTCACCCTGATCTAGTATGGCCCTGTCTTAATTTAACCAATTAAATCTGCAAAGACCCAATTTCCAGAGAAGTTCATGTTCTGAGATTCAGATAGACATGAATTTTGAGGGGGACACTATTCAACCCCATAATCCCCATCCCACTAGATTATAAACCTTTTTGAAAGGCCTATACTGGGAGTTCCCATCATGGCTCAGCAGGTTAAGAACCCAACTAGTATCCGTGAGGACACGGGTTCAACCTCTAGCCTAACTCAGTGGGTTAAAGGATCTGGCGTTGCTGGGAGCTGTGGTGCGGGTTGCAGACAGAACTTGGATCCCGCCTTGCAGTGGCTGTGGTGTAGGCCAGCAGCTGCAGCTCTTATTTGATCCCTAGCCTTGGAAATTCTGTATGCTGCGGGTGTGGCCCTAAAAAGACAAAAAAAAAAAAGAAAAGAAAAAGAAAAGGTCTATACCTTAAATTTTTTATGTCAGCAGTGTCAACTGTTGTATTTTAAGTTTTGTGTCAACAGTGACTTGGAACACAGTAGATGCTAAATAAATGGTTGTTAAATAAAATAAGTGATTTACTTTGAACATTCAGATGTACTATGAAGAAAAAGTAACCAGAATTTCACATGTGCCCAAGAACATTTCCTTTTGTGTAATACATACACGCATGCACATATATATATGCATATTATATCCATGTATATTTTTATATATGATTTTCTAAAGAAGTTAGGCACCGCAGAATATTGTTGCTATTTTTACTATTTGTCTTTTTAGGATGGAAAGTAGTTTAAGCTTGAAGGAAATGACTAAGTGGAGCCTTTTCTTTCCTGGTACTATTTCTTAACTTTTCCTATAACAGCATATTCTGTTCTTGATGAAATAATTTCTTATCAAATGGAAACTGGCTACGTGGAGTTTAACCTGCTTTAATCTGTTCTGAGAGTGCTCTCCTCTGCAGTCACAGCCGTACGAATGGAGAGTGACAGAACCTTCCTTCAGTAAGATCCCTATGCCTAAAGACTCTGCCGTGGTTACAGAGGCAGAGGTACTTCCCAGCGAGCCTCCCAAGAAGGGAAGCAGAAGATGCGTTTCTGGTCTGCCCGGAAGTGGCTCTGATCCCTTTTCTGACGTCAGTCTCTTGCCACAGAAGGAATCATGGTGATGCGAGTCTAGCGCTGTGACCTTACAGCAGAAAGCAGAGCTTTACTATCTTATGAAGATGGAGTAAGTGGACAAGATCTACTGGGAGGGGAAAAAGCATCTTCTCTGAGTACAAAGCTGGCAATTTGGGAAAATGGAGAGAAAAGTGAATAACTGCCTATGGGGAAAATGGGGTTTTCTGCAATTGGTTCTCAGCAATTCTTTAAAGCAGGACATCTTTAATTTTTGAAATATCTCTCAAAACAGTACACCTGGTTTATAACAAATAAAAGAACACAGAATGAAGCTAATATATATAAAAGTATATGTGGAGTTGAGCTAATGTTTTGTGAAGCTTACCTAATTTGTCTTCCTATGGTTAAAAATCTAACAGCTAAATCCCTGCAGAAAGGTGTAGTTTGGTTGGGAGGCCAGGTTTGTTTTTCTCATCACCGCTTTTACGTTTACTAGGAAGAATAGCGTGAAAGGTAATTGCTTCGTTACTCTGAAACACGAGGGGCATGATTGATTTATATCTGTGTGGCTTTCATTAAAATGATCTTCCTATTTTAGAACAGTTTTGGATTTACAGGAAAATTATGAGGTAATACAGAATTCCCATGGACCCCATACTGTTTTTCCTATTAATAACAGCCTACATTATTACGGTACATTTGCTCAAGTTAATGAACCAGCATTGATTCATGACTCTTAACCAGAGTCCACACTTTATGCAGATTTCCTTCATTTTTTTTTTATCAGATGTTCTTTTTCTGTCCGGGATCCCACCCAGGAGGTCATCCCCTTGCATTTCCCTTGTCACGTCTCCTGAGGCTTCACTTGGCTAGGACAGTCGTTTCAGACTGGGCTTGTTTTTGATGACCTTGAGAGTTCTGAGGAGTACTGGTGGGGTAGGTTGTTAGAGGTTCCTCTAATGGAATTTGATATTTTCTCAGGATTCCACTGGGCTTACAGGTTCTTGGGAGGAAGACCCAAGAGGTCAAATGTCCTTCTCATCATAACATACCGTTCACGTAGTTCACCCCTGTTGAGTTCATCTTGATCACTTGGTAAGGTGGCGCTTGTCAGATTTCTCTGCTGTAAAATGACTCTTTCTCCCACTTTCATATTCCATTCTTGGATGGGAGTTAGGATGCACAGCTGACACCGAGGGAGTCCTCGGGGCAGGGGTTACGCTCCTGGAGGGTGAGTGACTACCCGCGTTGTCGCCTGCTACACAGAACCGTCTCTCCCTCTCCAGCTATTGATTTTTTCAGTCATTTATATCACTGTGGGCTCTTGGATATTTATTTTATGCTTGAGATTATAATCGGATACTACTTTAGGAATTTATTTGCTCAAATTGTTCCAGCTTTGGGCACAGGGAACTCTTTCATCTGGTTCCGCTGTCCTGTGTGTAGTTTGAAGGCAGGACAAGCTGAGTTTTAAATGTCCTTGACGTTTCTTTCCCTCCTCATACGATGACCATATAAAATAATTTGGGGGAAGAGGAGAGAATGTTTGGCCACAGGATTAGTAGGTTACTTGACCTGATAGCAGTACCTATTTTTCATCTTTGTTTTTATTTTTATCTTAGCATTTTGCTAATTTTTGCCCTCTCAGAGTAGCTGCTGTGGCACAGTGGGTTAAGATCTAGGGTTGCTACAGCTGTGGCTGAAGTTGAGGCTGTGACTCGGATTCTATCCCTGGCTTGGAAGTTGCATATTCTGCAGGTGCAGCCAAGAAGAATTTTACCCCATCTCAATAAAAAGAGACTTATATTTCACAATTTATGATATTGTATGTTTGTCATTTATTTCATGCACATGATAATATATGTTTGTTAATTATTTCATGTGATTTTTGGGGTGGGGAGGGTGTTGGCAAAAAGCTGGGGTTGTGGGTCTACTACAATTCCTTCTAATCCTCCGCTGGTATTTTGATTTGGCTTGAAGATATTGCACTTAAAATAGGGTTTCTTCCAAAGAGAAAGAAAATTCATGGCCCTCCTCTATCCCCCTCACCAGCTTTCTTACTATCCCCCCCTTTTGTCTTCTGCACAGTGATGGGGAAAACACCTGCTCGGCCAGAGGTTAGGTCCCATTTTCCAGCCACTGCCCTTTTGCAGCCCCTCCCTTGGGCTGCAGTTGAAAATACTCTGCAATGGGGCCACGATTGGAGGAAAGGTCCAGACCTTTTTGGTGTGTGACTTTTTCCTCCTCTCAGGGGCAACACCAAATTGGGGACATTCTGGTGGTTCACAGTGTTTTTAGGGTTAGTGGAGAAATTGGCATCATGATTTTTAAAGCAGTTACCCCATGTTTTATGTGGTATTAGAATTTCAGTTCACAATATAAATACTGCCCAGAGTCACAAAATGCAGCATATTAAAAGGAAGGGAAGAGATAAGCGGTGGAGTCCTTCAGTTGCTTTGTTGTTTTGCAGTGTATAGGACACTGATATATTGTAAATCACTGATTTAGTGTTCATTTATTTTGTTGTTGGCACGATGATCTTTTAAAATGAAACTTTTTATTGGCTTGGTTCTATAATCTGTGTCACTAGAAAGCATTTCCAGCTTCTTTTATGTGTTATTGTTTATTTCTTTATCCTTTTATTGCCAGTGACAAGGCACAGAGCAAAGCTCAACTGAGTAGCACAAAACACCATTACATGGCTTAGTAACAAGGCGGGTGATGGAGAGACGTGGAGAAATTGATATTAGAGAAACAATGCGTTATACTTAGTGCATTAACCCACTGACTCCTACAGCCTGGGCTCTGTTCATCTAGAGCTTTTTAGCTCCAAGTGAGGATTTGTCTGGAGCAGGTTTTCCCTAAAAGACCCATTAACATTTCTTTACCTTTTATCAAATGAATGGTGAGGAAGCCCAGAGCAGGTTGCTCTAAGAGTGTTCAGGAAATGATGTTAATTTCCATTCTGAAATGAAATGATGTTTCTGAAAGCTTTATGAGGTTGCAAGGTAGTGTTCCCTTTACTTGTTATTGGGTGGGATGTGAATAGTGCCCTTGAAGTCTCCTTGTGGGGTCTAAGGGCTTCGGTAGCCCTGGAGTGGAGTGGCCGAAACTCCCTCTACAGGGAGGCTGTTTTGAAATTGCACTTTCAGCATTTTAAGGAGTGAAATCATGAGCTCACGAGGAGAAGCAGAGGCAGCGCATGTGGTGTTAGATACTTGGATGGACCTCATGTTATGGACCTGAATTTGATGTTGATCAGAGTAAAGTCTTTCGTTTTTTGGCATCTCGATGGTAGATGAAAATCCTCTATGACCAGGGAAATGTTCCAGAAGACTGTTCTAATAATTGTAAAGGATCGTCATGCTTTTCCATGCATATAGCCTGTATATCTGTAGAGCCGATGAAGTGGGGAGTAGTCCATGGATCCTGGAAGTCTTTATTACTCAAAAGTATTTTACTAAAATTAGGTGTTCTGATGTCTTTCTTCCCTTATTCTCTCATGAATATTGTAAATAAGACACCGATGAGCTGATATAATTGTTTCTCTTTTTCTTCCATCTTACTGGAAGCCTGGTTATTGATTAAACCCTTTAAGCATCCATGCTGTTTGCCTCTCAAAGTGAACAGCAGGCGCTCACCCCATCACCACACATCAGGCAGGAAGACCAGCAAGGATGGGGTTGAACCGTCTTTAGTGGGATTTTATTAACATATGTGTTTATTAAAAGGCATAATATTTTTTCCAATGTTAAAGGGGAAAAAAAACAAAGCCACGCCAAGAAATCCGGTGAGAAAACAGCTCTCATGGCCTGTAGAGACCAAAGGTACAGTATCTTCTCCACCAAACCACAGCTGAGAGGAGCAATACTAACGGGCGTTGTAAGACAGACACAGTCCCCAAATCCCAAACCTTTATCCACGGTCAAGGCTGAAATACCATGGGTGTGCGGCCGTGTGCATCCTGCTAGGTGTACCGTCTCCTAAAGAGCCTGCTGTCATTAGAATACAGAGTTCAGCAGAGAAGTGGGTTTAAATAGTAGAGATTTTCATTTTTATCGAAAAACACTGTCTCTTTTTGAATTTGTTTGAGAGCAGGGACCACGTAACTCTTCATCTACGTACCCTCCACAGAATTCCCATCATGCCTTATACTCAGTGTGTTCTCAGTGAAGTGTGTGTGTGTGTGTGTATGTGTGTTTGTATGTGTAAGAAACGGACCCACTGACTTTGGTTTTAGGGGAACTTGGGAAATTATAACCGCTGGTTGAGTATCTACCTGTTCAACTGTGTAATCATTCCTTGGATAATATTTTTGAGGCCTATTATGTGCCAACACATGTTTTTCTTTGGGGCTAGGACAGTAAGCAAATGTAGATATAGGCCCTCATTCTTATGAAATGGGGGTGATAAGAGTTCCATAAAAAAAATAGTAAAAATATTACTAACCAGTTGCTCAGATGAATTAATCTAGAAATCAATGCACAAGAAAAATTTTAAATATAATTTTTAAATCTTCTAAGTTAACTGATATGTATCCTAAGACAGCTTCCCAAGTGTTACAGGCTGTGACTTAAATTCATTTAAATTTAACAGATCATTCCAACAATTTTCCAAATCATTGGCCGATTTTTAAATAGTAACATAATGAATCACGCTAGACTTTTGCAGTGACGTCCTCATTAAGTTCCCCCTCATCAGCACTTCTGTGCACTCGGAGGGCAGCTGCCATGATATCCTTGGATCAAAGCAGGATACACACCTGGATGTCAGGCGATTCCCTTACGGTCTAGACTCAGCGAAGTGCTGGCTTGGGCTCTTTCAACAGCACCTCCACCCGTGCTGCCTGCCCTGCGCTCCACACCACCGCCCTGCCTGCCTAGCGCTGCTCTGAGACAGCAACAGCCACTGACCATGACGCCACTGACGTGGTCGCCCCTTGGTACACGAGGCAGGTGTGTAGGTGGAGGCAGGGGACACGTATTCACCAACTGCACCCTGCCCCGTTCCCGGCCTCTAGGCCATTGCTCCATGACAATATCCTTAGATGGCTTGTGGTAGGTTAGTAAGTATAGAGCTCAGCAGTTGGATTCGGAATAGGTGGATATTTTAACAACCATTGCAAAGAAAAAAAGAAGATGTTGGCATTGTGTACTGATACCTACATATCTTTAATTTTAATTTGCTAGAAAAGAACCCTCTTCTGTCTGGACACGTATAATTAGTAAAATCAGGAAGAAATACCTTAAACTAAGGTATCTTTGTTAGATGACAGTTTGTAAGCAAGGCATTTTATTGGTGGATAGACAAGAGGATTAGGGGTTGAGTATAAGTTTAAGTACATGATACATATGAGAACAACAAGGTTTGGCTTTGGAAAATTCCTAGAGTGACTTGAGGATCACATTGTGGGGGGAATAGCAGCCTTTCATATGAAAATACCTGCAGTGTGAGTGTAAAGCTTACAAGTTAGTCAACCATATATTGAGAAGACAATAAAAGTGTCTGAGTCCTTTGTGCTTTATAGGGATTTAGTAGATGTTAGTTGAGCCGATTTTATGAAGCCACTGGTACAGCACTGAAAATATGATTATATGTATTAGCTATGGTCCCAAAAGTGAAATGTTAATCTCAGTAGGTTGCTGCTCATATTTATAGCAGTAAAAGATATATATTCTGAAACAATGAATAAATAATGCTGTTGGATCAACTTGTAGTTCAGGGTTATGAGTAAAAGAAGCTAATACAATAGGAGCAACACTTTTGTGAATGCATACTGAAAAATATGGAATATTTTATAATTAAATGCTAAGGGTAGCATTCTTAATAAGTGTTTTGATGATGAATTCTTTTTATTTTTGACAACATATATATAACATAAAATTTACCATTTTAACCATTTTTAAGTATGTCATTGAGTGCATTTGCATTGTGCAACTTGACGATAAATTCTTATTAAGTTCAAGGTCATATTATATCCTGTAGGGTTTTTTGCTTAAATATGGAAAAACCAAATTTTTTCGAGTCACTGACTACAGCTCGATTGAATCTTGTTGATCCAGAAACATCAGTCATAAGGAGGATACACAGGAAGAATACGGATATTTAGGTGCACCCTTTATCACTTTGAAATAAATTCTAATATATATTCTAGAGTGTTGCACAGTTTTTTCTTTGCATCTGAGTGAGTTTTTTCACATGATGATAAATTATTAGTAGTAGTTTATAAATGGACATTCAGTCTATGAATCCATCCTTAGTAATCTGCATATGTACCAAATGGGCATATATACCTATTACTGTAGAGATGCATGGAGATGGGTGAGAAATTTATCAAAAGATCAAACGTTTGCTCTAAATATGATATTGTAGGTGTTAAAGACTAATGCAGCACTGGAGAGCATCTCAGAACAGCTGGGTTTTTAGAAGACCTTTGTTTTTTTCAGAACGGAATGAACAGGAATTACTGGGTATTAAGGCAAAGTGCAAAGTCATGATTAAAATTTGGCACTGCTATTTAATCTGATTAAATATTTTTTCTTATATCACATAAATGGAAATTAAATGTGAAGGAATATGATTCTGCTTTAGAATCTTAAAAGTTTTACATCTTTTTCTTAGAATGAAAATGTTGACCCTTTTCCTTTTATACTTTTTTTGACATTAAAACTCTTTCAGCATGCATCAGATTCCAGAATATATTTCATTGATAAAAACTAATTTACTGATAAGATAAAAATTTCCTTCTTTAGTAATAAGGCTTTAATCCAGGATGACTGATGAAGTCATTTCTTATGCAATTATTTTTAAAAATAAAAACGTTATGTGTTCTTTTCCCTAACTAATATGGATATTTGAGTCTTCGTTTCTGAGCACTGACTTATAGTATTAACAGATCTACAAATATATAGGATAACAATATTAGCTGCTTAGGCTTTGTCGTCTCATAATAAAAGATACTGGCGATTTTCTTTCTGGAGTTTTTTTAGCTTTTCAAAATCTTCATCATTTTCAATAGTAAGATGTATGAGTAAATATTCTAACAACTTTAAAAAAGAAAGCATTCTGAAAAGAAATCTTATGTGGCAGTTTCTGTTGGTGTCCTGATCATGAGTTAGTTGGATAAACATAGCAAATGATAGGTATTTATGTTTTCCTTGTCAAAAGCAAGGCAAGTAAAAAAAACTCTCGGTTTTAGCCCTCCAGCATAAATACTCAGTATATATTTTATTAATTACTTGCACATATTATTCATCTAAAGTAGAGTAGGCTTATTGCACTGAAAAAAGATGCAAGTTCTATTTCTGTTTCTTAAGTGTTGCGTATATTTTTCCTCCTGATTGGATGGTTCGTTGAGTCTTAAAATAGACATATCATAAAGCCTCACAAAGACTTTATGACATTTCCTTAAGTATTTTCATCTGACTTTAAATTAGAGAAATCTTGTGACTTCTGTGCATTTTCACTTTTCATTTAAAAACCTTTAAGCAAGAGTCCTAGGAAGTTTCACCTGTTGTGAACCCCTATTCGGTAATTCTTTTCAGCATTAGTTATTTGGTAGAGTAAAAGAAGAAAAATAAAATCTGCTCCCCATGAAGGGAAAATCTAGTTGGTACATGGGTGGGTTGTTTTTTGGTGAGCTAGAGAGAGAGAGAGAGAAAGGGAGGGAGGGAGGGAGGGGGAGAGAGAGAGTGTGTGTGTGTGTGTGTGTGTGTGTGTGTGTGTGTGAACATGAATCAAGGAGCAAGACTCCTTTATTGGGGAAACTGTAAAGGCTCCAGGGAAGTCTCTTTAGGTGGTAATGAGAGATGAGGAAACTTGGTAACTTATGTCTTTATAACAAAATTAAAAAATCAAAACACCATCTCTAGTACTTACAGAAGCCAGAGTCACCTGAGTTTTGAATAACATATAAGATGATTCTTCATTCTCATGTCATTCTAGTATAAGTGGTAACAAATTTGGATAAAATGTTGTTCTAGAATGTTAGAGCAGCTCAGGTTCTATTGATCCCTATTTTATTCTTCCAGCTAAGGTATGGTCAAGGAAACATTAAGTGATATTGCGGACAACCAATGGCTGTCGGGTGTCAGTACAGGCGGTCTACTGTGCATTTTGTGTAGACCACAGAGATGACCCTGAAGGAAATATCATTCTCATCTTACTTCCTTGGACAATTGCATTTTTTGGTTTTGCCTCTTCCAGTTGGTCTTACACATTGCTTGGCTGGTGGGCACAGAAATCTGGTTCTGTGCCTTCCCGCCTCTACATCTCCCAAGGATGATGCCTAAACTGTGGAGCATGAGCCATGAAAGCATTTGATAATTTGGTCATTGTTCTCTCCTGCTTGTCTTCTTAGGTTTTATGCCAACATATGTTTTAGAGACAGGTGTTTCTTTCCTTCCAAATGTGTTTTCAGTTTGTGTCTATTTGGAGAAAACCGTAATTCAAAAAGATACATGCACCCTAATGTTCGTTGCAACACCGTTTACAATAGCCAAGACATGGGAACAACCTAAATGTTCAACGACAGAGGGATGGATAAAGACAGTGTGGTACATATATACAATGGAATACTACTCAGCCATGAAAAGAATGGGAAATAATGCCATTTGCAGCATCATGGATGCCCCTAGAGAGTATCATACTAAGTGAAGTTAGTCTCTTGGTGAAAGAAACATCAGATGATATCATTCATATATGGAATCTAAAAAAAAAAAAGGATACAAATGAACTTATTTACAGAACAGAAACATACTCATAGACTTTGAAAAAGTTACGGTTATCAAAGGGGATAGGTGGGGTTTGGGGGACGGATAGACTGGGGGTTTGGGAGACGGATAGACTGGGGGTTTGGGATTGGCATATGCACGCAGGTATATGAATGGCCAGTGAGGAGCTGCCATATAGCACAGAAAACTCTACCCAATATTCTGTGAGAAAAGAAGCTGAAAGAGAATGGATGTGTGTACATGTATAACTAACTGAATCAGTTTGTTGTATAGCAGAGATTATCACATTTTAAATCCACTATACCTCAATAAAACTTTTAAAAATGAAAAAATAGGAGTTCCCGTCGTGGCTCAGTGATTAACGAATCCGACTAGGAACAATGAGGTTGTGGGGTCGATCCTGGCCTTGCTTAGTGGGTTAATGATTTGGCGTTGCCATGAGCTGAGATGTAGCTTGCAGACGTGGCTCGGATCTGGCGTTGCTGTGGCTGTGGCGAAGGCCGACGGCTACAGCTGCGATTAGATCCCTAGCCTGGGAACCTCCATATGTCGCGAGTGTGGCCCTAGAAAAGGCAAAAAGACAAAAAAAAAAGAAAAAATATGTTTAAGTTTTTGAATAAATAATACACACATGGAATCAAATATCAGCAAATGTAAAATGAAGTATCCTATCAAACGTCTCTCAGCTCCATCTCCCATCTGTCCAGGTCCATTGCTTGTAAGAGATAAAAATCATCCAGAGAAGTTTTATGCTTGTATGAGCTGGTAAACACTCATATTTACGTGTTATTTTTTTTCCTCTCTTTTTAAACAGAGTGTGGCATGCTTGTCCATACTCTTCTGTACCTTGCATTTTTAACCTGACAATAGATCTTAGAGAATTTTCTACATGAGTGCATTGGTCAGGATAGGTTCCTGTGTTGATGGTGATGTCTCTGTGCCTTAAAATTACACAGGTTGATATTCCATTCACACTGCATGTCTGTTGTGAATCATCTGCAGTCCTGGTCCAGGTCACTGTCTCCTGAGAATGCAGGCTGATTGAGCAACATATGTCTAGCACGTTGCCAGGTGTTGCCTGGGAGTGGTTCTGGTCACTTTTCTGGTATCAGTCTGTTGTCACAGAAGTAATCGTGATGACACAAGTCTAGCACTGTGACCTCACAACAGAAAGGAGAACTGTACTGTTTTTACGCAGTAGGTGGACAAGGTCTACAGGGAGGGGAAAAAGCATCTTCTCTGAGTACAAAGCTGACAATTTGGAAAAGTGGAGAGAAAAATGAATAACTGCCTATGGGGAAAATGCGGTTTTCTGCAGTTGTTTTTCACATATCTCTTAAAGCTGGACATTTTTTTTTTTTCTTTTTATGGCCACACCTGCAGCATATGGAAGTTCCTGGGCCCGTGGTCGAATTGTTAAAAAAAAAAAAGCAAAGGAAATCAGTTTTTCCCTTATATGACAGGGAACTGAAATGATTTTGCTGGTAATAGTTTAGTGATTCTCATGTCAAATTCGATTAATAGAAACTATTTCTTGAGCATCTACTGTCTGATTATTAAATGAATATAGACTTGGTATTATATTGTACCTGTAGCAAGCTGATGACTGTTGCAAAAACCCATTTTAAAACCTGGATGTTGTATAAGGTGTCTTAAAGAACTGGTTCTTTAAAAAAACAAAACAAAACTGGTTCTTGATGTTTTCTATCTTATATCTTACCAATTTCTTTATTCAGTTTTATTATTTTTGCGCCAAGGGGGTGGTCAGTGCTATCATTTAAATTATTATCTTCTGAATAGAAACTGAAAGAGGAGAAAGGAGCCCCCAGACTAAAAGCTTGATGCTTGTAGCTTTAGTAGGCTGAGCAAGCTGACATCCCGGTCTGCGGGTTCAAAATACCTTTAGTAAAATGAGATCACTATCGTGGAAAGATATCTGCACCCTCATGTTCAAGGCAGCATTATTCACAATAGCCGAGTCATGGAAACAACCATAGGAATGTTATTCTGCCATAAAAAAAAGAAGGAAATCCTGCCTTTCGTAATGATATGGATAAATCTAGAGGACATGGTGCTAAGTGAAAGAATGCAGACAACAGAATGACAAAAACTGTATGATCTCACTTACTTGTGGGATATAAAAAAGCTGAGCTCATAGGCAAAGAGAATAAATTGGTGGTTGCCAGTGGCTAGGGTGCGGGAAATAGGGCAATATTGGTCAAAGGGAACCCAGTGTCAGTTATGAGATGAGCAACTTTTGGGAATCTAATGTATGGCGTGGTGACTTGAGTTAACAATACTGTATTGTTTACCTGGAAGTCGCTAAGAGAGATCTTAAATGTTACCATCAGATAAAGGTAATTAAATGAGATGATGGAGATGTTGACTAACTTTATTGGTAATACATAGGTATATAAAGTCATCACATTGTGTACCTTAAATCTATACAGTATTATATTGTCTATTTTATCTCAGTAACACTGGGGGAAAAGCACCTTCCATATTATTTAGTAGATGAGCTATTTAAGGAAAGTCCTAGTACCTATTGGAATGCTTTCAGCTTCACGGAACATGATTCTCAACCAAAAGCAGAATAAACAGTGTGTATTATTTTTCTTCCATGACTAGTGAAGAGGTAGGTGGCTCCAGGATTGGTTCAGCAACATTGCAAGTCAGACCTCTGGAAAAGCATCTCTTCAATTCTTTTAACCTCTCTTCATTCTCACAATGTGGCTGCCACAGTACTAAGCCTGCCACCTACTCACCAGTCCTCGAGTCCAAGAAGGACACATATTTTTTCCTCTTTTTATCAAGAGGAAAATCTTTTTAGATACAAATCTGTTGGGAATGAATAGGTCAAACGCCTACTAAACATTCTCTGGTGAAAGGAACTATGACCCCCATGTGCCAATCATGATTCATTCTCTGGGGCTTGGCATGATATGGCTCAAAACCTGAATCAAAGTAGGCTCCTATGACAGGTAGCCCAAGGGAGATGCCTTCCGAGTAGGCACTCAAATGGCTGGCTGTGTCAAGATCTAAGATCCAAACTCTTAGTGACCTTTGCAAGGGGAAGATGGAATCCTCTGATTGTTTCATTTCCATATCCTCCTATCCACACGCCACCAAGTTCAAGCAGTGATTCTCTAACATTCATCTTTGTGTTGATGAACCTGGGCCCATTTTTTCCAGCCAAGATCTCTTCTGAGTTCCAGATCCGTGTATTTATCTAGTTATCTAATTTATAATTAGGTTTTCTACTTGGATGTTTCATAATTACGAAAACTCAGTGTGTCCACAACTAAATATGTTAATTTTTTGTCCATTCCACTCGTCCTCTTCGTGCCCCTACCAGGGAGTCACCTTGATCCTGCCTCTCCATTAAAACTCATATCTAGTCACTGAGTTTTGTGATTATTGACTTCTAAGTATCTCTAAGATTCACTCACTTACAGCCGCCTGTATTAATTTGCTAGGGTTGACATAACAAAATGCCACGGACTGAGTGGCTTCAAAAACAGATTTACTTTCTTACAGCTCTGGAGGCTTGAAGCCCAGCATCAAGGTATGTTACGGCCTCACTCCTTGGCCTGCAGATGACGGCCTCTTCAGTGTCTTCACCTCGTCTTTCCTCTGTGCACACAGGTCCTTGGTGTCTCTTGGCGTGTGCGTGTTTCCTCTTCTTATAAGAACACCAGTCAGATTGAATTAGGACCTACACTAACAGCCACATAGAACTTAACCAGCTCTTTGAAGGCCCTGTGTCTAAATGCAAGCAGCATTCTGAGGTAGGAGGGGTGAGGCTTTCAACACCTGAATTTTGGGGAACACAATTTAACCTGTAACATCACCCAATTCTACTTTCTTAACTTTGGCTACCATTCACCACTTGTCTAGATGACTGAAACCACCTCTTTTTCCTGTTCTTTCTTTATACTTCAGTGAGAGTGTTCTTTATGTCGTGACACCCCATGTTTAAATGCCTTCAGTGGTTTTTCACTACTTTAACCTGGCATGAAAAGCCCTCTGTGATGTCTCTGGTCAACTTCTCCATCTCTATCTCTGGACAATTTTTCTTCATCAAATTCATTTTCCTGCCATGTGGATCTGTTTTGAGACCTAAATGACCTGCTTTACAGACTCTGGTCCCTTAAAACACCCCCTTTGTTTATAACTTCCTACCAATGTGGAATAATGTCTTATTTTTCCACTCCTTCCCTCCTTTTAAGTTATTACCACCATTCTTTAATCACTTAATGGGAATTTAAGAAGTTCTAAGCATAGAATCAAGGGAGAAATACTAAAAGAGACCCCTAACATTGAACACCCAAGTAATCTGCAGAAATCCCTGAAACCAAAGTAAGCATCACACTGCTAACACCCTATTGGTAGGGTTTTAAGTTAATTAATATAAGATGAGTGCTTTTCCTTTAGCACTCAATATGCTGAGAGATCTTTGGAAATCACTGTATTCTTTCTTTCCTTTCAGATATCTGCGTATGAACCTCCATTCTTTATTATCTCTTGAAAAAAACAATATATCTGGTAACCCCGTTTCCATTTGATCAGAATACACACCATTACTTTAACTTTATGCCATGTGAGAATTATTAGGATCAGAGAGGAAACATGGTTTGTTAAAGCGACCCTTTTAACAGCCTTGTAAATAAGCACTGGTACTTTATTGTTGACTCAGAATCTTGACCTGCTCTGCTGCTTGCATAGAGATACACTGGCCATAAAAGGAGTGAAACCAGCAGTGTGGTTTGTTTGCCTGGCATAAGTTATTCCTCACTTTTGGGAGAAAGGAGGTGGCTGTTTCTAAGTTTGCTGTGCGTATATTCAACCTAAAGTGGATCCTATTTTCTTACTGGTACTCAAAGCACTTGAACTCACGCTTTTCTTTTGTTTTTTATTTTATTTTATTTTATTTTATTTTATTTTATGCAGTACCATTTCACACAAGCTAAAGAATCACCTTGCCTTTTTCTAAATTACGTGCTTTTCCAATTATTGTACTTAGAATGATCTTTATACATTTTAAACTTTTGTACTTCTCTAAGAACCAGTATTTGTACTTCTGGACATTTAAGCTATGGAAACAATCCAAAATAGGCAAAGACTTTAATTCACAAATGTTTATTGCATCATTACTTATAATTTGAAAAATTAAAAAATTGGAAGAACACTAAGTATCTGATAGGGCAATCATTAATTAAAATTTGATAAATGAAATGTGTAAAAGATATTTGTGTAGAGGCTTACGTAAGGGGGTATACTTTTTGTTATAGTATTTAGTAAAAAAGTAGGAAACAAACTTACATATGCAATAGATCAACTATTAAAACATTATATATGCAAAGATAGGAGATACATGAAAATGTTAAAATTCAATATCTCTGGATTATAGAATAGTAAAGGATTGTTATTTTCTATATCTTTATTTTCTAACTTTCCTACATTTGTTATGTACTATTTTTATAATCCCTCAACATTTATTTTTAAAATTATGTTTGAAGAGTTCCCGTTGTGGCTCAGCACTAACAAACATGACTATCCATGGGGATGCAGGTTTGATCCCTGGCCCCACTCAGTGGGTTAAGGATCTGGCATTGCCGTGAGCTGTGGTGTAGGTCACAGAGGCAGCTCAGATCCAGTGTTACCTGTGTTGTAGGCTGGCAGCTATAGCTCCAATTCTACCCCTAGCCTGGCAACTTCCATATGCTGCAGGTGCAGCCCAAAAAAGAAAAGAAAAATAAGTTATATTTGAATAGCCCTTTTAATAGCATGGAAATATTTTTATATTAATTTTTGTAAGTAGGATGCAAAGTATTATTTCTAATATGGTTTTAGTGATGATAAACAGTGAAGACAATTGACAAAGTATTAAAAACTTTCGCTTTCAAAGAGTGAATAATGATCTGTATATTTTTTTCAGAATTGCCCAGTTTTCCCACAATATTTATACCTTTTAATATATATATAATTTAAAGTCAGCAAAAAGTGCATTCAACTATTTAAAATATATTGGAACCAATGAAATTCAGGTAGCAATGTGTAGACAGTAATCCTGAAATGTATATATATGTGTGTGTATATATATATATATATATGAAAAGAGAAATATGTATACATACATACATATATGAAAAGAGAATCAAGAGGTTTTTTTTTTGAGTAACATTTTCAACAATGTTAGTTGTAAAACACTTAATAGGGGTCAAATGTGAAATTTCCTTTATGTTTTATGATGATGCTTCAATAGGATTAATGTCAGTCTTTGAAACTAGTGGTTTTTCAAAAAATTCAGTCCTTTTAAAAAAAACAGCCAGCATGTTATGTACACGTGGGTAGAATCCAGTAGTACCAAAGGTTTCATCAAGAAAAGCCCCAGCATGCCTCTTGCGACCCCATCCCATTGCCCACACACAAATACTTTAACCATTTAAACTGCTTTCAATTTTGCTTCTTCTGTTAGTTGACTCTATAACCTAAATAATATCCTTAAATACAAATTGATTTATCAACTTTAGGCATCACTTCTGCTTCTTACTGTTAAATATGGTTGTTTCAATTCTATAGTCCCCTCCGCCACAATTCCCTCCCCTTTTCAATTTTGAATATATATTTTGGAAAATTTCTTCAATTGTGTATCTGTGCAAGTTTTGCTAATGCATTTTACTCCCCTCTTTTGTCCCCTGGTCTTTAGCTGAGGCCTGTCTACACCTCATGATGTCTGGGGAAGGATGTTAACAGCCCCGCTCTCCCCTCCACTTCTTTTCAACTCCATCCTCCAACCTGTTGGGGGCAAGTTTCCTTCGTATGTTATCAAAGTAGATAACATATGAAGTTCCTTCATGCTTTAACAATAAGTAGTTCCTTCATGCTTTAACAATAAGTAGGTTCTGAAGATGAGTAGAAGTACATCTCCTTCTTCATGGGCCCGGTTAGCCGCCCTCATGCCTCTTGAATCAATCGAGCATTGAGTCACATGAGTTTGGTCGTGATTCTACACTCCACTGAGTGCTCAAAAATCATAGCACGTATTTGGTTTGCTTTACAAATGTAACAACTGCTTTCTTGTAGAGTTTTCTTTTTTTTCTGATGTTTCTGTTCCTCTGTCTTTTTCCCTCCCTTTGGTCAGAGTAAACAACCTTTCGTGACATTATTTTTATATTGTTGGGAAACTGTTTGCCTTTATTTCTTTGAAATTTTCTGTCGGCGGCGCTGTGTCTTCCTGTCCTAATGGAGACCAGTTGCTTTCTAGGCTTGCTGCACAGCTGTTATCCTAAGATTGCCTTCCATGGTGCCCTGCTTTAATTCTTTGTTGTTACTTACACTGTTCTCTTGATTTCCATTCTTGTTTCGGTGAGGCATCCTCAAGTGATTTCCTCAGAGATGGATGTGAAATAATGTGAATTTGTGACCAGTTGAAAATACTTTTGTCTAATCTCACATTTGAAAATAGATAATCCACATACAAAAGATTTCTCCTAACTCTAAAAACACTGCTCTCAATTTATTTCCTAGCATTTAACGATGACATAGCATAATGATTGTTGTGCGATTTTTAAGTGAATTTTTACTATTTGTTTTCACTTTGAAAACATTTAGGATATTCTCTCTCTTTCCTTTTTTTTTTGGCTTTTAGGGCTGTACCCGTGGCATATGGAGGTTCCCAGGCTAGGGGTCTAATCGGAGCTATAACTGCTGGCCTACACCACAGCCACAGCTACACAGGATCTGAGCCGCATCAGAGACCTACACCACAGCCCATGGGATGCCGGATCCTTAACCCACTGAGCAAGGCTGGGGATCGAACCTGTGCCCTCATGGATGCTAGTCAGATTCGTTAACTGCTGAGCCACAACGGGAACTCCCGGATATTCTCTTTATGTTAGAAAGCATAAAATGCCATGAAAGTGTGTCTAGATTTTTTTTTCTTTTATTATTTTTTGGGTTAGGAAGATTCCTAGATTCAAGATTCCTTCTCATGTGAAAACACGTATCCTTTTGTCTTCACCTTGGAGAAATTTAGTCACTTAGATGTAGCTCCCCTCTCCCCACACCGTGTCCCCAACTCCGCTCATTTTTCGTAGCTCTTTTTTTTCTCTTTGTTCTGCCCAAGTTCCTTGACTTTATCTTCCATTTTTTCTCTTGGTAATCATGATTGACATTAGTGGAGACTTTATTTTCCCTCCACATTGGTCTCTCCTTTGAAGAGAGAGTTTTACTGGAAAGTCTGTGCAGGGATAGATCTTATAAACTGATGGTCTCTGTTCAAGGGTGATTGAAAAGAAAGCTTCCTTTTATGTCGAGAACTCATAAACGCCAGAGTAGGAAAATATCTGCTTCAACACCAATAGTTTAGTTTCTGCAGCGCTTATTCAGATCTTCCGAAACAAACTCTTAAGAGTTTTTTTATTTTTCCCCTGGCCTGGCTATAAATGTTAAGCTGCTGGAAGCTCCTTCAGGCTTTCTCTTACCTTCTGTGTTCAGTGTCCTTCTTCCCACCACCCTTCCCTGCCGACTTCTAGGACAGAGCCAAGGCGCTCATTCCTTGGCTGTGGATACTTCCATTCTCTTCTATTCGTAGCACAATTCTCAGCTACTTCCGCATCTCAAGATTTTGGTAAAAACCTTTTGACTGCTGAACCCCTGTTTCCTTTTACAGATTTATTCCCTTCTGTGTTGATTTTTTGTCACTTTAATGGCCCTGTTGTCTTGGAACAAAATGAGAGAGGCAAACATGCTTTGTCCTTTAACCGAAAGAAGAATCCTCTGTGTATACTGCTTAGTTCTTTCACTTTAAAATCTATTATTCATTCTCCAAACATTCTTTTGAGCACATATGTGTGTGTTTGTCACACATAGCAAGATGTTAGGGATGGAACAGTGATGAGATGTGACTCTCGCCTTTGAGATACTCACAGATACTCACATTCATAAACCAAGCTTCCAGAATCTTTGATTCTGTGTCCTTTATACTGCTCGCATCCTATTGATCTGTCCCCAGCCCACACAACCTTAAACTACAGCTCGATAATGCTTAATGCTTTATCTATAGCTTGTAGTTAGTTCTTGCTATCTTATACGACAGATTCTCCTGCCTTGTTTTTCTTTTCCTTTTGGTGTGTCCTCGCTATTGTCTTTTGCTTTAGAATTAGCTTGTGGTAGATGCATGGATAAGTAGGTGATATAATTCACAACCACCAAAACCAACCCATTAATTCTTTACTTGTAATTACATTGATTCCATAGATTCATTGGGATAGAATTGACATCTATACAATATACAGTCTTTCAGTACATGAACGTGGTATCCATTCCTCTAGTTTTCTTTGTGTTTCCTATTCATCCCCATTTGGGATCCTTCCCGCTGTCACCAACTGAATGGCTTATTTGATTTTTTTCAAATTATTAATGTGCACGGGCATTTTAAATACTTATTAGTTATTCAGGTTTTTCTTTCTGTGCAGTTCTTGTTCATATTTTCATGTGATTTCTGGTTGGTTGTCTATATTTGAAGAAATTCTTTGCATTCTAGATTCTTTGCATACTAGATGTTTATTACTTATTATTTGATATGACTCTGTTGAAAGTCTCAGTTATATCATTAAAACAATAGTACTCTTTAATGCTCCAGTGCTGTTAAATCCATCAGTTTTCACTTAATAGTTTGATTTTGCTGTCTCATTTAAAAAGTCCTCATCCACATGAATTTTCAAAAATATCCTCTCATGTTTATTAGTTCCCCATTTTTTTCTGTTTCATACTTAGGTCTTTAAACCTTCATACATAATGTGGGATTCATATATAGTGTTAATTTTCATCATATAATGAGCCAGGTTTCTTAACATCAGCTACTATACAACCTGTCTTTTCCTTGCTTATCAGCTCTATTTTCAGATCTCTCAGGTGGAACTTTTGTTCCATTGTTTAATTTTTTTCATCATAATTGCTTATAATTTTCATTGCTCTTCTCTTTTTGTTATGCATTAAAATGTGGTAGGGAGAAAGTCCCTTCTTTTGTTTTTTAACTTGATGTTCCTGTTCAGGGATACCACACACACAAGTACATATCATGAAATAAGTTAATAAGTTCCTAAAGATGGAATTTTGGTTAGTCTTACACTGAATATATAGATTCATTTAACTTTGATAATATTGATTTTAGGAGTATTTTCATTGTAATGTGCTTCATCTATTATAAATATGTTACTTAACCATGTATTCAAATCTTCCATTTTTAAAGTTTCAAGTTTTCTCTTTCAGTTGTTGGCTGAAAAAAATTGCCCAAGTTCAGGTTGAGAGGCCTTATTGAGGACTCTAGCCCCAGAAGGCAGCCTTTCAGATAGCTCTGAGGGACTGTCCTAGAGTGGTAAGGAAGGAGCCCGGATATATTGGTGGTTTTGCTAAAACCAACCAACCAACCAACCAACCAATCAACGAACAAACACACACGTGTAGTAGAATATTAAAAGATTACCACTAATCACAAAAAAAAGAGATCTCAACTTAATGGTTTTAGTGCCTTTCTGTGTATGGGAAGTTGCAAGAGTCTGGGCTCATTGAAATGATTGCTTTGGGAGTTCCTGTTGTAGCTCAGAGGTAACAACCAGTATCCAGGAGGATGTGTGTTTCATCCCTGCCCTCACTCAGTGGGTTAAGGATCCAGTGTTGCTGTGAGCTGTGGTGTAGGTCACAGTCGCGGATCGGATCCCACATGGCTGTGGCTGTGGCGTTAGGCTGGCAGCTGTAGCTCCGATTCAGCACCTAACCTGGGAACTTCCATATGCCATGTGTGTGGCCCTAAATACACACACACCAAAAAAAAAAAAAAAAAAAAAAAAGAAGAGAGAGAAAGAAAGAAAGAAATCATTCCTTTGATATGCATCTTAATTATCAAGCCAGTATCCTGTTTTTCTCCTTCCAGAATTCCCATCGGGGCACACCATCAGGGTAGCTGCGGTAGCTGATGGCTTGAAGGCTCAATGATGGGGAATATCTATGGCTTTTTGGAATGACAGGCAGCAAACCTTTTTTGTTTACTGAAATGGCAGGCAACATTTTTTTTTTTTTGGTCTACTTAGGAGAGTTTTAAAGTTTTCTGTCTTTTTTTGTGTATAATTTTTGCTAAGTTAATTTCCTTAGCACTTTTAATTTTGTTCACTCTAATGAATGATACTTTATTTTTTTAATGAAATTTTCTGCCTGGTTATTAGTGGTTTAAAAACATTTCTGGATTTTTTAAGTTAATCTGCATTTGAAAACCTTGTTAACTCTTTATTTATTAATTCAGAGTTTTCCTGTTGATTCTAATGATTTTTTATGTAGATGATCATCTCTCTTACACATAGGACAGTTTTGCTTCTTCCTTTCTAGTCCTCATACCTAATTTTTATACTAAATATCAATGATAACAGTTATTTTTGTCTTCTGAATTTAAGACCCTGTGAAAAATTTCTCTGTAAATTATGATACTTACTGTAGAGTTTGGCCATTAAGCATATTATCGAGTTTAGGAAATGTTTCATTATTTTTATTTTCTTTGGTTTTATCATATACAGGTTGTTGAACTTTATACTTTTCTTATTCCTGTTGAGATAGTCATATGAATTTTCCATAGTAGTCTTATTTAATTTCTTCTTTCCGTTTAGTTTTCTTTACTTCTTTGTATAAAGGTTTAATTTTCTTCATGTAGGTATTGCATATATTTTGTTAAATTTATTCCTAACGACTTGGTGTTTTTTATACTTCTTTGAATAAAGCTTTAATTTTCTTCATGAAGGTATTGCATATATTTTGTTAAATTTATTCCTAACGACTTGGTGTTTTTTATGCTGTCATTAGTACATTTTATAACTCCTTGTTGCCAGTGTTTAGAAATGCAATTGATTTTTGTATATTGATTTTGTTTTCAGCAACCTTGCTAAAATGTTTTGTTAATCTTAGTAACAAATACAGTGTGCTTGGCACTGCACCTTATTTATTTATTTTGCTTCTACTTGACTTTTGAAATCACAGTTTTCTATGCACAGTAGATTATAGTGCCTATAGACTGCTGTTATTCTAGGAATTTGAGGCCTCTGGGAAATCCGTATAGCTGTATTTTCTTAATCGCAGGGCCTCAACCTTAGGCGCTGCAACAAATACATCATTTGCTTTTATCTGTCTTTAATGCCTTTTGTTCTATTGGTAGTTGCATTGAAATATATGTTCTGCTTCCCTGCGCAGTTGGATGTTTACTGAATTTCACTGTGGCAACAGGCTGATCCAGACAGTGGGCTAGGTGCCAAGGATATAAGAATGGACAAGTCAGTCCCTGTTTTCTCAGTAATTTAGAGCTAGTGGACTTCTGGGAAGATCTGTTCCTGATTAATTTTTCCATGTTGTAAAGGATAACTTCTTTTCCTTTATTTTCTTTTTTGGGCATACCTGCAGCATATGGAAGTTTCTGGGCCAGGGATTGACTCCCAGCTGTGATTGCAACTTATGGATCCCTGGCTTTGCTCAGTGGGTAAAAGATCCGGCATTGCCTTGAGCTATGGTGTAGCTTGCAGACGTGGCTCAGATCTGACATTGCTGTGGCATAGGCCGGCAGCTGCAGCCCCAAATCAGCTTCTAGCCTGGGAACTTCCGTATGCTGCAGGTGCAGCCCAAACAAAAAGAAAAAACAAAACAAAAATCAAAACAAAAAGCCCACATAAATATGTGTGGTATTGGCCCATCTCTGTAGCACTTTTGCCATATACCCTTCGTGTGACATCTTGGGACACTCAAAAATTTAGAAGATCAATATTTTGCCTGAAAAGAAGTTGGACCTTCCAGCTCCTGGATTTGGTCATAGACATCCTTCTGGTCATGGGAATGTTAGAGTGAAGACTGGGGTATGGAGAAAGCTTGCTGTAGCCCAACCCATTTTGAGATTATGTTTGGCAATTTTTCATCTCGTGTGTCTGAAAATATCTTAGGCACTTCCTTTTCAGTTTTGAAAGAGCAATGTTTGAATTGCATTTGGTGTTGTCACATCAACACTCGACCGGTGGTATGGGGAGCATCCTCTTGAGCTCTGAGGCTTGGAAAGGCTGCTGTGCTTGGGTGTGGAGTGATTTTTCCATCCAGGATGTCTCTCAGGACGTTTACCATGCTAATGGCAAGGAGAATATGGGCAGAATCTGAGCCCATCATAATGCTCTTCGTTTCTTAAGCAGTATCCCCATTTGACTTGCCCAGAAAGAACTTTACTTAAACTAAAAGGAAGAGACCTTGGGGAAATTATTATATCAGTAATCATACTTTCATATAATGGAAAATCCTGCAGCATCTAAAAATATTTTCAAGGAATTTTTTTATGTCAGGTGAAAATGTTGATGATAAAGTGCTAACTGAGAAATGAGTGAGTCTTGGTATTTTTCTGTTCCCCATCCAGTCAAGTTCTCGAAGTTATATGTATTGTTTTGACAACTAGAGGGAATTTTTCTTTAAAAATTAATAAAATTTATTTTTAAAATACCTTGCACATACAGAAATATAACCAGTAGGATTAAATATAAGATATTATAGGGTTATTTACTTTAGAACTTAAAAACTTGGAAACTTGCAACAATTCTTTTGTGGTCACTGCTTTGTGAAGTTTGTTTTAGAGTTTCTGTCAAGCACACTTGAGTGCTAGGCTTGTTGGAGGTGGGCCGATGAGCAGCAAGCCGGCAACGTGAGGCGATACAGGAATATCGGGGTGTGGAATCGGTGTTTGGGAGGATCATACTGACGGTGGCCGGTTTAGGAAACAGTCGCTGGGTGGGTAAGTGGCAGAACGCATGTCTCAGGGTCCAAACAGTGCTGGGGGATGTAGCTCTGAAAATGATAAGAGCTGAGAAGGAAGGCAAAAAGAAGACCATCCTTAATCTTTGGGGCCATAGTACAGAAAACCAAAGTGCTAGGGAGCTCTTCTGTAGGAAGATATGGGCAAGATGCTGAACCCATCACTGAGTTAGAGCTCAGTCATCAAGAAGAAATGAAGAGCCATCGGGGTGTGGTGTAAGCCTACTAGAGGTCTTTTTTTATTTTTCATAAAAAGTTTTATTTTTATTTTCGTTTTATTTTTATTTTAATTTATCTTAATTTTCAAGTGTAGTCGATTTACAGTATTGTGCCAGTTTCTGCTGTACAACGTAGTGACCCAGTCATACATGTATATACATTCTTTCTCACACTATGTTCTATCATGTTCTACCTTGAGCGATTGGATATAGGTCCCTCTGCTGTACAGTAGGACCTCGTTGCTTATCCATTCAAAATGTCATAGTTGCATCTTCTACCCCCAAACTCCCAATCCATCCCATTCCTTCTCCCTCCCCCTTGGCTACCACTGGTCTGTTCTCCATGTCACAGGTCTGTTCTGTATGTCTCTCTCTCTCTCTCTCTCTCTCTCTCTCTCTCTTTTTTTTTTGCTTTTTTAGGGCCATACCTACAGCATATGGAGGTTCCCAGGCTAGAGGTCTAATCAGAGCTACAGCTGCCAGTCTACACCACATCCAGAGCAACATGGGATCCGAGCCGCGCCTGTGACCTACACCACAGCTCACGGCCACGCAGGACCCTTAACCCACTGAGTGAGGCCAGGGGTTGAACCCACAACCTCATTGTTCCTAGTCAGATTCGTTTCCACTGTGCCATGACAGGAACTGCTGTTTCTCTTTTATAGATAGGTCCATTTGTGCCAGATTTTAGATTCCACCTGTGAGTGACGTCATATGGTATCTGTCCTTCTCTTTCTGACTTACTTCACTTAGGATGAGAATTTCTCGTTGCATCCATTTGGCTGCAGATGCCACAGAGGTCTTGATCCTCAGCTACACATCACAGCCTTCTTCATTCTAACTCCTCCCTAACCAGTCTGCCCCCTGCTGGCCACCGTCTACACACACCCCGGTACCATTCATCCTGGAGTCTGAGTGGGCAGTGTGCTAATGCTGTAGGAGGAATCTCACTTTGATTGCTGCTATTACAATCTCTGACCCTCTAGTGTGAAACCATTTCCTTCCCCTGGTAAATTGCCCATAGAAAAGGGTATTTGCTGAATTGCCGAATTCAAATGAAATGAAACCAAAGCCCTTGTAGAGTAGCAATATTTACAAGTCCTGCTCCATACCACAGTGCATTTCTGAGATGAAGTCTTTGATGATAGGAAATTAAACTTTGGTGATAAAACTTGTAAGTCATACCGTGTCTTAGGTCTCTGATCTTGGGCAGATCATGTTACTCCAAGTCTATATTTTCTTTCTGTTAAATCATGATATTTTTTTACCCTGGCTGTGAAGTCCAAAGTCAAAGACAGTAAAGTATGTGAAATCATTTGGTAACAGTTATACAAATGTCAGGCTTTTTTTCTTTTTTTATGGCCACACCCGAGGCATGCAGAAGTTCCCAGGCCAGGGCTTGAACCTGTGCCACAGCAGCGATCTGAGCCACTGTAGTGACAATGTTCGTCCTTAACCTGCTATGCCACAAGGGAACTCCTGTCAGGTATTATTATTAAATGTAGACATTTCTGAAATATGGATAGGTGTCTGAAAAATTGCGATGGAGTTAGAGTTTGGTCTTGTGAAGTGGGATTGGGGTGAAGTCTGCCCGCTTGGATGTGATACTTCTTTCTTTCAAGTTTTTAAAGGAGAAAGGAAAATAGTCCCTAAGTCTGGTTTATTTGCAGTATGAGAGAAAAAAGGATCTCAGTAGAAAACAATGTTCTATACCATATGGAAATAGACATTTACATAAATGTTAAAATAAAAGGCAGTTTAATTTTCAATCAAACTAATTAAATCAGTTTTTTTGGTCCCAGTTTGTATTTCTTTTCCCCATACAAGTCCACTGGCTCTGAAAATACATGCCTTAGTTTTTTAGTTCCTCTAACCTTTTAAAGAACATTTAAGGGTTACCTCCTAAAAGATACAGCAGAACCAAGAGAAAATCCCTCTTGTATAAGACCCTGGAAACTCCAATTTTAATCTTGGGTCTATCTTGGAAAGTGTTTTCTAATCTCTTTTATTGGCATTTTTGATCTCCTTCTTTTCCTACTTTCAAGAATTGTGAAAAGCTAAGGGAGGCTGTATTTGAAAAATATCTTGAGCTTTGTGGAATAGAGATAGATTATTCAAATGATTAATATTGGCTTTGCATTCACCAAGTGTTTATTGGCTGGCGTGTCATAATGGTTATGCTTTCTGCCCCGTGGGTCAGCATTCTTGGGGACACGGCAAGTGGGGATAATGTCTCTATTTCTTAAGCCGACTTTCAGTCAGACTTTCTGTAATCGCAAGTGCTCCAGTTGCTCCCATCTGAATTTCTGCACTCCATCTGAATCTCTCTCCCCTCGGTGGTGGTCACATCTCTGTCCTCTCTCCCCTCCACCGCTGTGAATCTTGTCCAGCTTCCCTGTGGTACATTTTCGGATTTCTCAAGTCTACACCGAACTTTCTGAACTTACATAGCACTTTAACATTAATTGGTTTTTACTATGTTTTCTCTTATATGATTATTATTTGCCTTTTTATGTGTACGTCTCTTCTACCCCTCATCTTGACAGTAGATTTTTTTTTTCTTTAGAGGCCAGTCACTATCTCCTACAGGGTTGTTTTTTTTTTTTTTTTTTGCACCAATATAGTGTTTTTCTCCAAGTAGAATTTGGCTATCGATTTATCATTGGCTCTTATAATCCCCAACTCCTGTTGCATAAATCGAGGCACAACTGATGGTTTGGTGTCATCAAATCAGCTGGTAACATGGATAGGAAAGGAACCCACAATATAGGATTTCTAGTCATCCTGACCCTGGCATTTGACTGTATTTCAGTTTTAGAACTGTTTTAGATTTACATCAAAATTGAGAAGATGCTACAGGAAGTTCCTATATTCTCCTCCATACAGCGTACTCTATCATTAACATCTCAGAGTAATGAGGTATGTTTGATGTAATTAATGAATCGATATTGGTACAGTATTGAATCAATATTGTTATTAACTGAAGCTCGTGCTTTACTCACACCTTTCATCTTTACCTAATGTCTTTTATTTCCCAAGGTCCCATCCTGGATACCATATTAGATTTAGTTGTCATATCTCTTTAGGGTCCTCTCGACCGTGGCAGATTTCTCCCTTGTTTTTGATGACTTTGACAGTTTTGAGACATATTGGTCTGGTATTTTGCAGAATATCTCTCAACTGGGATTTGTCTGATGTGTTTTCATGATTAGATACCTGTTATGCTTTTGGGGGGGTAGATAACAGAGGTGAGCTACCCTCTTTATCATATATTGAGGGTACAGACTATCAATATGACGTATCCCTCTTGGTATTGACCTTGATCGCCTGGCAGAAGCAGGTTTCTCTACTCTACAATTACTTTTTATTTTCTTTCCCTCTTTTCATACTCTTTGCTTGGAAATAAATCTCCATTCTCAGTCCACACTTCAGGAGTGGAGAAGTTATGCTCCACTCTATCAATTATTTGGGGTCTGTCTCTTATCATCCATTTATTAATTTATTCAGTCATTTATTTATATCTGGAGGGACTCATGCATATTTATTTTATACTCTCGATTATAACCTTATACAACTTTACTTACTGCTTAAATTGTTCAGCTTTGGCCCAGTGGATCTCTTTGACTTGGTTCCTGTGCACGTTTGGTATAGTAGCCCATCAATCTGGGATTTTGTTTTTTGCTTTTGTTTTTTGTGCACTTTCTTCCTTCCTCACCGCCAAGTGATTCAGGCTGATCTTGAGTATTTCTTGCCCCAGTCCTAGAATTAACTTGGTAAATTAGAATTAATTAATAAAGAGCCTGGGCTTTTTTTATTGGCAAATGGAAGTAGAAATCAAGATATGGTTACTAGGTGTGTTTGTTTCATTTACTGTCTCTGTATTGACATGGCAAAAAAAAATATGTGTATATATTAACCTGTATACACACACACACACACACACACACACACACAAACACACACACGCACACACCTCTAGGTATAAGCATCTGTATCTATATTAAGCTAAACATGAGTTCTTTCTGATGACTCCAGCTCTAATCTTTTAGCATATGAATCTTTCTAGCTTCCTCCTTTTATCTGGAAATTCCCACTCCAACAGAGGATTATCCAGCCCCCACCAT
>PVHT020000257.1:11728835-11741820 GCA_004024745.2 Catagonus wagneri | reverse complement strand
CCCGCCACTGTCTTCAATGACTCTGTTTCATACTTTTGTAATACATTTTTAATGTATATTCTTTGGTCATGGTCTGTATTGAGTCCTTGGATTCCCTGATTTTCAAAGTGACTTATTTACAAAATTTGGACGTATTAAAGTTTATCCTTTCAAAACCTATGGGTTTTGAAAAATGCATAATATCATAAATCCACTGTCACAGTATCATACAAAAGAGTTTAATTACCCTAAAAATCCTCTGTTTCGCTTGTTCAACCCTCCTTTTCCCCTTCTAAACCCCTGGCAACCCCTGGTTTCTTTTTTTTAATCATTGTATTTTGCCTTTTCTAGAATATCATATAATTGGTATCATACAGTATGTAACCTTTTCAGGCTAGCTTCTTTCACTTAGTGATGTACAATTAAGGTGTTTCTGGCAGTTTCTGGCTCTAGCAACTTCTGCTCTAGGTGCACTGTCCTTGGCTATGATTCTCTGTATTTGCTTATCTTTCCAGATTTTGGGGATGGTGACCTGCGGCTTAATTCTGATTGGTCTAAAAATAGTTGCTGATTTTTAGCTTGCTTCTTTCTGTAAGTGTGGAAATCGTGACTCTGGAGTTCTTCACAGGCAGAAACCACATGTATTTGTCATAGCCTTAAAAGTCTTAAAAACCTCTTCTTCTTATAAAGCAATTTATCTTTTATTCTTTATGGTTCAGTGATGCACATTTCCTTGCCTTCGACCACACTGTCATTTTTCTCCCTCCTTCTGTGTTGATTATATGCCACCCAGACCTAGCACTTTAGGTACTGAGCCCACTTCAGTAATCAGCAAGCAAGAGGCGGGGCGGTTTGGGAGAAGGCAGGTGATGTGTTACCTGAAGCTGTGATTATAGTCTCTCTTCTTTCAAATGCATATTTTCTGTCATTTTAATGTTTTGCCGAGTACAGAGAGGATTCTAAATTTCTGTTTATCATAATCCCAGTGTGGCAAGATGTGCTGTTTAAAAAATTAATCTTCCACAAGGGCTGCATAAAAATAAACCTGGGAACTGAAAACTGAGAAGGGAAAAGGAAGCCAGGTCAATAAAAATTGCCTCCACATGGTGCTTCAGTCCTCCCTTCAACATAAATATTTCTAATATGGAACATAGCCAACTTAATTTAAAATAAGGTTGCTTTAAAAAAAGGTTAGCAAGACAAAAAGAGGGAGTAAAAGTCATTCCAGCTGAACCACTGGCTAGCAAGTGAAGCAATGACCTTTCAGTAATTCTTTAAAGGGCAGTAATTACGTTATTATTGTTAATGCTTATTTTCTCATGGTTATCTGTTGCTTTACTGTTATCCTATAAGTTTACTATTGTAACGCTAATGGTAAACACACCTTAAATATGTATTTTAAATATATCTTAATATATTTATACATATTTTTTGAAGTATAGTTGATTTACAATATTGTGTTAGTTTTAGTGTACAGCATAGTGATTCAGTATTTTTTGCAGATTATAGTCCATTAGAGGTTATTGTAAGACAGTGGATATAATTCTGTGCGCTATACATTATGTCTCTCTTGCTTATTTATTTTATATACAGTTGCTTATATCCATTAATCCCATACCCCTAATTTGTCTCCCTCACCTTTGCTAAGCACGAGTTCGTTTTCTCTATGAGTCTGTTCTGTATTGCATATAATTCATTTGTATTGTTAGGGTTAGGGTTTTGATCCCATATGTGAGCGACATCATACCATATTTGTCTTTCTTTGCCTTATTTCACTAAGCATGATATACTATAGATCCAGTCATGCTGCTGCAAATGGCATAATTTCATTCTTTTTATGGCTAGTATTCCATTGTATATCCATGTCTTGTTAATCCAGTCGTCTGTTGATGGGCACTTGGGTTGCTTCCATGTCTTGGCTGTCGTAAATAATGCTGCTGTCAGCACTGAGGTGTATGCATCTTTTCAGATTAGTGTTTTGGTTGTTCCTGGCTATATGCCCAGGAGTGGAGTTGCTGGATCATACGGTAGTTCCATTTTTAGTTTTCTGAGGACCCTCCATACTGTTTTCCAAAGTATGGTGCAACTGGCTGCACCAGTTTACATTTCCAGCCAATGGTGCATGACTTAGATGAAGACTTAATTCCTAATTTATAAAGATTCACTCTCCCTGAATCCCGCTGATTCTTTACTCCCTTGCTAATTCTTCTATCCAATCTGATTTTTCATCTTTGATTTTTAAAAACATGTTTCTCAAAAATCATTAAATTATAAATGGGAAATGTTCCTCTGACTGGGCCCACAGTCTTCCACTTCCTATTTGTAGTTTGTCTGTGCCAGTGAAGGGCCTGAGTTTCAGTGGGAGGAAAATCACCTCCTTCTAGGATGATCCATTACATATCGCACAGCACTGGCTGTTAGGTTCCTTCAAATAATGACTGACAGCTCTTCCTTCCTGTTTCTCCCCACGTGTCTGTTCACAGCAGGACAGCCGGTAGGTGGGGGAGAGGTGAGCCCTGTCTATTGAAATAGAGCCAACAGCAGGAAGGTGACTCAACAGAGGAGAACTTGTGAGGGTTACCCGACTCCCGCTTTCCTAATGCCTGCTTTTACACCCCCATGCAACCCTACCATGGTCTTGATGAAAAATCTGTCAAGTTTTAAGACTATCTCACTTGCATGTAAAGAACCATAGCGATGATACCGTGCCTGGTTATAGTACTTTTTAGCTCACAAATTCAGCAAGTATTATGAAATTGATTTCTCTGGAGTCTCTAAGGTCTTGAGATAAATGAGCTCATAGACATTCTCTATGTTCTTATTAATTTCCTGTTTGCAGCCGAAAAGGAAACAATCACACAGCTTCTGACACCTTTATGAGACGTACATTAAGATCAGATGCAGTCTAGACAGAATCGAATTTTGGTTTAACTTGGAACTTGTTTTCCTAGAGGTTTTTAATGCCTCAATTCCTGAGTGCTAAATGGGTGTGTCCTCAGCCTGTATCAAATCAAACGTAACTTTGCTTTTCTGTTATACTCCCCTTACCATTTTGTATTTTGAATAAGCACCGCCCCCCCCTGGTTTAACTCCCCAAAACTCATTTGAATCCATCCCCTCTCTCCATTTTCTGTGATATTCCACCTTCTTTGAAACTCTCATGACTAGACTTTTGGAAATTTATTGAAGGTCAGAGATGAGAAACTCTACTCGATTGTCTCATATGCAAAGATTCAGGTATTTAACTTTATGGCACTGATGTTAATAAACAGTAAAAATCATGTTCACTTTAAAGAAAAAAAATGTAACTCTCTTTAAATGACCCTGAACTTATGTAAGCTGTCACTGAGGTGCCAGAAGTTGCCCTATTCTTTCTTTCTCTGTCTGAATATAAAAGTAATGATATTTACCTAATAAATATGAGCTCATTTCTCTAGAGGGCACTGTAAGCTGGGGACATTTCTCAGACCTGTAGTTTCTTACTTTCTGGCTCAATTTCCCCCAAGTCTAGTCTTTTTCTGTTTTACTCCCTTTTGTGCTGTCTGCCACTGTCACCCTACATGGCCACATGTCTTTTGAATAATCTTCTGGCTTTCTTTTCATCCTTCCTGCTTTCTGACTTTCATTCTTTTCCTCCTTTAGTAACTTTATCTTATTGTAATCTACTTTTCTGTTCTTTAAAAGAAAGGCTAACTTGACTTAACCGTTGCGATGACTTTGTAATATATGCAAGTATTGAGTTGTAATGATATACCCCTGAGCTTTATATATTCAAATTATGTATCGAAAACACTGAAATTTATACAATTGGTTTTATAAACTGCTTTTAGCTTAAAAAAGCCAAATGCAGCCTCCTTATCTCTTAGAACATGAGATAATGGAGCATGGACCAACCTCCCATGGTTTCAGCCACTACCTTTGATTCTGTGAGCATGGAATATAGGAAGAGAGGGGAAGGATGCTGTACCAATATTGACCTCAGTGTGCCATATTGGTACAAAGGAGTTAATAATGAGAGTATTTGGGAGTCATAAATTTGTAGAAAGAATAGAAAGAAAAATTTCCTGCTAGGATAGTAAACTTGTGTCCCTAATGCATCATTGTCTGTTTTTTAAAATAATCTCCTTTGGTCTGTACTGTTGATAGTTTTGAACGTTCTAGATTCATGTGGACCCTCGATTATGGGAAGTTTGTATTCTACAAGTTTGTTCATAAATGACTTACTTGGGACTTTATAGCTTTAAAACATTGTTACCAGTGCTTAGGGTCCTAGATCAGCCCTAGGTTGATTGATTAACACCAGTCAATCCGTTATAATGAATCTAAACTATAATTTTAATGATTTCAGTGTTTGTAACTGACGTTTAATTTATCTCAGAAAAAAAATTCTCTGGATTTTATCTTAGGATGCCAGGACACTTGGCTGGGATTCTGATAGTGAATGAGTTGGAATGGGCTGTAACAGTGGGTCCCCTAAAAATCAGGGCCATATTAACTCAACTTATGCATATAGAAGGTTACCTTTCCTGTTTACATAAGAGAAAATAAGTTGGCAATTAAGAATTACTCTGCAGAAGCTACAGGGTTCTTACATTTATGGAGCTGAACAAGTGTAAATACTCTGAATTTAGATCCTCAGCCATCTTTTTCAGTCTGAACCCCTCTCTCAGCCAACATTAAAAAGTAATCACTTGTGATAGAATGTGATAGAATATGAGAAAAAGAATGTATATATATATATGTATATATATATATACACACACACACACACATATATATATATACACACACATGTATATAAAAGTGGGCCTCTTTGCTGTACAGCATAAATTGGCACAACATTGTAAATCAACTATAATAAAAAATTAAAAAAAAAGTCATGTGTTGCCTGCACAGAAATTTACATGATGGAGAGGTTCGAGAGTACAATTTGTAAAAAGCTGTAGACTCAGAGAAAACAGACATAACCTTGTAGATCCCTGGAAGGCAAGCCATATGGAAATCCTTCTAAAATAATGATTCCCAACAAAGTAATAGCGGTGAGTCGTATGCTTGCCTTGTCAGAATCACCGGGAAGAGTCTTTTTCAATCTTCCCACCTGCCTTCATTCTCACGGATTCTGCTTCCAACCCCCACACTTAGCAGGTGAGAATCTGTTGTGGTGTCACTGACCTGAGGGAACAGGTACCATGCTCCAGAGTACAGGCTGGGAGAAAGCTCACAGCTACCGGCTTATAGAAAGTGGGGTCATAAGATGACAGAGATCTGTGTTGGAAAACCTTGAGATATTCCTGAATCTGTGTTGTAAATCTTTATGTAACTTGTCAGTTTTTTAAACTAATAAGGCAGGAAGCAGTATCTGAAAACAAACCTTAAAAGAAATCGTCACCTTTTGGGTTTGGACATCTAAAGTTACTGTAGTATCTGTCTTTGGAGAAAAATAAAAAAAGAAGAAGGAAGCATGTGTGTGTTTGAGGATGATGGATGGTTCAATAATAAACAGACAGAAAGGAAGATAAAGAAGCAAACTTTTTTTGTTTGCATACCTACCCTAGACCAGGAACTTCCACAGACACATTTCATACTATGTAGGCATGCAGCAACTGCAGAGTACATGGAGGCTTAGTTCGAAGAACCTTCTCAAGGCACATCTGATAGGGTCGTAAGATCCATCTTCATGACCTCCCGTCCTTGGGGCGGTTGGGGGGGGGCTACTCTTGGCTTAATGCCCTGTAGTTATCATCCTGAATTTCTTTTTTTTAACAAGAGGCCCCATATTTTCATTTTGCACTGGGCCTTACAAATTACATAGCCAGCCTTTCTGGTAGACTATGCTGACATCTTCCGTGGAGGTCCCTAAAGATGTGTACTGAAAACTCATCATCCCTGTAAGGAGACTAGGAGAGAAGGAGAGGGAGCTGCAGGTCTTGTGCGGTAGGAACTTTGTGTTCTGGAATCAGGATATTAAGTTCCTCAGCAGAATCGTTGCCTCTTATGCTAATATAAGTAAATGGTTCTTGGGTGTCAATGTGACTCGATGCCTTATGTTAATTTTCTATTGCCTTATAACAAATTACCACACACTTGGTAGCTTGAATCAACAAGTATGTATTATACCATAGTTTCTGCAGATCAGGACTCTGGTCATGGCTTAGCTGGATCCTTTGCTCTGAATTTCAGTGGGGTGCAGTCCAGGTGTTGGCCAGGCTGTGTTCCTTTCTGGAGCTCAGGATCCTCTTCCAAGCTCATGGGGCTGCCGGCAGGATTTGTTTGGTTCCTTGGGGTTTAAGACTTGGACCCAGAGGCTAGTCTAGACTAGACTAAGCCTCCTGGAGGCCACCTGCAGACCCCTGACATGTGGCTCTTTATTGGCAGTTCACGCATGTTCACTCTTCTTCAAGACCAGAGAGAGTCAGTTTCTCTCTAGTCTGCTGTGACATAATCGTGAGAATGATGTTCTGTTCCCTTTGCCAGATCCTCTTGACTGGAAGCAAGTCACAGGGCAAGGCTTTGCACAAAGCCCTTAACAACAGGAGGTCAGGAATACGGGAGCCATCCAAGAGTCTGTCTACCATATATAAAAGTCCAGAGGCACCGGACACTCTGCCTAGGTGGGCCTCTCCCTTCACACGGGTTGCTGAGACTATAAAACTTTGGCTACACCTCCATGAGATCCAGAGAAGGCAGTGTGGCTGTTCATGCCCCATCTGTACTTATATCCTGTATATTCTTTTGCATTGCTCTGCTGCTTCAGGAAGTAGTAGGATTAAAAGCCACTTTAAGCTGAGTTCCAGTCATGATAAATGACCAACCTCAAATCCAGGCCAGCATCTGGGTCGGCACTCGTTCGTTAGTAACGGGAAGATCTGTGGTTTAATCCTAGGTCTGTGTGGCTCAGAAATTCCTGCTCTTCACCGGAATAGATCCAAGTATTCTGGGGTCTGAAAAGTATACATTTTGAGGGGCCCACTTGGAGTGAGAGAATATAAAATGATAACTTACAAGATTAGTCATGAATTGACTATTTAGGATGAGAGAAGAAATCCCTGAAAAATTACTCACATCTTGGAGATTCAGGTCTCTATTTTTTTTTTTTTTTTCTGAGATCTCAAACACTTTGCCAGAAATATTTATCTAGAGATGCTTCCTAATTGCAGCCTGGTTTCCTCCCATTCCCATGTAGAAAATTATGTAGCTACTGTCAGCTTCTAGTACCCAAGGGGGACAGTGCAAGTGATAGGCCTGGAAGCTTTATTAGCGTCCCAGGAAACATGTCTTTGCTTCTTATGTTGTCCTCACTACAACAAGTGATTCATGGGCCAACAGTGTCGCCACCTCTGGGAGCTTGTTAAAATGCAGAATTCCAGGCCTCACCCATACCTGCTAAAGAAAACCTTGCATTTTGGCAAGATCCTGGGTAATTTATATGCACATCAGTGTTTGAGAAGCGGACGGCTGAGCAGCATTACTTTTTCTCTGGGCTGCACCCAACTTGTTTTTTCTTGGTGGGAGCCAGTGTGTAATAGCCCTTAGCCCACAGTGGGTAACAATCTTGACAAGAAATAGAAGAAATAGTAAGAGCATGTCAGACTGCTTTAAATTAACCCCAGTCTCCAGGGTCAGACAAATTACATCCTTGGGGTACAGAACAAATTTATAGCTGTGATTAGAGAAAACCATCAGTAATCTCTGAAGAATCCCAGGGAGTCAGAGAGGTGCCATATTTTTTTCAAAGAACGGAAAAGATGAATTCTGAAAATTGCTGGGTGGTGTCTGAGAGCAATTTCTTACAAAATTCTGGAAGGAATTATTAAACATGTAACTTGTCAGCTCTTAGAGAAATGGTGATCATTAGCAATCATGCTAATTAACTTCCTTTGTTTTTCTCATGTTTCTAAGAGTGGGAGGCCCAGGGAAGGTTCTGAGTCTGATAGGTTTGATTTTAGATAGGCATTTACAAATCTCCTAATGATATCTTTATACACCATATGTAGATATTTGGTACAGATAAGAGCACTGCCAGATGAATTTGTGGTTGGTTGAATGATTATATGCTCTCAGTTAAATCACACATAGTGTGAGGAAAAGTGTTGATAGTGGGTTTCTGTACCAATCAGGGTTCGATTACAGAACTCTTAGGAATGATATGAAATAAGGCATCGATCCTAGGGTTTTGACTTTATACAACTGTGGGAACAGATTAAAGTGTTTTTGTACTTTTGCTGGGTATCAAATCAGCATTGCAGGAAATCAGGAAGAAAAGATGGAGAGGAAGAAGGGGAGAGTGAGGGCAAGCGGGAATGTTTGCGGCGGATGGTCTTAGATCTTGCTTCAGTCTCCAGATACCCAGTTCCTGTGATGCAGGTGTCTGGCAGAAGAAGCTGAGGCCCAAACATGCATCTGGCCTGGGGGTGGGAGAAACTGGAGGAGCTGTGGCCCTGGCAGCTGCTGCATCCAGTGAGGTCAGCCAGCTGATTCATAACCCATCTGTAGGAGCCACAAAAGCACCTGGCCCAATGCCACCAGACTTCCAAGCTCAAATATGGCAGCTGGGTCACTTCTGCCTTCTGGTCTTGTCTAAACTTCCCCTGTGGCCAAGCTTAGCTCAGAGCCATGAGGGACAGGAATTCTGGGAAATGTGGTTCCCGCTTCGCTGAGTTGACGTAGTTTAAAACTACTGGTTTTGTTATTGGCCTTGCTCTGCTGATTGTTTTTTTAATAATGTAAAGCTGTGAACGGTAACACATGCTGAATGGTAGGATTCAAAGGAAACCTCTCAATAAACTGCTTTCTCATCTATCAAGTATCACATTAAGTGTGAGAGGCCCTTCTTGACCACACTCAGCGCACTAGCATCTCAGCCTCCAATGGCTCCAGCTCATATGAGACCTTGCTCTGTTTTTCCGTAGTACTTATTAGAATCTTTGGTGTATAGTTATTGGTTTATTGATGTTTTGTAACCTCCACCAGAATTCAAGGTCCATGAGAACAAGGACCTTGCCTGTTTTGCTCAATGCTCAGTCCTCAGCCTTTAGAATAGAAAGGCACAAAGAAGGCACTTGATAAATATTTGTTCCATAAATCTATAATAACGTTTAATAATAAATGTAGCATCATATACTGAGAGATTAAAACACCACCTGTGTGAGTAGAGAATGGAAGATATCTAATTTAAAAATAATTCATGAGAGAAAATGAATTTGGGGCATTTGTGGATAGCCAGCACAAATTTCCAATCAAAATGGAAGATTAATATATTTTTATTTATATTAGAAACATAGGTAATATTTACATTGTACTCTATGTGGAAGGAGAAGAGGTACATATTTTTAAACACATTAAAAACACAAATTCTTAAAAGATAAAGAGCCACTATGTTAACAGACTAAGGAAAGAAAGTAAATGATTATATGTATTGATGTAGAAAAAGCAGTTGTCAAAATCCAATATCCATTTATGCTATAAAATCTCACCAAACTATGAATTAGAGGGGAACTTATTCAACTTGGTAAAGAACATCTGCAAAAAACCTACAGTCAGCATCATACTTAATGGTGAGAAACTGGATACCTCCATTTTAAGACTGGAAACAAGGCAGGGACATTCACTGTTACCAGTCCTATTCAATCTCATACTAGAAGTACTAGGTAATGCAGTAAGACAGTAAGAGTTATGCAGATTGGGAAGGGATTACTTGCAGATGACATGATTGGCTATGTAGAAATCCCAAAGAACTGAACAACAACAACAAAAAATCTCAGAAGAAATAACCAGGTATAGCAAGTTATCTGGCTAATACAAGGCTAAGATACAATAGTCAGTTGTTACTTATCAGCAAGTAACAATTTGAACTTGAAAATTAAAAAATATACCATTTACAACAGTACAAAAACCTGAAATATTTAGAGGTATGCATCTAACAAAGTATGTACAAGAACTGTCAATGGAATATCATGAAACTCTGGTGAAATAAATAGAAGAATATCCACATACAGAGCTTTGCTGTGTTGGTGAATTAGAAGATTCAGTATTGTCAAGAGGTCCCCTCTCCTATTTGATCTATTTAATGCAATCTTCGTCATTCAATGAAATCTCCAACAAAATTCTAGCAATCTATGTTTTTAGATGCTGTCTGGTTAAAAGTTATATGGAAAGATAGAGTAGACATTCAGTACTGCAGAAGAACAAAGCTGATGGACTTGTACCACCAGATTTCAAGATTTCCTATACGGCAACAATAATCAACAGAGCATAGGATTAGTGAAAATACTGACACATAGTTTAGTGAAATAGAATATAGCACCCCAAATAAACTAATACAAATGTGGTCAATTGATCCTTGACAAAGAAACAAAGGCGATTCAGTGGAGAAAGGGGAGTCCTCAACAAATGGTGCTGGAACAATTGGAAATCCATGTGCAGAGAATGAATCTAAATGCAAAACTTATGTCTTTTACAAAAATTAAGTTAAAATGGATCATAGAGCTACTTGCAAAATGCAAAGGTGCAAAATGTGAAATGTAAAACTACAGATCTTTTAGAAGATAAAGTAGGAGAATATCTAGGTGACCTTGGGTTTGGTGGTGACTTTTTAGGTACAGTACTAAAAGCGCGATCCATAAATAAGAAACACATCAGTGGGACTTCTTAAAATTAAAAACTTACGCTCTGCAAAAGACACTTGTTAAGAAAATGAAAAGACAAGTCACAGATGGGCAGAAAACATTTTCAAGACATATACTTGATGAAAGTTTTTTATCTAAAATATATAAGGAATTATTAAAATGAAAACAATCTGATTTTGAAAATGGGCAAAAGGTCCAAACTGATATCTCACTAAAGTATGGCAAATAAGGGGGTGAAAAGAATCCTAGCATCATTTGTTATTAGGGAATTTCAAGTTAAAATAGCAATGAGATACCATTATAAGCATGGGAGTTGGACGGGTGAAGTGTGGGAGATACTTTAGGATGGTTAAACATTTTTGTATAATGTTATAATGGTGGATACATGACACACTGCACTTGTCAAAACACACAGTACTTTCTAGCACAATGAATGAATGTTATTATGTATACATTTAAAAAAATCATTAGTACATTGGGAATATTTCCAGAATAGAATGCATATTTTAACAAAATATATAACTGTGTTACAAAAGTATGAAACGACCTCATTGAATGGGACCAAGGAGGTACTGATTAAGTGACCTTGAAAATGAGTTGGATCCATAAGACTAAAGTCAAATGTTTCCATGCGTAAGCACTGCATAGAGTTGTTCCTCACCTGGGGACAGGTTATAATTTGGGCCTCGCTTTACAAGTATGCCAGAACTGGAACAGTTAAGTAAAGGGAGGATGGATGGTGAGAGCCTGATTTCTCAATGTTGGAGTGGAAATTTTCAGATAAGCAGGGAAGGAGGCTAGAATGATTCATATTCTGTGTTAGAATTGGAACCATCGGTATGTATTCCTGTTTAACTTAATATAGGAACAGAGAGTTACATATAAAAGTATTTTTAGATATGCAGATAACATGGGTATGTGTACACACATATTTTTTGCTCTCTGAGATGAAAGGACCTAGCTGTGAGCTGAAGCTACTTTATTAAGATATGTAACTCGCAGTTCTTGTTTTTTTTTGTTTGTTTGTTTTTTTACTTTTTTTACTTGTTAGGGCTGCACCTGTAGCATATGGAGGTTCCCAGGCTAGGGGTCTACTTGGAGCCACAGCTGCCGGCCTACAGCATAGCCACAGCAATGCCAGATACGAGCTGCATCTGCATTGCACAGCTCATGGCAACGCTGGATCCTTAACTCACTGAGCGAGGCCAGGGATCGAACCTGCAACCTTATGGTTCCTAGTTGGATTTGTTTCTGCTGTATCATAATGGGAACTCCCAATTCTTTGTTTCTAATATCATTAATATGTAAATATATCTATGTGTACACACACACACACACACATACACATATATTAAAAAAAACAGGGTATCTAGGGGAAATGGTTGATTTTAGATAGGGGTTAGGAAATACGTAGGATGAACCCAGAGAATGTTACGGTGTCTGAAAGTAAGGAAGTACTTAAACAGACAAATAAATAAAGTCAAGCAAATAAAATCCCCCAGTGATGAGGGTATTTCAAAGACGTACAAGAGCCAACTGAAAGAGGTCCCAGTAGCCAAAGCTGGAACAATTCTAGGAACAAAATAAATAATGCAATACTGGATTATAACTCAAAGTATAAAATAAATATCCATGGGCCTATAAAGATACAGATGATTTAATAAATAAGTAAATAAGTAAATGGAGGGGAAAGACATATATCCCATGCAAATGAATTCCAAATAATGTATAATGTACATAATCCTCAAAGAGATGAGGATCAACCTCACGGTCTTTAAATAATGGGCACTGCACTGTGACATTCTTCCAAAGAATATAGTATAGAAAGAGGTGTGGGGGGAGAGTGACTCTATGATGGAGAGACCTGACGATCACTACCTCACTAGGTGATCAAGGTCAATATCAACAGTGATGTCATGGTCATCCTATGTACTTTTGCCCTGAGGTGTTAAAAATGTCACTTTACCTCCGTAGTCTTTCTCCGTAGTCCCATAATCCCAGTCTAATCATGAGAAAATCATAGGACAATCCTGATTAAAGGATATGCCACAAAGTACTTGACCAGTATTCCTCAAAAGCATCAAGGTCATTGGAAACAAGGAAAGTCTGAGAAACTGTCACATCCAAGAGGAGCCTGATGTAATGTCTATGTGGCATCCTGGACATTAGGTGAAAACTAAGGGGATCTGAATAAAGTCTGAATTTCAGTTAACGTATCAGCGTAGTTAATGTACTCATTAATTGTGACACGTACCCCTTACTAATGTAAGGTATTAATAATAGGGGGACTGGATAAGCACTGTATGTGGAAAAAAAATCTCTCCCCTATTTTTTTTTTTTTTTTTTGCCTTTTGTCATTTTATGGCCGCGGGTTTTTTATG
>PVHT020000257.1:11694662-11728735 GCA_004024745.2 Catagonus wagneri | reverse complement strand
AGGGGTCTAATCGGAGCTGTGGCCACTGGCCTGCGCCGCAGCCACAGCAACGCAGGATCCGAGCCGTGTCTGCAACCTACACCACAGCTCACGGCAACGCCGGATCGTTAACCCACTGAGCAAGGGCAGGGATCGAACCCGCAACCTCATGGTTCCTAGTCGGATTCGTTAACCACTGCGCCACGACGGGAACTCCCTCTCCCCTATTTTTGCAATTTTTTTCCTGAATATCTGATATTTAAGACAAAGATTTGATTAAAAAAATGAAAAGTGCAGAAGACGAAATCAACGATTAACTCCGGCCGCCAGGTTGTAGATGGAATGGCTGATCTAAAAATATAGAGAATGTGGATGAGGTGCTTTTAAGTGAGGCAATGCTAATGCAGTAGATGTGACTGGAGTGCTGTTACCCCCGCCTTCAACTATTTCAGACGTTGAATGTAAAGGGTTCCTACTTCGTGTGGTTTCCAGTGGCTGAACAGGACTAAGCTGATCAAAGTTACGTGGAAACAGATTTTAACTCAGATTGAAAGATGAATTTTCTGATTATTTGAGCTGTCTGAATATGCCTCATCTGCCTTCGGAAGGCAGAGCACTTCCTCTCACAGACCCACAGGCTGAGGCTAAAAGAATCCACGGCGGAGAGCAGTTGAGGAGAATGAGCCCCCGAGGTGTCGGAGGCAGCTTGTTTATCTGACACCTGTGTGATGGCCTTGGTTCAGGTGGCTGCAGGCAGGCCTCCCAAACTAGTTATTGTCTTATGATGTCCAGATGGCACGTTCTTCTCTGATGGTTCTGGAATTATCCACTCTTGATAAGAGGAGGGAGAAATAGTCGTTGAGCACCGTGAGTAATGGTTTAAGAAATGCCTCTGAGATTATATGTGTGTACATGCACTCTTCTCTTAAAAGGAACACGAATCAAAGGTGGAAGAAAACAAAATGAAGACAGGAAACAACCCCCCCCCCCCCAGAGGTTTTCTGCAGATGTTATCATCCCAGGTTTCAGTACTCTCTGGTAATAATGATGCTTGAGGCCAACTCCAGTGAATAGGAATAACTTTTGGAGGGCAGGCATCCGCCTCTGTTATCCACGGGACCAGGTGGCGCTTACCCTCTGGAAATCCAGATCAATTTCATTCTCTCCTGGGGAAGCAGCACCAGCAGAAATTTTGGTCACCACCCTTCTGCTACTATCGACAAAAATACTGACAAAATAGTATTTTCTTGCTTACATGGTTCCATGCCCATGCATTTCTTCTTCACATGTCTCAGCTTTGTTATTCGTGCTCTAAAAATCAGGAACTTCAGGAATACAGAAACTGCAGCATCTTCCATCGTGTCACTTCTCTAAAAAATATAGACGTTGAAGCTCAGGCAATGCGTAGCCCTTCCAGTAAAACATAATGTAGCCAGTTGATCTCAGATCAAGAAATATCTCAGTATATCTATCTGCTATAGGGAGAATAATAAGTGAACATGTACACTGGTGTGTGTGTGTGTGTGTGTGTGTGTAGCCTGTGTGATTTTTAGTAATAAACAATGTCAGTTCAATTAGAGAGTTGTGCTCCCTTGAAATGTAAGCGTTTAAGTACATGGTATATAGATAATCTTGGCTATGGTTTGCATGCAAGTGTAAATGTAAATGCAGTAAATTTTTTAGTAGACGACCCAGACCTTTGGATTTTATGCCTACCCTCAGCCCACACCCATGTTCTGGTTTCTTGGCTAGTAGTAATTATAGTTAACTTCATGCTATGGTGAATGACAAAGTGCAAAAGTCAGCACAGACCTGTTTTTTGTTGAGAATTTTCGGTCTTGACAGCCTAGTCTCTCTGGCTTACCTCTTTCTTCTCAGTAGTCTGGAGGGAGGTTCTTGATTTTGATCTCCAACATCAGTTTCTAAGAGTATCCGTTTCCTGGATTCAGACCTGAAGAGCAGTGGAATGAATCTTTGCAGCATCAGCTCTCATGATGTCAGTATGCTTGCATACTTCATCCAGACCTTCTCAGACCCCTTTGGATGGCTCCTTTCATTATTTGTGTTCATGTAGGTCTCCTTACATAGGCCTTAAGCTCCTTCACCATTGGGGACTGTGTTGTGTGTGCTTGTTCATTCCTTCAGCTGCGCAGTGATGCTTTGTATTCAATTTTGCACCTGCCTGTGATTGCTCATGCTGGACCTTCCACCCTTTTCCTCTTCATCCAACTCCTAATAGCCACACATTATTTAAGAGTCACCTGAAATGTCATAGCCTCTGAGAAACGGATAGTTCGGTTGGAATTAATCACATCGTTCACAGTATTCACACTCCACTTTGCTCTGGTCTCTTTTATAGCTATTTCCTTTTGCTACGTATTTTACTTCTTTATGGCTCACGCCCACCCCAGAGAGACCTGCATGCACACAGTCTCCTGTAAGCTTCTTACAGACAGCATCCTACTTGCTCCAGCACAAGGACTCGTATCTGCTTTACACATTGCAGATGCGTCATGAATGTGGGTTTAATGACACAACTCAGGGTCTTGTGAAGACAGTTTCAGAACTACTTATTGTCAGTTCCCATCATGGCCCAGCAGGAAGGAACCTGAGCAGTATCCATAAGGACGCAAGTTCGACCCCTGGCCTCGCTCAGCAAGTTAAGGATCTGGCGTTGCTGTGAGCTGTGGTGTAGGTCACAGATGCAGCTTGGACCCCGTGTTGCTGTGGCTGTGGGGTAGGCCTACAGCTGCGGCTCCGATTCGACCCCTAGTCTGGGAACTTCCCTAAAAAAGACAACAAAACAAAACTTATTACCTATTGGCTCAAAAATGATATCCCTAGCCTGGACCTCCCCTTTACCTCTCTGCATTTTCAGTTATCTACTTATCTGTAGCTGGCTTACTAATTAGAACTGCAAACCTAACATGGGCAGGGAACTCTTGATATTTTTCCTTACTAAGCCTTCTTCCTCTCAGTAAAAGTGAGTACCATTTAGAGCTCCAACCTGACAGTAAGCCTTGATTGCCCTTTCCCTCATATTTCACATCCAATTCATGAATAGGTCTTGTCAGTTCATTACCATATCTGAATCTTATGCATTTTCACCATCTGCATATCCATAGCTCTGGTCCAAGCCACCGTGATCCCTCCCCTGGATTGGCGCCACCTTCCTCTGACCTGAACCGCACAATATCCTAGTCGTTGTCCTGGCCTCCACTTGTTGCTCCCCTAAGATGGGTTCTCCACGCAGTTTCCAGAGGTCCTCAAACATCAGACCACAGCATTGCCATTTTGAAGCTCCCTGATGGCTTCTACTTAGAATGGAATGAAGGTTTCTAACCACCTTATCCAAAGGCCCTCATCATCTGATCCCTGAGCGCCTCTGACTTTCCTTCTTTCTCCTTCCTCTGTGTTCTCTGTGCTGCAGTGACATCGACCCCTTTCCTCTCTTAGGACTTGGCAAGCTCGTTTGTTCCTGCCCAGGAATTTTGTTTCTGTTGTAGTTTCAGCTCAGAGCTTCGCCTGGCCATCTTCATGATGACCTTAGAGAAGCCTTCCCTGACCAGCCTGTTCATGAGCCCCCTCAGGCATCCTCTGCCATGGTTTCATGTCTTTCTAGCACTCACCAGGTACAGGACACGTTTTTCCTGCCATATCCCAACTAGGGGGTGATCTCTGGCATCTAAAATAGCTCTAGCCCTAGTATGTAGTTATCCACTGGCTGATAGAGGCTAATGCCATCTCCTCAGCCTGTCTTGCATCTCTTGGTGGTTGGTTCCTTTTTTTTTTGTTTTGTGTGGTTCAGGATTTCTGCCCTGCCTTGCAGTGATCTGCGCCCCTCATAGCTACTTCCTGGGCCTGACCGTGAGCCCCTTAGAAGGAGACACCCTGCTTGTAGCACCGCTGCTTCTCAGAGAATGTGGCGTGGAGGAGTCCGGAAACAGATGAGTCCATGCATTTTCCCTTTAATACCGTAATCACTCTTTCCTTCCCCATTCTTTTTCTAATGGACTTGCTTGTTAGTTATAGGAAACTTAAATTCCTATTAGAGCCTTTTAAAACTGAGATTGGGGAATTGATGAGGCCTATAATTGGTAAAAGAAACTCTGACCTGAGGTACTTGCCTAATGAAAGAATGTGGTAGGAGGGCAGTGGGAATAGTTCCACTTAATAGAGGAGATGGAGATTCGATGCTCATGGTAGCAGTTTATTAGGCAGGAAAACCAGTGCTATTAATTCACTGAAAAAATGATCTGCCGGAATAGTTCCTCTGCTCTGGAAGCCGAGAGACTGGCTTAGGTCTTTTCACAAATTGCGGCCCTTTTACTTATATGAACATGATTAAATATTTATCTTTTGATAAAACTGCACATCGTGTAACTTGGTACTTTTAACTGAACGCTGATATTGGACCTACGTCACTGGCTTTACTTCCAGCCAAAGGGATTCATCCGGTTCCTTGGCAGACTCTTCTGACCAAGAAATAATCTGATTTTGTAAAAACAAATAGACTGTTACAAATATCCTGCACGCCTCACCCACTTCGTTTATAACGTTTCTGATATCGTTTTCTCATGCCACACACTGTACCAGATTTTGAAAGCTGAGCCCAAAGACCTAAAATAATGAAATTGGGCTTCAGTGATTTCTCATTTCTTTTCACCCACACCCCCTGCCGAAGTCCATCTTGCCTCTAGACAGGTTCTGAGCCTTGAGATAATGACTTCTGATCCCAGATAAAAATTAGAGACTCTTTCCAAGCTGTCCTCGCCCTTGTGCTTCAAATGACCTCATTCCTCCACCCCCAAGTCACAGCTCTTGCTTCTTTAGTGTCTTTCTTCCAACTAAAAAAACATAGATTTGTCAATGAATAATAATAACACCTCCATGGGTGGATTCGGAGGCATTTGCACTTTTAAAATAAAAATTCCTAGAGAGAACCATCTTTGAAGAGTAATTATCAGTGGTGGACTCTTATACTCAACATTATCCATATCATATTTTAAAACACCCATCATGCACCTAATGTCCACTTTAATGAGGATAGAGTAAATTAGTGGAGTTAGAAAAAAATAGTGGTATGTAGCTCAGCTGTAGTTTATTAAAATAGCACAGGTTTACTTATTAATGTCTAGCTGCAGTTTGATGCTCAGGAAAATACTCAAAAGTTCCCCGAAGTGCATCATGGGAAGCTCTCGGTGCCCTTCTCACATGTGTGGGAGTGTGGTCCCTCCGGCTGAGTTTACAGTGGAAACAAGCACGGCTGTCCTGGCCGCATGAGCTTGGGGGAGCCCTCAAAGTCAACATAGGCAAAGTGAACTCGTTTTTTTTTCTTCTTCTTCTTCCTTTCTCTGAGATACAATTCCATCTTTATTTCCTGTCTTTGTTGAAAAATATTACTGAACAATCAACTTCTTAAGCCAGAAACCTGGGGGTCCTCTTAGAAAAATGATGCTTTCTCAACTTCCATATATATCTAGTCACCCAAATGTATAAATTCTATCTCTTAACCTGACTGCCACTCTTGTAGAGTAATGCTGGCCTTCCTCACGCCTACCTCGGTATCGCAATAGCCTTCCGTCTCATTCTTTCTGCATCCAGTGATGTTGCCACCAGGCCATCCTCCGCACTACCAACATGTTCCTAAAACATAACTCTTTCCCCCCGTTTCCCATTGCCTGTGCAATTAATTCCAAACGAAAGCAGAAGCTATCCTTGATCCTTCATGATCATGCTTTGCCTCTTCACGACACAGCTTTGTTTACTGACATTCGTCCACGAAACGCTGTGTTCTAATTCTCTTGAGCCTTTGCTGTTCTTTAAAAGCTCCATGTTCTTTCTTGGCCCTATGACACCCTTCAGTATGTCATATATGATGCTCTCACCATGTGAAATTCTCCCCGCCGAGGCCATTCCTCCTTCTCTGTCAAGATTCTGTGCAGACAACCAAATCCTCTGTGAAACCTTTCTGATTTCTATGATCTCTGGGCAGTGTGTGTTTCTCCCTCTATTGTGCAGCAGTTAGACTCAGTGAATATGCCTTTATCATAAAATGTACTGCTTTGAATGACAAATGCTTGATTCTTTGCTGCCTCAGGTAGACTCTGAAGAGAATGAAGAATAACTAACTGAGCAGAACCCTGGGATAGACACCCCCTTGCCCCCCACAATGTCCTCTGCCTACCTCTTGTTTATAGAAAAGCTTCAGTCATGGGATTCTGGCTCAGAAATTAGTGATTGAAAGTATGTGAACGTGTAGTGTAGTGTAGTGAGAAAAGTAGCAGTTGGGCCGGGAGAACCAGTTACAACAGTAAATCAGCCACATGACAGTCACTGAATCTTTAGTTTCTCCCTGAAGTAAATAGATAACAGTATCTGATGCACATTCCTGAGTTGTTTTGCAGATGTGAAAACCCCCACCAGATGGAAGATAATAACTACCTGATGACCGGGAACACAGAGGCCCCAGGCCTACTGGAGCCTGGGATAATTTTAACCCTTGTGGCACTGCCCTGTTAGCTCACCATCAGCCAGTCAGAAAATTTTGTGTGAGTTCATCACACACCCTGTGACTCCCTTCCCTCACCTTGCCCTTAAAATCTCTACCTTGAAACCCTTGGAGAGTTTGGGCTTTTTGAACATCAGCTGCCCACACTCCTTGTTTGGCACCTACACTAAACGCTACACTTCACTTCACCACAAACTGGTGTCAGTAGATTGACTCTCCTATACACGGGTGAGCAGACCCACGTTTGGTTTAGTGACAAGAGCAGAGTCTGTGGTATTTACTTATTTATTCATTATTATTATTTTTGTATTGCCCAGTACAGTGTACCTGCCATCTGGTAGGCACTTAATAAATACTAAAAGACTAACAGTCACAGCTAACATGAATTGATTTCTGACGATGTGGTTCTAACCACTTTAACACAAATTACTTTATTGAACCCCTACAACAGTGCTTTGAGGTAAATAATAAAGCCCATGCTTTCAGTGCCCCTTGTCATTGTTTTTTTGACTCAACTCTGATCTGTCATCACCCTGGCAAATAGTTTTGTGTGAGCTCAGGCTCTCGCTGAGCCTCTCACCTCAAGCGCTGTGTGTGCCAATCTGCTCTGTGTCTTAGACCTTCTCCAGAGCCGCAGGAAGCCATTAGATCTGTTTGGGAGCCTAGCGCAGAAGTGAGATGGATTTAACACCCTCGGGGCAACCCTTAACCAGAGGTGCCAGTGGGTAAATGCTCCAGCGTCTCCTCATTTGGGTCAACAACTCCAAGAGGCAGTCTGTATGCTCTCAGAGGTCTCAGCTGAATCAAGCTCCCATTGCCTGCAGAAGCATCTTCGATAATTTGCTTTTATATAGCTCCATCTCACTCCTCTTATCCCTCATTGCTTCCAGAGATGTCTCTCAAGTAAACTACTTATACACAAGATCTCCTCAGGTTCTATTTTGGGGAAATCCAAATTAAGACAAGCACTGCTATTATCCTCATTGTATCGGAAACAGAGGCACAGGAAGGCAACTATCTTGCCTGAGGTCTTACAGCTGGGAAGGGAGAGAGGCCGGGTTTGAGCTCCGTTTCTGCAGAGCCTATTTTCTTGAGCACTTCTCTAGCCTGAATAAAGATTCCAACAGATGCTGGGGGTCTCAACCTGAATGATATAAGTCCCCTACCCTAATGGTGTTCAAAACTTGTAGTTGACAGATTAATGTTTTTATTCCTCTCCTAGGTTTAGAGTACAGAAGTATATTGCTTCTTTGAATTCCATCCTCCCTCCAAGTAAATTCCCAGTGTTAAGTTCCACAGTGTTTGTTCCAGAGGAAAAAGAGCACAGAAGAGTGACAGAGGAGACATTAAAGTGTTATAACTTACCATTCTTAAAAACTCTATTTTTTCCTGTGTCTTTTCAATATATCGCTCCTGATGACAAAATTAGCACTTACAAATCTGTTCTTGAGAGAAGCAGAAGATAGAAAGGAACAGAAAAATGCTTGGTCTATATGCAGTTCCCCAGACATAGCTCTTATTTATCCCATTCTTTCAGCAGCATCACCATTAATCCTGCTGGAACGAGCGTAAATGTTTATATAAAGATACTTTGCATATATGAGATTTCTGGAGAATGGAAGTCAATTACTATTTATTTATTTATTTATTTACTCTATAGGGCTGCGCCTGCAGCACATGGAGTTTCCCAGGCTAGGGTTAGAATTGAAGCTGCAGCTGTCAGCCTATGCCACAGCCACAGCAATGCAGGATCCCAGCTGCATCTGTGACCTACACCACAGCTCACAGCAACACCAGATTCAAACCACACCTGCGACCTACACTTTGGCTCAGGGCAGTGGCGGGTCCTTAACCCGCTGAGTGAGACCAGGGATCAAACCCGCATCCTCATGGATACTGGTCGGGTTTGTTACTGCTGAGCCACAACAGGACCTCCTTGATTACTCTTTATACTGCTCATTAATTTCGGACCCCTCTCTATTATAGTTCTCATTTTCTCTTGATTCCTTTATTCCTTTAGAGAAGTGTTGTTAACCCTGACTGACATTAGAATCAAGGTGGAGGTAAAGGTTTAAGGTTTCACAGTGGAGGCATCTGAATAGTGGTGCGTCAGGAAGGGCACTTAGATCATCATCCGGGAGACCAGCATCATCTGAACATGAGTAGCTCCGTGACCTTGAGTGACTCTATCCCCAATCTGGGTCTCAACTTCCTAAGGTGTAGAATAAAACTAAAGAGTTTATTCTACATGTGTAGACTTGTAGAGAATAAATCTCATGTGCAGAAGAAGGAGAAGGTGGATGTTCCTGCATTCTTTTAGAGCCATGCAATCACTTCTGAATGGGCTGCCATCTCTGTGTATCATCTCTCCTCTGACTCCAGATGCACAGGCCCAAGTGCGGGCGTGATGCCTCCCCATGTGATTTCAGGGCTGGCATCATCTTTGGACCTTCTGGGTTTAAGAACCCATAGACATGACCTCCAAGTTCCATTTTAGCTCTAGCCTCTTATGTTTAGTCTTAGGTAAGGAAGCATTCTGAATTCATCCTGCTTAAGATTTTTCTGTAAGAACTTATGCATTTGCTAACTTTCAGGCTCAACACGAATGACTTATTAATAAAAGTCCAGGTGATTTTTAATAGACATTAGTTAGAAGAAACAAACATTTGTATTTTACTTACATCTTATTCTGCTGTTTTTCTGTATTTGGATATCTTTTTAAACCATGGCTGTGGAACATACAAATAATAGACTAATGGGCTATACCCTACAAAAAATATTTGCTGTGCAATATGAATTACAAGTATTAAGAACATGATTGAATCAATAAAAAGATATTCTGAAATGCTTCTATCACTGACCCTGTATTTAAAATTAGGATATTCATGCAAATGTTCATGCAAATGTGCTTTTCTATAGGAGGCTATATTGATTGATTCAATATCTTTCTTTTCTTCAGGGAAAAAAAATCTCATTATGTGCGAATCTAATGGGCTGGAAAAACTAACAGACCAACCTCAATGAAATAATATATTTATTGAGGAAAAATAGAGCACCTCATTAGCTGGAAATGAATGGTAGCTTTGATTTACATTGTATTCATCCTGTGTTTTCATAAAACTACTACCTTTTGCCGACAGTTTCCTGTACACGTTTTTATGATCCGAAAGCTTATAAAAGAGAGCTAATGATGATCAGTAAAACAATGCTCAGTTTTAATTCAGGTTACATAAATAAAAGAAAGATGGCATAATACGCTATTGTACTGGTTTAGTTAATGTTTCTCTTCGGAATAAGGAGTTATGATGATGTACACTTTTCTGAATCTAACCTAAAGTAATTCTACCTTGTTACTTCGTTTTGCACCAAGTTGGCTCACGGGTGACTGATGGGAAGAGGGCGAGGAGATCCATCTCTTCCAGCCACAGGGACCACCTTCCATCTGTCTACTGATGCTCCGTTGCAACTCTTCCTCCAAATACAGTCAGAGTTACTGGTTCAGTCTGATACTCTGCCTTGTGTTTGCAGAGGTTGTTTTCCTGAAACCCACCACTCAGGATGTACTTAGTAGGTGACCCTGATCTTTGTGTTATATTTCCCAGTATTTCAGTTACAATCCTTCAGCCCTCCTTCCTGTACCACTTTGGCGCAGAGGCACCTTGTAGATTTCTCCTGCCTTGCTTGTCCCTCTAAACCCCTGGTTAGTCATTTTAACACTTCAGCATTTCCTTTGCCTTCCTAATCTCCGATGTTGGATCACCCCATTATTTGCTTTTTTCCACTACCAGGTAACCAAACTTTGTTGCAGAAAGCTCTGACAATTTGTGGACTAAGGCCTATGCAATATCACGCTCTCTCCTCTCAGCTCTGTCCTCAGTGTGTCTTCATCTCCTATTTACCTCTTACAGACTTTCTGGAATATTTCTGAGAGCAGTTGTATCGGATCCTTTTAACTATTTTCAAACACTTGATCGCTCACTGCCTCCAGCACAGATGACTTGCTCTACTTTGAAATCACGTATGTCTCCTGTTTTAATGAGTTGGCAGTTCCCTGTGGCCTTTCCACCCAAGTCCAACCTCTTAGCTGTTTATTCAAGATCACCCGTCTTCTGGCCCCAACATCCATGCTCGTGTGTGTGTGTGTGTGTGTGTGTGTGTGTGTGTGTGTGTGTGTCTGAGTCTGAGTGCCTCCAGTGTCTCAAGTTTCCTGAAGGATCTCTTTTTCTCAAGACAGATTCTGATCACCATTGGTAGTGGGAGAAAAGGGGTGGGAGGAAAGAGGATAGGTATTGACTTTTTGGATGTTGCATAATAAAGAAACCCTTAGAGATCTAAGGTATCTCTCAAGAGCATCTCCTGAGGAATAACTGCTCTCTGAATTCTAATCTGCCCCAAGGAGAACAGCTGGTTCCTCTTTGTTCTTGTCCAAATAAGATGATTATGTTACAGCTTGGGGTCCCAGTACCATCAGGGCCCCAACGAAGTTGTTTTTTTTTGTTTGTTTACTTGAAAGTAACTATAACACCAGCAGCTTCTTTGATGTCAGCATAGTACAGTGCTGTGCCAGCTATTTTTCGACAGTTGCCCTGAAATTTTCATTACTGTATAAAGCAAGAAATGACCTTTGAGGGTTTCGGTATCTGTTTGATGTGTGTGTTCATTGATATACTTTTTAAACAGCCATTTTAAAAGGGTCAAGAAATAAACACAACAGTTTTGGTTAGGAAAGAGATTTTACTGTTGTCTTTGGTTTATTTGTAAGCTTTTACTTCCAAAGTGCTGATTAAATGCAGTTTATATTTTGAAGGTAAATTCTTTATTTTTTTATTGCATGCATGTGTAATTTTGTCTGACATATGAAACAGGGAGGTAGGAAATATCTCGGGAATGTGATAAGACTTTTTTAAGGAAAGAAAAATGCATGGTCTCATAAATCAAAGTAATAAAATTAGCATTTTGCCATAACTTTTTGAACTCGAAATAAAGTATCTTAAAAATGAATAAGCTCAAAGAATTTTAGATGGTGGATTACAGCTTTTAGGAAGCTGTCAATGAATATGTTTAATCATTAATTTCCTACTGAATTTTCTTTTTATTTCTTTTCGTAAGAGTTGGAATAATTTCATCTGTCTTGATGATTTATATTGCTTTTTTGTTGATTTTTTTTCATTTAAAATTTTTTTCTAGTGAACAAAACTTGTGTTACTGTATTTGGAAAATGTCCTAGATGCACAGAGGTGGAAGCATAACAATTGAATCTTGGTTAAAATTGTTCTGGCATGATTTTTACTCTGGTGATGTAGTTAGTATGTTGATTTGTCATTGCATCACTGCAAGTTTCCATTTTCCTCAAGACAGTCGTTTTTCCTTTAGAAGAGCAACAAGTCCAAGTTGAATATGTTTCTGGATTCAGAGTTCTTCCATAAGATTTGGTATTATATTGTAAGCTTCAAGCTCAGTTGGCCTTCTCAGTTATGTGTAAGTTTCTTTGGTGAAACTACCATTCTGCATCGGCAAGGGTAATATCTTGGTTCTCTGCGGTGTGTTCTGTTATTTTTTGGCATTTCACCTTGTTTTTGAGGGTTAAATCTGACCAAGGAAGACATTAATTAATATATATTGAAATAGTTTTGTTGTTTTTTGTTTTGTTTTTCTTTTTAGGGCCGCACATGTGGCATATGGATGTTCCCAGACTAGGGGTTGAATCAGAGCTACAGCTGCCAGCCTACACCATGGCCACGGCAAAGCCAGATCCAAGCCAGATCCAAGCCATGTCTGTGACCTACACCACAGCTCATGGCAACGTTGGATCATTAATGCACTGAGTGAGGCCATGGATACTAGTTGGCTTTGTTACCGCTGAGCCACAATGGGAACTCCCTAAAATAATATTTCTCTTAGATCTGTCAGTTTTATTTCATAACTAAAATGTGTTAATGAGTTTAACAAGACTATAAAAGGCTTCCATTAGTGCTGAGAGGTTAGAATACTTGGAAAAAAAGACCTTGAGGCTGTTGAATTACAAACTTTTAGCTGATATTCCCAGTATTTATGTAAGGTTCAAGTAAGAATATAGTTGCAAGCAGGTAAAAATATATGCTCAGAGAATTTAAATGACTTCTCCAAGATGACACAGCAAGAGGCTGAGGTTTTATTCTTGTTCCTATGTTCTGGCCTATACAACTGATTGAACTGTATGCTAAGTATCCTTACTCTGTCCTCCCACCCCGCATAGAAACTGCATTCTGCTGCAGAGATTAAAGATAACACAGTTGTTCTCCCTGCTTCTTAGACCAGTACACAGCCATGGATTGGATCTAGGCTAGCCAGGCAGGGAAATTCATGGAAAAATTGGAGCTGGCTTGCTTCAGAGAGCTTCTGCAGGGTTGCTTTGCTACTGGCAGTGGACCATACGCCAGCTTTAACCAGAGGAGAGTTAGCTCAGGGCAGCTATTTTTAACTCTTGAATAAACTCACCTCATAGGATTGTGTTGGCTCCTAGAGTTATACTGAGAATTTAAATCACTAAGATGATCTGACTTCCCAAGGTTCTTTTTCTGAACTTGAACAAAGCCCGTGCATCAGTCTGTGCCTGGGTGTTTGGGGGAATACACTTGGAGAAATGATGCCAGTGTGGGTGTGGATTTCTCCCTCTTCAGGCTAATATCAGCCAGAGTGTTTCCAAGAGCGCCACAGGCCCCAGAATGCTTCCAGATTTCCAGGGGATGCAGAATGAGGGCCAGAGCAACTAATACACAAATACAGAGTACATCAGAATGAACAAATGAAAAACTGTGTAGACAGGTCTGTGTACACTTGGCATATGTTACTGTGAACTCTCTGCCGGAGACAGTTAAGGGAATTGACCTCTAAGCCATGGGCTCAAGTTATATAATACTTTTTTTTTATTGTCAGTTCAATTGTGTCAGGGTTTCGTCTTGGACATAGAAGATCAGAAATGATCATTTTGGTTAGCAGGCTGAATCTGGCGAGCTTCCACGTCTACGCAGTTGGCCTTGTGTTCTGAGAGAGTACGAGATGGTTTATGCCCTACCTTTGGCTGAGACTGTGTTATCAGGATGAAGGTATACCTATAGGTGACTGATTCATATTTGAATGGAAAGAAGGTCAGAGCCGCCCCAGAGTTCCATTCTAGTGGGGCACCATAATGCAACTCACTTAATATAGTATATGACAGAAGGGCTGTGCAATCTACTTCTAAAAAACAATCAAGTATCACACATATATGTGGTCAGCCTGAGAGTGATTTTTGAGTGTATTTTCTAATATGGGGTGGGCTTTAACTCACAAGCAATGATTATAATGAGTTCTGTTGTGAATATTTTATAAGAAATACTGAATTAATTAAAAATATAAGACCCAGTCATCTTAAAATACCATCACAAATTCTAAAATGGACATATTTCTCAGTCTTGATCATATGCCATGATGGTGTATCTGTGTAAAAAAGGGGGTCATGGTAGTGATTTAAAATAAATTGTGATATTATACATTTGCTCTGTTTTCAAAATGCGAAATCAATATGTAAAACAGCCAAAGGGATCCATGCACAGAACTTCAGCCAGTTTGCCAAACTGTCGAAGGACTGAGGACTTCTGCTATCACGGGCCTGAGATGAAATAGAGGATGGTGCAGAATGCAGTTTGAAAATGTTTGAGAAGATGTGTACGTTTTTTAACTTACAGTCAAAAATACCTTTTTTATGACAATATTATTTATTCATGAAAAATATATGAGGTTCATACCGTGTTCTTGAAAAGATGTTGGATGTTATGTCTTGGATTAGAAGGATTTTACAGTCTCTGTGTGTGTGTGTGTGTGTGTGTGTGTGTGCGCGCACATAGGTGCATGAGATGGGGAAGTACAAATAAAAAAGAACTGTCAAGGAGTTCCCATTGTGACTCAGCGGGTTAACAACCAAGCGTAGTGTCTGTGAGGACGCGGGCTCAATCCCTGGCCTCATTCAGTGGGTTGAGGATCCGGCATTGCCACAAGCTGCTGTGTGGATTGCAGATGTGGCTCGGATCTGGCGTTGTTGTGGCTGTGGTGTAGGCTGGCAGCTGCAGCTCCAATTCCATCCCTAGCCTGGGAACTTCCATGTGCTGCAGGGGTGCGGCCCTAAAAAGAAAAAAAAAGAAGAAAAAGAAATGTCAAGACACTGTGCTTTGTGCCATGTTGGGGGTCAGCAGAATGGTAGGGCTAGTGATCATTTTTGGCGGAACACTCAACCCCACTTTGGGGAAGATGTTCAAGGGAAGAATTCTTGAAGAACTTGTCATCCGAAACAGAGTGAGTGAAATTCAGGCAGAACAGAAGAGCTGGGAGGGGAGAGTGGTGACTGATAACGATGTTTCTAGATGTGGCAACACCACCACTGGACCAAAGGCAGTGAGAGCAAGGTTTGTTCAGGATACATTTTCCTTCAAAAAATATATTTTTTGGAGTTCCCACTATGGTGCAGTGGGTTAGGAATCCAACTGTAGCGGCTCAGGTTGTTGCAAAGGCTTGGGTTTGATCCCCGGCCCCACATAGTGGTTAAAAGATCCAGCATTGCCACAGCTGTGGCAAAGGTCACAGTGGCAGCTCGGATTCAGTCTCTGGCCCGGGAACTTCCATATGCTGTAGGTGCGGCCCCATTAAAAAAAAGTGTATTTTCATGGTTTTACACCAAATTTATTATAAGAACAGTAAGAATAATTAAAATCACAAAATTCACTTTTATTTTTTACAGTTGGCTTTTTAAAAAAGTTTTATTGAAGTGTAGTTAATTTGCAAGGCTGTGATAATTTCTGCTGTACGAAACATTGATGCATTCATGTACATACACACCTCCATTCTCTCTGATTCTTTTCCCACATAGATTATCACAGAACACTAGGTAGAGTTTTCTGTGATATACAGCAGGTCCCCATCTTTATAACATGACTGTTTCATTTTTTTTGAGTCAATCATTGAGGGTATTTTCAGCATAAATTATTGCTCCTTAAGAGTGTCTTGGCTCTTCAGCATAACTGATTTCCTTTTGGGAATTGACTGTGAAGCCTTTTATAAATGTTGACACTAACTTCAAGAACACTGCTGGTCATTCATGTAAATTGCCAATTTGAATAAAACAATAACCTTTCCTAATAATTTATATATTTTGCTGTGTCTTTCGACTGAGTTCTCTGATTTTACATTCTTTTCTCTGTATCTCTTTTGTAAGCTGAGAATACATTGTCTTTTGTTTTTCCCATGTGTGGCATGACAGAGAGCTGTTAAAATGATTTATTGCCATTTCTTAATATGATGGCATAAGAACAGCATATTCTAGATTTATTTGTTCAGGGAATGTGTTATCAACTCCATGATACTATCTACTTAATTAGAAATGTAGGTTTCTGGATATTTGTGAATTTTGACAGTTGACTATTTGGTGACTGCACTGGTATCTCCATTTGAAGTACTTGGCCTGGCTTTAAGTGTTTAAGGTGAAATATTGTTCAAAATATGAAAACAGACAGATTTTTGGGTTTTCTTTTTCTAGAAAAGGAAACAGGATTTTCCTAAAAATTTGGGCCGGCATTTTTTTTTTTCCTGTTCTTCTGGATCAAAAGTATGTGTGCTTTTTTCTTGTTTCTAGTGAAAGTTTATAGTAGAACTGTTTTATGGTATATTTGAATTAATAATAATAATAATAATAATAATGATGATGATGATGATAAAGCTCTAGAACATGTAGGCTCAGGGTCTGGTGGAATTTACTTTTGGGATCCTGGGAAAATCACTTAAATTCTTCATGGCTTAAGTTTATTTAATCAAAAGGTATTGCTGTTTGCCATGCATGTGGTGGTACATTCAGTTTGGGGGGGATTTGGTGGGGGAATTTTAAAAATTTGTAGGGAAAAATAGACACAAAAATTGCTGTAATGTAAATCATATACACAGACACACATACATCTCAAATAAATGTAGCACAGAAAGGGTTAATGCTACAAGAGAGCTAGTATAGAATGCAGTAGGCTTTTAGGGATGGAAAACTTACTTCCAGTTGAGAAAGAAGGAGACTTGAGGAAGAAGTATTTGAACTGGTCCTTGAATTTGTGTTTAGAGGTATGGAGACTAGAAGAAATGGTATTAGAAATGGTGTTAGAAATGGAGGAACAGCTTTAATATAATGCTTAGAGTCAGGAGACCTTGTGCTTTGAAGGAAACAAGTAGTTCAGTTTAATTGGTTCGTAAGGTGAGTTAAGGGTAGTGAGGAAAAGCAGGGTTGAAAATGTAGGTTGGTGAAAGATCATAGAAGTTCTTCAACACAAAATAGGGAGTTCAGTATTCGTTTTATAGATCTCAAAAAGTCCTTGAGGGTTGTCATAAAGAAAGGTGAGAGACTTTGTCAAGACCTGCTTTTAAGTCTTATCTCTTGCACTCTTATTTAAATACTTGTTAGATAATTTCTCAGAAAGTTGGCTTCCTCATTTGTAAAATAAGACCAGTAAGATGGTCTTTCTGGTTTGTTGTAAGAATTGAGGATAATGCAGTAGTTGTTAGCAATTGTTATCCGTAGAATGAAGGACCTTTAACAGATGAATTCCAAGTTTGCTTTCTGTGCTGTGTTTCTGTGAAATTTTTTTTTTTTTTTGATTTTTAGGGGCACACCCATGGCATATCGAGGTTCCCAGGCTAGGGGTCGAATCAGAGCTACAGCTGCCGGCCTACACCACAGCCACAGCAACACCAGATCGGAGCTGCATCTGCAACCTACACCACAGCTCACGGCAATGCCGGATCCTTAACCCACTGAGTGAGGCCAGGGATTGAACCCACAACATGGTTCCTAGTAGGATTTCTGCTACGTCACGACCGGAACTCCTCTGTGATCTTTATGTTATATACTTGCTCTGAGTATCACAGGATCTCAGAGTCAAAGGTAACCTCAGAGGTGTTCTAGTTTACTGCCTATAGAGCCCAGGTGGCTTCATTGCAGTCTTTCTACTGTGTCCCACTGTGTCAGTTATCTGACCTCTTGAGGGAACTTGCGATTACGAGAAAGTTTCTATCTTCCATTATTGACCACTTAATGGCTTGAAAAGTTTCCTTTATATTAATCTGAAATCGGTCACCATCTAACTCCAGGTATTAGTTGTCTACTCCTTTCTTTCAGAGCTATCACACAGTAGCACCTCTGCCACAGGTCAAATCTGAAATGTCCAACATGTGTATATCGTTTCCTTTCATGGGTTCCTTCTAAGTACTTGCACTTCTATATCAACTATCCATGGGTCTTTCATCTACTCATCACATGACATAATTACAAAATGCCTTGTAATTATTGTTAATATGTAAGACTTTACATTTGTTCCTATTGCATATCGTCTTGGGCATTTCTGGCCATCATTCTGTTCTGTCCGTGTTGTTTTCAATCTCATGTGCCTTATTCAGATAACCTGTAAGGATTCATTTTGTTCTGGGTAGGCGTTCTTGAATGATAAATATAACAAAAGCTACAGATTCGGGTCTGTCCTTATTTATCACTACTCTTCTCTGGGGAGTGTTATGTCTTGCTCTCACTTTTTCCTAGTTGACGTATTTATCATTTTGCCCCATGTTTTGAGTCACTTTTCTCCTTTACGTTACAATCACTCGTACCTGTAGCGTTGAAATTTGACGGAGAATAGGTTGGGAAGCTGTAAAGTAAGAGCAGGACCCCCAGCCTAGCGCGAAAGTGGTGGGCATCTTTTAACCCTTGAGCGTCTCATAAAATGATGTTGCTGAAGCCTTGTTAGGCTGATTTTGGCTTCAAGTATCAGGAACCCCAACTTAAAATGTCTTAAAATAATGAGGGCATTCATTAACTTACATAGTGAGAACTCCAGAGGCAGGACAGTCCCAAGGTTAGTTAATTCAGCAGTTTTCTAAGGTCATCAGAATTCTGCTTTACTTTCATCTTTGCACTCTGCCATCCTCAGCATTTCCTTTAGGGCTAACTTCCTTCATGGTCCCAAGACTGGGGCTGCAGTTTTGTAACACCATGCAGACATGACCGTATCCAGGAGCAGAGGGGAGCCCTTTCTTCTTTATCGTCTTTTTTTAGAATCCTCTCATCAGACGACCTCTCCTGTCTCATGCTCCCTAACTCTCACCTGTCCCAGCATCAAGCCGACACTGCCAAAGGGACCTGGCTGAATTGTGATTCACCCCCAGATCTGAGCCTGGGACTGGTTCTAGAAAGGAGGCCAGTTGATGGAAGGTTTGAGACTTGCTAAAAAGTGAGATTTTATTGAGCAAGACCTGAACAAAATTGGGTTTCCGTGAGCAAGGAAGAAGGTTGGTGTGGGAAATGATTGCTGGCTGGGTGAGCAAGTACTAGTGTTCATTATGCTCCTCAAGCTCAGTAGCGTTTTCTGTCTTCAGAGTGTAGATATTTTGCTACTGAAAATGTTATCAAAACCGTGAGATGCGGTGAGTGTTGCCTTATTGCTAAAGATCAAGCTGCCATTTTATAGAGGAAAGGCAATGGGACAAATCCCTCTGCTAGCCTCATGGTGACATTTTATTTTTCTTGAAAGCAGATAAACTAAAGCCTAATTAAAAAAAATAATTTGTGCATAGCTCCAGATTCATTCTTAGTTTGCAACTGTCAGTCCTGTGTACGTGTGCTCCGTCCTTCAGCTCTTTTAGAAGCATCAGCTCCTTTATTTTTTATTTTACCCTTCAGTCTGACAGCCTTATAACCACCATTTTAAAAGGAGTTAAAATTATAGCTTTACAATTGGGAAGTAATAGGGAAAAAAAGGACTAATTGAGATCTCTGACAGAGAGATCTCTGGGAGAGAAAGTATATTAGAATCTTCAAAGAGCTGGATAATTACATGCAAATTAAAAATTCATTTGAAAAAGTTCATAAAACATCACTGTAATATTATTTCCAACTGATCCTTGTGAAAATGAGAGTTAGGAAAACCAAAAATTAGTGTAGACATATAGTCTAAGGAATTCGTGGACCTGAATTACTCAGTGTCATTCGGAAAGAAAACCCCAGGTGAGTGAAAGTCTGTGGCTAATACTTGATTTCGATGGCAACTTGAAGAAAAGACTCAGAGATTTATGAGAACAGATGGAATAGAAATGTGTGTCATTCACAGAAGAAAATGAAATAAGTAGCAGGACTGAAAGTTTCCATTTGCTGTGACCTGCGTATGTGTCAAGAACTTACTTGTGTTGTTTCATTTAATCTTTGCAGCCCTTTGAGGCAGGTGCAATATGAGACAGGTATAATTATGAAGAATTATGTAATTTTAAATTGTAATGTGCCATACAAATGCAAGGTATTTTTAGTCTATGTTTTTCTGCACTCACATCAGTCTATTGTTGGGTGTACTGACTCTCCTCAATTCTAAGATGAATGCACAGAAGCCCATGCATGGGTCAGAGTTTAGCTATATAAGCAGCCTTACGCAATTTTATCTGAGGTGGAAGCTCAAAACCTCATTGTACTGAATAAGTTCAGTACAGCAGGAATGAGTTACAAAATCCAGTTTGCAAGCCTGAGACTGAATCCTTTCGCATTGCAAATATACATTTATTCTTAAATTGGCAGATAGTAGATGAACCCCCCTATAGACAGTGTCAATATTTTTGAAGTATTTAAAAAAATTGATTTTGGAAAACGTACTCCTTGCGATTAGCATAGAGTGGCATTTAAAATACTGCCCCAAGAGTATTTAAGTTTGGATGTGGCATAACTGTGAAAAAAGATACACTTGATGGTAAATATTGGTATGCAGTTGGGGGGAGTGGATAAAGAAGGAGAAAAAAAACAGGCATATATTTTAAAGTGTACTTGGCTCTTTCTCGGACCAACATAGGATTTGGGTTCCAAGCAATTATTTTTGCTGCGTGTCAGCACTCAGGGTCACCATGCTTCAGCCCAAATAAAGAAGCTCATTAGTAAAAGATGTCCCAGAGAACAGCACGACTCATTTACCTGAGAAAGTGAATGCAAAAGAAACCCCTAGCTAATAATATTTTGGAGTTATTTTTGAGAAGAGAAGAGATCCAGGGGAATTATTAGAGGTATAAAGGGAAATTCAGAATGAAAAATTCACCTTCTTCTTCATTTCAGATCAGCTAGTTTGGAAGTAAGTACAATTTCCAGGGAGGCCATAAATATGACCTTACTTGGAATTATAGCTTTTCTATTCTTCTTGTTTTTCAATTGCCGAAGGTGGAAATCAGTCACCAAGGTAGTTCCTTCCAGGGTTTTCTTAGGGATCAGTAAGATCTGGACTGGGCAGAGTTTTTCAGTAACATTACCTGTAAAAAGCATCGTAGACTTTTTCGTAGCAGTTTGCACAAACACAAAATGATACTGATACAGTTCTTAAATATTTTCTTTGTTGTAAATATGCTAACATAAAGCTCATTTTTTTTCCCTTGGGGTAAACAATTTATTAAAAACCATTTTATTTCATCCTAGACAAGCATATTCTACCCTAGAGGAGCTTTCAACAGTAAAATTCATCCTGAAAACAAATTTGTGAAAGCTTTGATGTTTTCTCTCTTTGAAAAGATATATATTTCCAAATGTCCCTAGATCACAGCAAGCCTCAAATACGGTCAAAAAAGAGAGGCGGAGAAAAAAAATCAATATGTAAATTTGTTTTGAGAGGTTCTCCTGGGCTGACCCAGTCTTCTTCATACCACCATCGTCTAGGCTGATGTCAAGATGGTAATTGGCAAGTTGACGACAAATCGATTTTGGCTTCACTATAAAGTGGGTGCAAAAGCCTGTAGCACAGATAATCTAAGAACCTCAGGCTTGCTACCAAGTAGCATTTGATATACTGAAATATTTTATGACAATGCAAATGACAAAGTTACATTGTATTCTCATTGTTGCCCTCTCCTTGTACAGTTAACAGTTTCACCTCGAGAAAATTGAAGATTTGAAATAGAATTTGTATCACTTGATTAGAGCAAGGAATAACCAATCGATGTTTGGCCAGCTCTGATGGTTGTAAGTGTGGCTTTATAAGTGTAGTGCTGTGAGTATTTTGTAACCATTAGGTCTTTGTAAAAAGGTTTGTTCTAAAATCTCCTGATACAGACATTTATTAGATCTGTCAGAATAAAAGCTTTATTGCATGTCCTGAGGCTTAGAGCTCTCCTCTGCACAGAGCTATTTCTACCTGGACGGCATACACCAGAAATTATTTACATTATTTTGAACCAGATCTATAAATCCTAACTCAGTGCCAGCTCAAAAGAGAAGTGCTTCCTGGATCACTGAATCCTCGTAACTTTCCATTAATACGTGCTGTTCCTTCCCTTATTCATAGAAAAAAAGGAAAATTTGCTTTTCTTCAAAGACTCAGCATATGCAGGGAAATGTGGCCAATACAAAAGACACACCTCGTCCTCTTTTGTTGGGGAATTTCTAGGAAGTAGAGTCTCAGCTGTCTGGCCACTGGGAAATGGTAAAGTAAAATATGATATTATCTGAAGAATTAACGGAGGATCTGGAAGGGTAAGGCTCCTGTACGACTCTTGCTGCCTGACAGCTGCATTCTGTGACTCTTGCAAGGACAAAAGAAGGGCTCATTAAATCCAGTATTTCCACAGCTAGTTGCTTAAAATCCAACAGCAGAGCAGGGAAAGGACAAAGCCTCCTCTCTCTCCTCCAGCAACCAGCAGGGTGTTTCACTTCTGACACATAAAAGAGAGTTCCCAGACTCGGGGGCAGGGCCCTGGGCAGAAATTCAGGTTGTGTCTTGAATCTAGACAAGCTACAGCTGGAAAATCGCCACAGACGGGGAAGCCGAGGACACGCCTGGCCCATGGACCCTCTGTGCGCCTGAGGTGCCCTGCTGATCTTTAGGAGAAGATAACCAGGATGGCTCCTCCTGCGTCCGAATCTCTTTCCCCAGGCCTGCGTCCCTTTCACTCCAAGGGGACTCGGGCCTCTTAAATCTTGGCTCTCGGTGTGCAACAATTACATTTTCTATTTTAGCTACATGTGATTGGATTCACTGATCCTTACCTTAAGTGGCTGGCTTCCATTCTGCAGCTCTGAAAAATGTCTGTTTCCTTAAGCAGATCTTACAAGAAACCTCAACTAGAATGTCTAAAGGCTAGAGATGTGCGTGTTTTAGAAGACAGGCCCACAGATAGGAATAAAATAGAATTCCACATCTTAAAACTATTAAGTTGTTTAAAGTGGAATTTAAAAAAAAAAAAAAGAGGTGTTTTCGGAGTTCCCATCGTGGCTCAGCGGTAACAAACCCGACTAATATCCGTGAAGATGTGGGTTCAACCCCTGGCCTCGCTCAGTGGGGTTTAAGGATCTGGCATGGCTGTGAGCTGTGGTATAGGTCATGGACACAGCTCAGATCCCGTGTTGCTGTGGCTGTGGCGTAGACTGGCAGCTGCAGCTCCAATTGATCCCTAGCCTGGGAACTTCCATATGCTGCAGATTCAATCCCAAAAAGAGAACATAAAAAATGTGTCTTCGTCAGTTTGGATTGCTCTAATAAAATACCATAGACTGAGTGGTTTATAAGCCATGGAAATTTATTTCTCACAGTTCTGGAGGTTGGGGCGTCTGAGGTCAGGGTGCCAGCGTGGCTCGGTTCCCGTTCCAGGTCACCCATCACTGACTTTTCATTGCATCTTCACATGGCAGAGAGAGTGAGATAGGTCTCTCGCCTCTTCTTATAAGAGCACCCGTCCTGTGTATGAGGGCTCCATCATCACAACATAATCAGTTCCCAAAGGCTGCAGTTCCTAATACCATCAACCTAGGGATGAGATTTCAGCACTCAATATTGGAGGGAAACAAACACGCAGTCCATAACAGGATGTATACAGGATGTGATATGGTTTGGGGAGAGTGATATAAATAACCCTGAAGGACATGGAAAAATGTTAAAGTGGAAACATGGAAAATTGGAAATCTGGTGAATGAAGCAGCAACTCGATCAGGAATGAGACAACTCCAGATTCTGTCTCTTTTGTGCACCTAAGCCCTCAGGCCTTATGAACAGTCTTGTATGAGGTTAACTGTTTAATGGTTTTAAAGAATCAGAGTCAAATATGGAATAAGTGACAAGGCCATCGTATCTACCACACCTTTAATGACAGATCACCGAGCCACATGCTCAAGCTGGCTTCAAGGGAGTTTTTCCCTCTCTCAGCAATAGGTGTCACAGGCAGAAGCCATGTGCTTAGAAGACAAACTTACTGTATGGGGCAGGATAAGAGTCACAGAGTCATGGGCTTGGCAGTGTCTTGAGGAGGCCTTTGAGGAATGGAATTTATGAAGTACTTAGGGTGGTAATGACTCTTGAAGATGCTCATGGAATTCGGTGAAAGAGAAGAGACAGAAGTTATGTGTTGAGAAATGCTTTATTACCCTTCCCGGGGGGTGGGGAGGGATATCTCTTGTTTTCATATGTAACCCAGTTTTTTTTTATTGCACGTTGTTCTACGGAGTGATTGCAGAGATCAGCTAATCATCATCTGACTCCATAGCTCTCTGTAAGCTTGAAGGCCATTGTCATTATTGGGCTTATTTTTTCACTCTGTTAGCCCCCATTACTTTAAAAATTACAACAACAACAAAATTTCTATTTTGCCCTGTTATTTACATTATCCTGTATCTCACTTTTGGCATTTGATCAGTGAAACTACCCCACAAAGTTCTGATTATACAGCATATACTGACCCTTTAAAAAAACCAAAAAACAAAACATATTCCTTTTTTCTACATGTTATTTTTACAATCGTACTCCAAATATGGCATATGTCCTCTGAGTATCTAGATCTTTCTTCAGTATTTGTACCTGGTTCTTTTGTATAATGTATTAATTCCCAACTCTTCAACATGTGGGCTTATGTTCACATACCCAACATGTCTTGTTTTCTGAATGATTTGAAAGTAAGTTGCATACATCATGGCTAGTCTCTTCATAGGCCTTCCATGATTATTTCCTAAGAACAAGATATTATGTTACATATCTTTAGTAAAGTTATCAAATTCAGGGAATTTACTGTTAATACAATATTTTTCTTTAATCTGCAATCCTTATTCCAATTCAATGTGTCCCAAAAATGTTCTTTAAAGCATTTTTTTTTCCGTTTTGAAACAAGATCTAGTTCAGAATCACATTCTAGGTTTAATTTTCCTGTCTTCTCAGTCTTCTTCCTATCTTCTCATTCTTTAATGCTACGTTGTCCTTTTATTATTAATTGTAGTAGTACATGCAAAATATTTTAATATGATGCCTAGAAGAAATCAGTGTTAAATCACACAAAGGATGCATTTATAATGATGGTACACAAACCAGAAACTGTTTTGGAGCCTTTCTTAATTGTTTGGATGTCTTTGTGATTGATCTCTAATTCATTTTTATTGTGATTAGAGCAACAGTATTAAATTTTAATATTTAGTCAGTTATATTTTAATATTTAGTGAGTTTGGGTAAGTATTCCATGTATACTTGAGAAGAATATGTTTTCTTTTTTGCTAGGTACAGGGTTTTACTCTATCATTTAAATACTATTTAATATTTATATATTTCTACTATTTGTGTTCAAGAATATGGCATGTTTATTCATTTTTGTTTCTATTGAGTACTTAAAGACCTGTTAAAGCATGTTAAATGTATTTAAAAAAATCTCCCAATATGATGGTGCAATGGCAAATATTTCATTCCTTATAATTCTAATAATTTTTATTTTATATAACAAGGTGAACACAAGTTTAGAATTGTTACTTGTTATATTTTCAGGTGAATTGGATTTTTTATCATTAAGTAGAGATTTCTTTATTCTCAGGACTGTTCTTTGGCTTAAAATGAATTTTGTCTGATATTGGGTATGGCTATACCATTTTCTTTTATTCTTTTTACTCATTTAGTCTATTTTTTGTGTTTTCTTTCCTAATATATTTGAAATTCCTACTGCTATTATTTTGCATTTTGCGTTTGTCTTTTTTCTCGTACACTTCTCTTTATTTGTCTCCTCTTTTTGTATCTGCTCTCTTTATGGGAAAATTTCTGATTTTGAATTCAAATTATTTAACAGAAGGAGGAATACCATTCGACTTTGTTTCTCTTTGATTCAGGGAAGTTGAGTTGTTCAGGGAGTGTGTGCATTTCCTCTAAGTTATTGAATTAATAGGTATAAAATTGTCCAGTGTTTCCTTTTTTACTTTAATATCAGAGGGATTTCTAGTAATATATGTCATTTCATTACCATTATTCTCAATGTGTTTCTTCTCTTTTTTTCCTGGTTAGTATGCTAGGGATTTATAAGTTTCACTAAACTTTTCAAAGACCCAACTTATGTTTTTAAAAAATTTTCTCTATTGTTTGACTATTTAATGTTTCTTTGGTTTCTGTTCTGATACTTAATATTTCTGTCTCCTTACTTTGAGTTTAGTTTGATCTTCCTTTATCGAGTTCTTAAGTTAGAAATTTAAATCTTATCTTCTCATATGGGCATTTATAAATCTCTTTCTAATTACTGCTTTAGTTATGTTCCACAAATATTGCTATGTTCATATTGTCATACAGTTTAGACATCTTCTAATTTTTCTAATATTTTTTCCTTTAGTCCATGGGTTATTTAGAAGTGAGTTAATTTTTAATTATTTCTTTTTCTGTATAGATGATTAGATAACTGTTATTTTTTTGGCTTTTTAAGGCCGCACCTGTGGCATATGGAAGTTCCCAGGGTAGGGGTCGAATTAGAGCTGCAGCTGACGGCCATCACCACAGCTGCCAGCCTCCACCACAGCCACAGCAATACCAGATCCAAGCTGTATCTGTGACCTATACCACAGCTCATGACGATTCCAGATCCTTAACCCACTGAGTGAGGCCAGGGATTGAACCTGCATCCTCATGGTTATTAGTCAGGTTTGTTACTACTGAGCCATGATGGGAACGCATGTTAGAGATTTTTAATTTAATTCTAATTTGGGAAGAGAACATATTCTATGAGATTTCAACCTTTTAAAATATTTTGAGGTTTATTTTATAGCTGGCACAGATTCTATGATTGTGAATATCCCATTCTTGAAAAGAATATCTGTACTGCAGTTGTTGGATATAGGATTCTATAACTGTCAATTAACTCAAGATGGGTGGGTTGGGTGGTTAAAATCTTTTTTCTTTGTTGACTTGGCTCTTATTATATCAGTTATTGAGAGAGGAATATTCAAATCAACAATAATGTGGATTGACTTTTCTCCCTCCAGTTCCATCAGTTTTTGCTTCAGGAACGTTGAACCTTTATTAGTGAGTAAATACATATTTAAGATCATATGTCTTGTTGATGAATTGACCCCTTTGTCATTGTGAAACATCCATCTTTATGTATTGAAATATATTTTGTCTTGAAATTGACTTTGTCTCATGCTAATATCATTATAGCAGCTTTCTTAGGCTTCCTGTTTACATTATAGATCTTTCCTCCATTCTTTCACTTTCAACTTATTTGTCTTCTTTAAATTTAAATTGAATTTTTTGTTGGCAGCATATAGTTGAATCTGGCTCTTTAATGCAGTCTTGTTGAATCTGCCATATAATTGGACTGTTTCGTCCAAGAGTTTTCAGACATTTTCTGTTAAGGGCCAGACAATAAGCATTTTAGGCTTTTCAAGTCGTGTGGTCTCTGTAACAACTGCTGAACCCTGCCATTGCAGCACAAAGGCAACCACAGACAGTATGTAAATAGACAAGGCTACTTTTCAATAATATTTACAAAATAATTGGGCAAGATTTGGCCTGCAGGTCATAGCTTTCTCAAACTCTTGTTTAGTCTGTTTGCTTTTCTTTCTTTCTGTTTACATTTTCATGTAATTATTTTATATTGTTTTCAAGTCTTCATTTTTTTTTCCATTTTCCTTTACTTTTTTTAGTCTGTTTTTGTTTTTGTTGTTGTTATTGTTGCATCTTTCCTAACTACTTTGGGCTGATTGGCTGTTTTAAAATACTATATTTTATGTCCTTTCTTGCTTCATATTTCTTGTGTCATTTAAATTTATGTAGTGTTTGCTCTAGGCTTAACAATATCCTACCCTTAATTTCTAACTATTTAACTACTCTTAAATTCTACTTAGAATTAATATTCTTCTATTCAACACCTGAGTCTTCGCAATTCCACTGTATCCCTTCATATTTGATGCATCTTGCTTCCCAATTTCTTTTTCCCATTCCATTTCCAAAATGTTATACCCATTCAACAGTAGAATTACTGTCCCTTATTTATTGTGCTGTTGTTTGCATATCCTCTATTTTTTCATATTATAAACCCTACCTTACAATTTTATTATTGCTTTTGAAAAAAGTTATCTTCTAAAGAAATAAGAATAATGTAATCTTTTATATGACTATTTATTTTTTCCAATGTTCATTTTTCCTTACTATAGATTTCCCTTTTCATGGGGTATGATTTCCCTTCTTTCTTTAGCATTTCTTGTGGTTTTTGTTTGCAGCAGGTAAGTTTTCACTTTTCTTCATAATAAAAATCCCATTTTTACCTTATTTTTTTAATATATAAAATTTTTTAACAATTTTATTCCAACATGTTAAAAGATGCTGTCTGGATTACTTTGTTCAAATGAGAAGTCAGCAGTGATTTTATCACTTTTCCTGTAGTAATGCGTCTTTTTCTCTGTTTTTGCTTTTGTTTTCAGTAATTTGATTATGATGTACTTTGGTGTGCTTTTCTTTAATATTATCTTTTTTGAGGTTTTTTCATATTCATAACTCTAAGTGAATTTGCCCCATCAAGTTGAGCATAGTTTTAGCCATTATTTCTTAAAATATCTTTCTATCCTATTGCTTTTTTCTGTTTGAGACTTCTGGTATGCATATGTTTGATTAGTTGACATTGTGCTATAGTTCTCTGAAATTGTTTATTTTTCTTCAGACATTTCTTTCTTTTCGTCAGACTGCATGATTTCTATTGATTTCTCTTCAACTTCACTGACTCTTTCTTCTACCATCCACAACTTGCTGTTAATCCCATTCAGTAAATTTTTAAGTTCATTTATTGTTCTCTTTAGTATAGAATTTCTCTTTGGCTTTTTAAATAACTTTCATTTCTTGTCTTATTCACTATCTGTTCTCTCATTAAGACCATGTTTTCTTTATTTATCTGAACACATTTTCCTGTGGTTCTTTGAATATGTATTTAAAAGCTGCTTTAAAGGCATTGGCTATATGCAAGAACTGTGTCATGTTTGAGTTAGTTTATTTTGATGTATTTTCATTACTATGTTCCATATTTCCCTTTTTTGCATATCCAGTAATTAATGTATAAAAGCATTATAAAAAATTACAATATTGAGAGCTGTTACTGAGCTATCTCCACTCTGGTTGGCATGGAATCCAACATCCTTCATCACAGCTTGACCTCTAATGTCTCTTGTTTCATCCTTAACCAGTACCAGCAACTCTCTAAAATGCTGTGTGTATTCTTTTCCTGCACATTTATAGCCCATTCCTTGCCTTAGAACTTACAAAGAATACTACTCATATATCTGAGACCTCCCTTCTACATAGCTTCTTCCTTTCTGATTCCTTGCTTTGCATATTCCATCTACTTCAGCTCCCTTGAATTTTTTTTAATTATTGCTTTCCAAGTGGAGAAGCAGAAGTTTCTTAAACTTTCTTTCTTTCATTCTGTCTATATGTCTATCTGTCTTTTTAGGGCTGTACCCAGGGCATATGGACGTTCCCACACTAGGGGTCAAATCAGAGCTACACCTGCTGGCCTATGCCACAGCCACAGCAATACCAGACCAAGCCGCATCTGCGACCTCATGGCAACGTTGGATCCTTAACCCACTGAGCAAGGCCAGGGATCCAAGCTGCATCCTCATGGATACTAGTCATTCATTTCCACTGAGCCATGATGGGAACTCCCTCAAACTTTCTTTCTAATTGAGGTTTTCTATTCTTTCATTCGTTTTGTGCTGGTTTTAAGCTAATGTATTTGATTTCTGTTTTTAGAGATTGATCTTAAAATCTTTGCTTGTATACTTAAAATCTAAAGTTAATTAATTTCCACTGCCTACTCCTTAACAATGCAAGACATTACAACTTACATTCAATTATGTGTCTTTTTTTGGTAAAATAATTAGATCAACCTTATTTCGTTATTCACTGAATTAAGCATTATCATTAATTTTTTTTTCCTCTTTTTTTTTTTTTTATGGCTGCACCTGAGGTATATGGAAGTTCCCAGGCTGGGCATCAAGTCAGAGCTGCAGCTGCCTGCACTGTAGCCACAGCAACATGGGTTCCGACCCACATTGTAACCTACACCACAGCTCATGACAATGCCAATCCTTAACCCACTGAGCAAGGCAGGGGATCGAACCCCGCATCCTCATGAATACTAGTTGGATTCTTTACAGCTGAGCCACAATGAGAATTCCATTAACATTATTTTAAATACAGTCATTGTGAATTAGGTTTACCCACGTGGTCACTGATTACTTTTTTCTTTTTCTCTAGTCCTTCTTGTGTTTCAGACTTCCCATCTGTGATTATTTTTCTTTCTGATGCAAATCATTGCTTTAAAATTTTTTTTTTTTTTTGGTATGGGTCTATTGGTGTTAACTCTATTTTGATACATCTACATATTTATTTCATGTTTACCTCAAATTATAGTTTGGGAATAGAAGTCTTAACTGATTTTTTTTTCATTATTAAGAATGTATTATTCTCTAGCCTTCTGGCATCCATTGTTGTTTTGGGAATTTGCTGTTGATCTGTTTATCATGCTTGTTAGTAATTGTACTTCCTAGAGTGAAACCCCAAGACGGAGAGTCTTGATTTTGTTTGTTGAAATCAGAAAAAGAAAATTAGGAAGCCAGTATAGACAGGAAAAGCAGCTAGTCAAAGATATGGACTTGGTGGAAGATAGGCCAGATATCAAAGAAGTTCGGCATCCTGACTATACCACAAAAATGCCTCACCTTGGTGTCGAGGACTAACCATTGGTATTCTTTATTAGTCATTCTTTGGCAGTGGGCTGTCCCCAGAAGGAGTATAGACTCTCAGAGACATTTCCAGTAAGCTGAAGATAGTTATCAAGAGAAGACTGGGTATGAGTTCATGGGCTGGTAAAGAGGATGTGGACAAGAAACAAACCGCGTCTACTAAAATAATCAGTCTTTTATTTTTGGCTGCATTTTAGTCCTTTTTGTCTTTGCTATTCTACAATTTTACTGCTGTCCCTAGGTATACATTTCTTTGTATTTATTCTGCTTAGAAAACACTGTGTTTGCTGGATCTCAAGTTTCAGTTCTGAAAAACTTTTAGCCACTTATCTTTCTTGGTATTGCCTCTTCCAGGTGGCACAATTTGAAAAGAATAAACACCTCCTTAAACTTTTTGCCCTAGTTGCCTCACTCACCTCACCCTAGGTTTGGACCTGGCCTCTCTTCCATTTCCTCTTCTCTCTCCTTAAGGGAATTTGATCAGTCACGTGTTAGAAGTTTTTGTTCTCTCCTTCATTTTACATGAGTTTTATACCTGTTTCTTTCTTTGTTGTATTTTACTGATTTGTTCAAGTGTATCTTTCAGTTTATTAACTCTCTCTGAAGTTAATTTTCTATTCAATACAGCTGTTGAGATTGTGATGTTTTTTATTTTTTCTAGAAGTTACCTTTGGTCTTTTAAAATGTCTCTTGTTATATATACCCTATTGTTCTTTTCTCTTGTTTTTAGTTCCCAGTTTTATATATTTAGAGATTTTTAGTATATTCATTTTTTATGTTATATATCTGGCACTTAGAAAGTCTGAAGTCCTTGGCAATCTAATTCTGCTGTTTGATGCTTCTTTGAACTCTCCTTTATGAGGGCCCATTTTCTCATAGTTTGTGTAATTTTGGACTATGAGCTCATTTTTGGCTTTTTAAAAATTCTGTGACTCCTGAGAGGTCTGAAATGAGGTTGTATTCCTTTGGAAGGAAGGAGTTTAATTTGCTTCTTTAACTTAATTTCTCTGCTTGAAGTTTTTTAGGATGTGTCATCAGTGTAACCCAAGCCCCAAAGTCAGGGTGGGGGGAAGGGCTATGATTTATGCATTTTTAGGAGAGTGATTTTCTTCTCTGCTCTAAGCTAGGGATGCCAGAGATAATTTTCCCCTTGTCACTTACCCTTGGAAGAAGGCATTTAAAACATTTTATACCTTTTTGGGCTTTTGAATGTTCTTACTTCCACCTCCCCATCTTTTTCAAACCTAAAGTCTTGTCCACTATTTCCTGTCAGGCTATTAAAATCCAGGGCTTCAAGATCCTAGTGTTAGTAAACAGCACCAGGGCATTTTTGCTTGTGGATTCTACTGTTGTTTCAGCCTTGTCTTCATTTTGACACTGTGAAGACATTCCTATTTCTGGTGATCAACAATGCATTTTAAACCGTGTTGTATCTTAGTAAACATTCTAGATGTTTTGAAGCAAAAGGCTTTTTAAAATTACTGGTGTCTGTGTTACCAGAAGCAGAAATCTCCTGATTGAACACCGTTTTTTATTTCTGTCTCCTTTTTTATTCTGTAATACTTTGGTAGTGGAATTTGGAGACTTTTGACTACAATTTCCTTTTTATAGATTGCTTCTTATTCTTGCATTATTTCTGTACATGAATACTTTCAGCATTGTGACATTCTTTTCTGCTGTGTGTTAGTTGTGTTTATATACTCCACCAAGACTGTTGATTCCCAGAATGTGGCTGAAAAGTTAGACTTTAATTTTAGTTAAAACTTTTTTCAATGTTAGTTGATTTTTCAAATTTTTGGACTAAGTTTTACACTTGCTTTAATGTATTTAGGCACAGAATCCACCTACAAATAAAATATGGCCATCTGCCTAATCGGATTATCTTTCCTTATCCTATGGGGTGGAGTAAATATTAGATCAAAGAGAAAGACTGTAAAGGGTGCAAGACCTCTCTGCCTTGAACCAAGACAAAAATATTGTGAAAGCAGGCAAAGTGTTCTTCATGTCTCTCCTAAATTATTTTAAAGATTAAGAGTAATGATATGTTTTAAAAAGTTATCGTAGTAATTAGCTTGATCAAGGGCCCAAGAAAAATGTGTCCACAGCATTTTAAAAATATACTGTTAGTTCAGTGACATTATGAATATTTAAAAAAAATATACTAGTTTTCTTTCATCCCTTTTAATCCAGTGCACTAATGGCTTATTTAAGCCTCCTGCATTGATAGTTAAATTTATCTATCGTTGATGTCTTTTCTAGATTTCTGACATCCCTGTCTCCTTTCTCTCTCTGTCATTTTTTTTTGTTAGTATTTTTTTTTTCATTTTACTGGTTGTGATATGTACTAGTATGTCCTAATTGACAATTTTTTTACATTTCAGCCCAATTTACTTCAGTGTACATTTCTAAGATAAGGTTATTGAGCATATGTAACCACAATATGGTGATCACATTTGACACACTTAAAATTAATTCCTTTTGACCATCTAATAACCAGGTCATACTCAAACATTATTTCCTACAAATATTATTTCCTGCAAAATTTTGAATAATGGTCTTCCTTGATCATGTACTCAAGTAAATTAGCCTTCTTGCCTCAGCTAGCTCCTATGTTGGCAGTCCATTCAAGAACCAATGCAAAGATAAAGTGGTAAAGAAAGTTGATAGTTTTTTTTTCAAGATGTGAGTACTTGTGCTTCATTAAAATAGTAAAGAGCACTTATCAACCTAGAATTTTGTCTTGCAAAATTTGTCTTATTTTAAAAATGATTTTCTTTTGCATTAATTTACTGTATTTTGATGTTTTTTTCATAGAGCTAGTTCTCTTTCTTTGAGAGTTTTGTTAATTCTTATGTTTGATTCTGGTTGTTTTCACCAGAAGTAAAATCCTATATTACCACTAAGATATCTTTCTAGAACCTTTTCAGGCCAACTTGCATAAAAAGCTAGAAAACCCTAGAGCATCTTATAAGCGAATATCTAGGAACCAGAGAAATTTGAAAAAAGTCACAAAGGAATTGAGAACAGCATTGTGCTTTATCTGTAAAGGTTTTGATCTCTCCTTCAAATCTGAATGTGAGTCTTGCAAGATAAAGCGATCTTGGTTGGAAGTTTTTCCCTTTCATCAAATTAAGTATATCATGCCACTCCCTTCTGGCCTGCAGAGTTTCAGATGAAAAATCTGCTGACAACCTTATTGGGGTTCCCTTGTATGTCATTTGTTTCTTTCCCTAGCAGCTTTCAAAATTTTCTCTTTGTCTTTAATTTTGGTCATTTTGATTAATATGTGTCTGGGGATGTTCCTCCTTGGATTTATTTTATATGGTACTCGTTGCGCTTCCTGAATTTGAGTGAGTGGTTCCTTTCCCATATTAGGGAAGTTTTTGGCTATTATCTCTTCAAATAGTTTTTCTGTCCCCCCCCCCTCTCTCTTCTCCCTCTGCCATCCCTATAATACGGATGTTGGTGCGTTTAACATTATCCCAGAGTTTTCTGAGACTCTGCTCATTTCCTTTCAATCTTTTATCTCTTTTCTCTTCCGCATTAGTGATTTCCACTAATCTG
>PVHT020000257.1:11681995-11694562 GCA_004024745.2 Catagonus wagneri | reverse complement strand
GTATTCTACTGTTGGCTGCTTCTAAGGAATTTTTTATTTCAGTTATTGTATTTTGCATCTCTTCTTGTTTAATTTTTACAGCTTGTATTTCTCTGCTCAGTGTTTCCTGTAAATGATCAATCTTTGCCTCCAGTCTATTTCCAATGCCTTGCATCATCTTCAGCATCAACAGTCTAAAGTCTCTTTCTGGGAGGCTGATGATCTCCTCATCACTGAGCTGTTTCTCTGGGCTTTTCTCTTTCTCCCTTATCTGTGTTATAGTTTTCTGTCTTTTCATTTTTATCAGTTTTTGGTGTGGTGACCTTTTTGCCAACAATAGAGTGGTAGCCTCTCTTAGTTCTGGCGTTTGCCTCCCCTGTGACTAAAGTTGGTATGGAGGGGGCTTGCTGTAGGCTTCCTGATGGGAGGGAGTGATGCCTGCCCACTAGTAGGTGGGGTTGATTCCTCTCCCTCTGGTGGGTGGGGCTTTGTCTCTGGATGAGATTAGAGGCTGGCTGTGTGCCTGAGGGGTCTTTAGGCAGCCTGTTTAGTGATGGGTGGGGCTGTGATCCCACCTGGATTAATGTTTGGCCTGGGGCTTTTCAGCGCTGATGGGAGGGACCAGATTTTCCCAGAAACGGCCTCCTCCAGAGAAATACAGGCTGATGAATGTTCCTAAGAGCTTCGCCTCCAATGCCCTTCCCCCACAACAAGCCACAGTCACCCCTGTTTTCCCAGGAGATCCTCCAAGAATTGCAGTAAGGTTCCACCCAGATTCCTATGGAGACTGCTTTGCCCTTGGACCCAGTGCATGTGAAAGTCTGTGTGTGCCTTTCAAGGATGGGGTCTCTGTTTCCCCCAGTCCTGTGGAGCTCCTGCACACAAGCCCCTTCTGGCCTTCAATGCCAGATGTTCCGGGGGCTCTTTCTCCCTGTGCCCAATCTCCGGTCGTGGGGTTTCGACGTGGGGCTCAGAACTCTCAGTCCTGTAGCTGAGTCTCTGTGCTGCAGTTAGTTCCAGTCTGTGGGGCTTCCCACCCGCGAGGTATGGGGTTGCTTCTATCACGTAATCGCCCCTCCTACCTCTTGATGTGTTCTCCTCTTTGTCTTCTGGAGTAGAATATCTTTTTTGGAAGTTTCCAGTCCATTTGGTTGAAGGCTGCTCGGCATTTGGTTGTAGTTTTGCTGTTTTTCAGGAGAGAAGTTGAACTCCAGTCCTTTTATTCTGCCATCTTCGCGTTGTGCTTTAATATAGCATAAAATCTCTTAGGATTTGGAGAAAACAGTAGCTTCTTTGCTATTGATCTTTTAATTTAAGAGCTCTCATAGACATTTACAAGGCTACACACCAGAACTAAAGCATGTCAGCACTACCTGTGTCCAGTTGATGGTTTTTGTAGTCACTCGTGGAGGATATAGCACTTTGCAAACAAATAGCTCTCTAGACAGCCCTAGAAAGGAAGCTTCTGTTTAAAGTCCTCAATAGTTAATTCAGTAAAATTCAGTAACACTGCAGGCAATAAAGCTGATAGAGGAATCATCCAGTTTTAACAGACTAAAACAGTTAGTGGTAAAATTGATAAGAATATCTTTCACAGAGCCTATGGGAATAAATTAGCTGGAACAAGGATTAAGAAAGCCACTAGTTTAGAGGAATATATTATCTGAGGCAAGTCTCTTAAACTTGAACTTTCCTAAAGATCTCTTAAGTGCTTGATCATCCACCGTTGATCTAGGCTGGTGCCTGGAATTCTGGTTTTCTAACAGGCTCTCAGGTCCTGGTAAGGCTGCTGGTTTATGAACCATCCTTTGAGAATAAAGGGCCGAGAATCTGAGAATTTGACTTCAGCGAAAGCATGAGAGAAAAGGCGAGCAAATGCACAATAAAATATATAAAAATCCATTCAGAGACAGGTGCTGGATATGTGTGTTTAAATGTAAGTGGCGAGATAGATGTAAATTGCTTTAAGCTCTTAGGAGATAGTACCTAGTCTAAATTCAAAGTACAGTGTGTTTACAGTTCTAAGATTCATTCTAATATTTTAATATTCAAAAACATGAAAAATATAAAGGCAAAGATGTACAGAGAATAGAAAATTCTTATGCAACATACATTTTGAGTACAGTGGGAGATTTTGTGGTAAGAATTAATATTAACATATTTAAATAATAAGACATAGGACAGAATATGTGCCAGAGTAATGGAGACTCACATGGAAATACCAGAGGTGCATTATCAGCAGAACAGCACAGGGAACGAGATTGGCCTTTGCCGCCTCTGGGGCTCAGGTAACATCCAGTCAATCAAGCTGTCCTTCAGTTTCCTCATCTATGTAATGGGATGATAGTGTACCTGGTAGTTAAGATTGTTATTCATATTAAATATATAAGACAGCAGCTCTGAACAATGCCTGATTTATATTTGACAGCACTAAATGTTTATTTTATAACAATAATAATAATAGGGTACTATTATTTCAGACCAAGAATTTTAAAAATAGTTTTCAAAAAGTAATTTTCTTGAGTCGATTTTATTGCTAAATTGCCTATGGGAAAATAGGTTGGTTATCTATTGGAATAAACAATGGAAAGTGAAAATTTAGGATTAAGTAAATAAAATTAATCAGTGAAATTAGAGTATGTCATTTAGTGAAGAATGTTTTCATTAACTGGGAAAAGACCTGAATATTAAAAAATAAAAGGTAGAATTTGCTTATTCCCAGCATTCAGATTTTATATGTTTTACATGGACTGTGGCTTTTTTGTTGTTATTTTATTTCTGCCTTTCCTCTGGCATAGATTAAGCGTACATTTCAAAAGCCTGGGCCTTGATTATTACCTTTGTGGTTTTTCATTATTGATGCTGAATCTAGGTGTAATTATAATCCAGAGAAGAAGGAAAATTTCCATTTTATTGCTTGCAGACAGAGATAAATAGGTATTAATTGTATTTCTTTTTAAAAATCATTTATATTTTTTTCCCAAATTTAACTGCAGACACTTCTAAAACCCTACAATTCTAAACCTTTGTTTTGTTTCTGTTTTATTTGTCTGAAATAATTATTTCATAAAACAATAAGCAAGGGGAAATTAAAAAGGAATCCAGTGGGTAGCAATTTTAGTAGTTACAAAAGGAAGTGCTTTCGAAGGTCAGGTATAACACTTAAAATCCATCTCTAGGTGTTTCCTGGCTAAGGTAGCCAAAATTAAAAAAAAAAATTCTCAAACACATGTACTGATGTACTGTTAAATATACAAATATGCTTTAGTTGGAATGTAAAAGCAAGATTCCCTTTTATTAAACAAAGTTGACAGTTACTAAGCAATTGGGGGAGGAATGTTATATGTTAAAAATATGGAAAATGGCTTGTGTTCTAGCGAAAACATTCATGTTCTGTCTCCAGCTGCTGTCCTGAGTCATCGAGCTTGTAGATGCTGAGGAAAAGCATTTGCAGATTGAAATCTGCCCTTTTATTTCTTCCCAATCATCTTAAAATAAAGGATCATCTTTAACATTTGTTTGTGCCTTGTTTTCAAGTGGTACAGACAGATGGGTGGAGAGTCCAATGACACTTAAAAAAAGCTTATTAAGTATAACAAGCATATGGAAAATTGAGCAGATCTTAAGTGTACAGCTTGATAAATTTCTGCAAAATGAACACAACCAAAGATCCAAAAGGAAGATCATGAATGAGATAACATCAGTACCTTAAAATCTCCCCTTATTTCCCCTTTCAGTCACTAGTTACCCTACATGAGGTCCCCCCTCCCACATTTCATATTAATGATGTCATGTTCTATGTGCTTTTTTGCATCTGACTTCTTACCCTAAACATTATTTGTGATCTTTATGCATGTTGTTCATGTAACGGTGGTTTGTCCCTTCTCACTAATGTGTCGCATTTCATTGTATGAATAGATCCTAATTTGTTCATCTGTTCTGTTGTTAATGGAGATTGAGCTGTTTCTAGTTTTTCCCGATGGTAAAGGGTCCTACTATGCCCATTCTTGTATATAATTTTTGGTAGCCGGAGTATGGCTTTATAGTGGTTATAAACCTAGTAGTGGAATTTGCCCAGCCGTAAGGTGTGCATACATCCACCTTTAGTAGAGGCAACCAAACTGTTTTCTAATGTTACACCCGTTTCCATTCTCTGCTTCCAACAAGGGGATATGACCGTACCATTCTTCCATGTCCTTGTCCACTCTTTTTTTTTTGTTGTTTTGTTTAGGACTGCACCCCCATGGCATATGGAAGTTCCCGGAGTAGGGGTCAAATCAGAGCAGTAGCTGCTGGCCTACACCACAGCCACAGCAACTCAGGATCCGAGCCACATCTCCGACCTGCGCCACAGCTCATGGCAATGCTGTATCCTTAACCCACTGAGTGAGACCAGCGATAGAACCCAGAACCTCATGGTTCCTAGTCGGGTTCATTTCCGCTGCCCCACAACGGGAACCCCTCCTTGTCCACTCTTGGTATCGTCTGTCCTTTTTCTTTGAGCCAGTTTGTCTGCGTGTAGTGGTTATCTCATTGTGATTTTAGTTTGCATTTCCTAAGGATTAGAGTTGAGGTTATTGAAATACAGAATGCCCTCTTTTGTGAAATTTCTATTTATGTCTTCTGTCCATTTTTCTGTTGAGTTGTCGACTTTGTTCTTATTGTTTTGTAAGGGTTTATTTTAATATTCAGAATGAGTCGTTATCTGATACTGCAGAGTTTCTTCTGCCCTCTGTGGCTTGCCATTTTTTTCTGTAGTTGGTGTCATTTGATGAACATTAGCTTCCCCTCCATGCCCCTGCTTTCTGGATGAGAATGAGGCTTTATTTGTCTTACAGTTTTGAGGTAAAATTGACATACAGCACTGTATGACTTTAAAGTCAACAGTATAATGATTTGACTGACATACATTATGAAATGATTACAGCAAACCACAATAAGTTTAGTGAACATCCATCATGTCATATAGATAAAATATTTTTAAAATATTTTTTTCTGGTGATAAGAACTCTTAGGATTTACTCTCTTAAAGGCTTTCATACATAACATTCAGCAGTGTTAATTATATTTATATTTGTACATACATCCCTAATATCTATTTACTGTGTAACTGGATGTCTGTACCTTTTGCCTGCCTTCATCTAACCCCCCCACCCCGGTAATTACAGATCTGATTTTTTTTTTTCTATGAGTTTGTTTGTTTGTTTTGGAACTATAATTGGCCTATGCTATGTTAGTTTCTAGAATGTAACATAGTGATTTGATTTTTTTCTCTTTTTCCTTTTTTTTCTTCTTTTGCCATCCCTGGGCATATGGAGTTCCTGGGCAAGGGATCAGATCTGAGCCTCATTTACAACCTAGCTTCATCAATGCCAGATCCTTTAACCCAGGGTACCCGGCCAAGGATCGAACCTATGTCTTGCTGCTGCAGAGACATCTCAGATCCCATTGTGCCACAGTGGGAACTCTGTGATTTGATATTTCTACACAAAAGCTCTCAATTTAAATACAGTCAAGCTTATCGTGTTTTCCTTTTATGGTTACCACTTCTATGCTGTTTAAGAAAGCATTGTCTCTCCTAGAGGGAAAGTTGCTCTCATCTAAATGCTCTCTTGTTTTATCATCCACATTTCAATATAGAACCTTCTGAAACTGATTTTTGTATGTGTAGTAGTTAAGATTCACTTTTTATCACAAATGGGCATATAATTTAACCATTATTTAGTTGAGAGGTTGCTTTCTCCCCACTGTTTAACATTGTCAAACTTGTATAATTAATTGTATAATTAATTGTCATAACTCGTGTAGGTTTGTTTCTGGACTCTTTTTCATTCCATATATCTGTTTGTATGTTTTTGTACCACATACACAATTGTTAATTACAAAAGCTGTGCGATAAGTTTGCTATCTGGTCATTGCAGATCTCCAGTTTTGTCTTTCTTTACTATCACCTTGGCTAATCTTAGCCCTTTGCATTTATGTATAAATTTTAGCTCATAAATTTTAAATTAAAAAGAAAAACTACTGGGATTTTGATTCTGAGTATAATAAATACCTAGGTTAATTTGAGGAGAATTGACATCCGTATTACTTTATATTTCCATTCTATAATCACGATGTATCTCTTTCCATGTTTTGTTTTGTTTCAGTCTGCTTTACTTTCTTTAAGTCATGTTTTATGGGTGTTGAGGTCGTGAGCATCTTTTGTTAGGTTTATTCTAGGGTATTTGATGTTTTAAATTCTATTTTAATAATGTATAATTTCTATTTTTGTTGTTAGATGGTAGCACAATTGATTTTTGTACAAGGACCCTAATTTAGTAACTTTGCTAAATTTACTAATTAAATAAAACTAATAATTTTTCTGTAGATCCAATATTTATTATTTATTTGGGCTGCATCTGTGACATATGGAGGTTCCCTGGTCAGGGACTGAATCCAAGCTGCACTTGCAACTTACACCAGATTTTTTTTTTTTAAGTGATTGTATTTCCGCTTTCTTTTAACCTACAGCGCCAGGCCAGGGATTGAACCCGCTCCTCCTATAGAGATCTCAGCTGCTGCAGTCAGATTCTTAACCCACTGTGCCACATCAGGAACTCCCCCAATATTTATTTTAATTTTAAATCTATTTCTTTACTCGTTAAAAGAAGTGGATTTTAAATTACTGTCTCTATTATTTTATTTAAAATATAATTAGAATTTTTATTTTAAAATATTAACTAGGATAGTAGCATTAATAGGTATTCATAATAAAAAGAAAAGCTGGGCTCTAGATGAACATATAAGGAAGGCATGTTAGCATTTCAGTAGGTGGTAGAAAAATTGGAATTATTGCCTCTGGTCTGTCCTCACCTGCATAACACTCTTGAGTAAATGAGTCTGCCGTTCTGGTCTTAGTTTCCTCGTCTGAAAAATGATGACCTAAGACTAGATACCTTTTAGCACCTTTGTATTGGGGATAAGTGACTTGGACAACTTTGGGGTAAATGGTTCTGCTTTTCGATTTTCCCCTTTATTCTACGCTTCCCCTCATGGCGTGGTGATGGTGGGAAGCAAGGGGCCTCTTATGATCTCACTGTCGGGGAGGGCAGTGGAAGGGGCCAGGCCCACCCAGCACTCCCGTGTCCCCTGCTCTGTTGCCCTGGGACACCACACATTGGCTGTGAGGATGATGGGATCTGTTTCAGGTTCATGTTCTAGGCAGGTCCCTCCCTCCTCGAAGGTCTCCAGACTGCTCCTGCGTCGTGTTAAATGCTGAGTGCAGGTTTTCTCAGCGTTCTCTCCAGTCTGTGCCCTGAAAAGTAGTCCATTAGTCCAGATGCTCCTCTTACCATGTTCATGTGGGGGTTGAAACTAGAAAAGGGCAATGATGACCTGATGCTGGACGCCTTCCTCTTCTGTCTGTCTTCTCCTTGCTTCAACCCTTGAACCTGGGGTGTACCGTTTTCACAATCTTTTATATCATACCCTGTGTTTTCTCCACTCTTGACACTGCAGAACTCTGTGATTTGATTCTCTAGGTCTGACTTCAAATATGTTAATGACCACTAAGATCGTGTTTTTAAAAATCCGGTTTTGTCTAAGATAAGCCTGCTATACAAGACTATTATTGTCTTGCTGTGGATCCGGAATTCTTTCTGGATGTCAAACTCTAAACACCATTTTTTTTTTTTTTTGTCTTTTTGCCTTTCTATCTAGAGCCGCACCTGCGGCATATGGAGGTTCCCAGGCTAGGGGTCTAACAGGAGCTGTAGCTGCTGGCCTTCACCACAGCCACAGCAACGCGGGATCCGAGCCGCGTCTGCAACCTACACCACAGCTCACGGCAACGCTGGATCCTTAACCCACTGAGCAAGGCCAGGGATCGAACCCGCAACCTCACGGTTCTTAGTCGGATTCGTTAACCACTGAGCCACAAAGGGAACTCCTAAACACCATTCTTATTTTAATTATCTTGTAACAATCCTAATCCTTCTTGAGGCAAGTGCCACCCTGGTAGAAAGTTGAGGTCAGCAGAGAAAAATGCAAAAAAGCATTACATGCATATATATTTGCAAATAAGAGCGTCCTTGTTATATGATGGCCTATCTTTTCTCCAGTTTATCACCTCTCTCTGCCTCTTGCCTACCTGACATACTGGTTTATCCAAATATTTTAAAAAATTTGCCCAACAATAAGGATCTGTTATGTTATGCAATTTCTATCACACGACATGCCTCCGAGTTACATGGTCATTTCCCTCTGCGTCTTTGTCTTCACGTGGCGTGCTCCTCTCTGCCTGTGTTTGTATTTGTATCTCATAAGGAAGCCGGTCTTACTGGATTACGAGTCTACCCTACTCCATGTAATGTCATCTCAATTTACATCCCCACTTACTTGCCAGCCAGGATTAGTCTTTCTAAGTCCTTCACTTTTGTAAAATTGTCTTAGACCTAAGAGGACGAATCGTCAGCCAGTGTACACCTGTCCTGCTCTTCCAACTGAATTTTTTGAAGATTATTTTTTTAAATGACCGTTTCCTGACTGCACAATACTCTTTCAGTCCTTCCTGTTGCTTCAGCACAGTGTATGGTATTTAATGATGGTATTTCCATGAGTTATTTGCAACTGTTGTCTACAAATATTTCCCCCACTTAATCTGTGTGTTTCTTGAGTCCTTTTTGTCCATTATGCTTTCTCTCAAGTCTGTTATAGACCCTCACTTGAAATAGGGCCTCACTAGGTGTTTTCTGGATTGGATTGAGTATTCACGAGAGCAGACAAGAGTCGGTTGCTTTGAGTCTTGAGATGTATCCCAGTTTTTCGGAGGACGTATTTAAATTAAAGTCCCCAGCAAAGTCAAGGGCAGCCACTGCAGTGGTTGACAGCTCACTCATTCTCCCGAAATGCTCTTTAATCTTTTTGCCTTCCCTCCCCAGACATTTAAAACAAACTACTCTTTATTTCCTTTGCCATCACCGAGTCCAATTACTGTATCAGGAAATTAAGTAATGTCCAGTATGGTACGATTTTTTATTACTCCACCATGTGGCTCACTAGGGTAATGATTTTCAAAGGGGTCGCAAGATTTTTTTTTTAAAGGAGAGCAATAATAATAATAATGATGATGATGATTTCATAATTATGTTAGCTAACATTCTTTTGTTCTATCTTCTGGATATATGTTTACGTCATTCATGTATCCTACCCATTCTACAAAGTAGGAAGAATTGTCATTCTGATGTCACAGAGAGAAAAAGGAAGGGTTACAGAGTTTACTTTCCTTGCCTAAGTTCACACGGCTGGGAAGATGTTGCAGTGATTGCGGTCACTTGACTGTTCTTACGGTGACTGTTATAGTCAATTAATCAACGTTGCGTTCCACTGTTAACATTTCTTCAGTCAAATAACTTTCTTAAGGAGTGAATTTAAAATTCTTACCTATCTATGTGACAGTCCTTTCTGGAGAGCTGTTGCTCAGCCTTTTAATTTCTTATCCTCCAATCTGAACATTCAGATAATGATGCAATAAAATCTTTTATAGGATACTCCCCAAGATGGTTATATGCTCAGGGAGGGGATAAGATATATTTTCATAACTTTTGACTCCTATAAAGTACTTTCCTCCTTGGTGCAGCATAGAAAAGCTCTGAAATTGCATCTCCTTAAGTAGGGTAATCTGCAATTATTTACCAAGTCATCCCTCGATATCTCATTTTAATGTTTTTGTGGGAAGACAGAATGGAAAAACACCAAAACTTTCATGAACATTTTAAAAACCCGTACTGACTGGGGGAGGAAGGAAAGTACGTTTTAGATAATTGCAAACTCCCTTTCAGTCAATTGTATTGGTCTGGGCATGGATTACACATCTTCGTCAATGACTGAAGCTAATGCTTTTCTTTGTTCCCGGGCTAGTCTTTTTCTCCTGAAGAAAGGAGAGCCAAGCAAAGCAAACAGGGCTGAAGTTCTGCTGCCGTCACCGTGTTCTCCACCTCAGGGGAGAGGGGACCTTCGGGGAAGTCGGTTGGCATTTAAAGCAAGTGGTCCCCAAGGCAGCTGCTGAATGAAGCTGAATATTTTGTTATGTGATTTTCTTCTCTGACCTTTATAACTAATAAATCTTCTTTAAGAAGCATTTAAAGAATAAAAAGAAAGGTTGTTTTTATTAATCTCTTTTCTCTTTGCCCACAGAACCTAAAGAAATGGTGTTACCTGGCAAGAGATCTGCTATCCTTTATGAGAAATCCAGCCAAGGTAATGCTCATTTTGAATTGATTTTTTAAAAACCTGTTTAATTTGATACCTTTGACTGTTTAATTTTTCTTGATGACTGGTTTGAGCTATTGAGTAATCCATCAAAAAAGTAACTCATCTGAAAAGTAGAAGGAATGATTTTTGATGATCACTATATATGGGAAGTGATCGGTCAATTTTGAAATATATACTAGCTTAAAACATTGTGGATAATGGTTAATTTTCTGACACTACACTTGCATTTATGTTAGTGTATGGATAGGATTTTTTTTAACTTTTAAAAGTTCATTTATTAAATTGTGGTTGATTGAGGGTAGGATCTTGACTAAAAGATTGTGTTCTCTTTGTAGATAAATCCAATTAGTGTGTTATACTTACAAATGACAGGCAATAGGAGAATTAGATTCTTGTCATTGTACAATAGTAAGATTTTACTTTTATTCCATCATTCGTCAGATGGCTTTGTGTGTTGCTCTTTGAATACGCAGAAATTTTCAGTACAGATTCCTAGAAAACTTGAGGTTTTACTAAGATACCCTTACACAAAACATATATTTTCTCTGGAGAGACTGAATTCTATCATACAGTTGTTGAACAGCATGCCTGATTATGCTCAACAGATTGCATATTTAGTTGCTAAATTTTCAAATTGCTATGTGATTTATTTACATATGTTGGCCGAAGAATATGAACATTCATGCAAATATTCTAATGATATATACGTGTAAACAAAGTGGAACATAGATGCAGATATAAAATGTGTGTGTTGTATCATTTATGAATAAAGCAGCTGTCTCAAAAGAGTTTTTAATAGAAAAATTCCTGAAAGGTTAGAATTGTGATGGGAACTAAACCCATCTATCACTCACTGCTGTCCACTTATAGAGCTATGAAGATGTGATGTCACTTTATGCAAATGAACACACATGCTGTGTGATTTCCCCAGATGAATATCAGGCCACATACTAATTGGGTTTTCTTTTTGACAAATCGTTGAATTCCTAAAAAACAAGCGAGTGCTGAAACAAAAGAAGCAGTTAAATTTAATGGACAATCAGCAGCAAACTGGTGTTCTGAACTTTAATTTGCAGTTGAGCAAAAACGAATTGTTGGGTTGAATTACAGACTGGGGGGTTTCTCCTTATGTCTGGCTTTTAGTTAATTCTTCAAAGTAGGTGTAAACCCCTCAAGGAAGTAGCTTCTCTTCTCTGAAGGAGGCTTGAAATTGTAGGCGCTCTATACTTAAATGATAATGCAAAATATAAAGTGTTTTTAAATGGTTAATGAAATATGTTGAGGGCTTCCTTTAACATTGAGCTGTCAGTTGTGATTCCCCAAGGAGAGATGTTATAATAACGAATACTTAGACAATATGTGCAAGGGCTTGTGATTCAGATGTAGGGAGATGAATGGTAGGGAAGTGCTGGTTGAGGGGGAATCAATGGGAGATGACACGGGATAAAGACAGAGCAAGAAGCTCGCTGAGCGAGTGGAGCTAATGGAGAGGGTCAAGGATCCCTCTCCTTTAGAATAAAAATAAACGATGAAGGGAGGGAGCACAGACCATCCGGGCATTCATGTGAATTTTTTCTTTTTTCAGGGGTATGTATATACTAATACTTTTAGTCTTACTAGGCTTTTATTTCATGTATTTAAGAAATGGATAAACTTACTCCGAACTGAATGTAGTAAATAAAGAGTTGGGGTGAAGGAGGGAAATTCCAATTAACATGGCAAGGCGTTCACCATTGTGTACCTGGAGTAACAAGATCTGCTTCTCCCCAACATGCAAATAAAGGACCAGTTCTGCATATAGGGAGTGCAAGCGTTTTGGTCTGGTAACAGTCCCAAGAGATTACGCTCTAGGGTGCTGATGTTTGGGTGGAGGTTGGGAGTGAGGTGTGAAGGACTAATTGGAATGGGAGAAATGCTGTTCATGTCATCACTCTCTAGGTTGGCCCTTTGAATTCTTTGAGATAAGGGTGTGTGCAACTATGCAAAAAAATTGCTGTTGAGAGTTCCCTGGTGGCTCAGTGGGTTGAGTTCCTGGTGTTGTCACTGCTATGGCTCCCGTGGCTGCTGTGGCATGGGTTCACTCCCTGGCCCTGGAACTTCCTCGTGTTCTGAGCACAGACAAAAATAATACTAATAGGATTGGATTAAGATGGCGGAATAGAAGGACTGGAGCTAAACTTCTCTCCCGAAAAACAGCAAAACTACAAACAAATGCCGAGCAGCCTTCAACCAACTGGACTGTAAACTTCCAAAAAAGATATTCTACTCCAGAAGACAAAGAGGAGACCATATCAAGAGGTAGGAGGGGCGATTACGCGATAGAAGCAACCCCAT
>PVHT020000257.1:11665141-11680995 GCA_004024745.2 Catagonus wagneri | reverse complement strand
AAGTGGAACCAGTCAGACAATTAGACAGCAACACCCAATGCTACCGCTTACATGTGGAAACTAAAGAGACACAATGAACTTCTTTGAAGAACAGACAATAACTCACAGATTTTGGAAAACCTTGGTTTTTCAAATAAGACAATCTGGGGGGTGGGGGAATGCACTGTGGGTTTGGGACACAAAATCTATCGTATTGACTTATGATCTTTGTACACCTATAACTGAAATAAAATTCATAGTTAATATGAAAAAAAAATAATACTAATAATAAATTTTAAAATTAAAAAAATTCCCGTCAATAAGACAAAGAATGCTAATGCTGTGATACTCTGTCTCTGTTACCCTAAAGGGGATATATGCGTGTAAATTTCAAAGTTAAAGTAGTGGAAGTTCAAGACATACTAGTGAAGGTGCTATTTTTAGACACACGGGTCTTGTGTTTGTCCCCTGTGTCTAAAAATAGCACATACCGGACACACACACATTTTCTCAGTTGCCCATGATGACTAACACACTCATTTTGTGTACCATTAACTCTGGCAATGGGGCTTAGAGAGCAGTCGGTTTAACAGGCACTTTTGTGTGTGCAGATACCTGACAGTTCTACATTTGACTTTTTTTTTTTTTTTTTGGTCTTTTTAGGGCCTCGCCCACAGCATATGGAAATTCCCAGACTAGGGGTCGAATCAGATCTGTAGCTGCCAGCCTGCACCACAGCCACAGCAACATAGGATCCAAGCCACGTCTGTGACCTACACCAGAGCTCATGACAATACTGCATCCTTAACCCACTGAGCAGGGCCAGGGATCGAACCCTCATCCTCATGGATACTAGTCTGGTTTGTTACCACTGAGCCACCATGGGAACGCCTACATTTGACTTCTTAAAAAAGGGTTTTAAGATAAGTTTTCATGTGGTGTCTCCTTATGTAAACTTATGTCTATTAGTCACAATATTCTTAAATTTTGTCACCTCAAAACAGAGGCAACTTCACCTAGTCAGATTAAAATATGTTGCTCTTTACCTAGTAAGATTAGGGACAAAAATAGACTCTTATTCTGTTCAATTTTTCCACAGGTTTATAGGTCCCAGAAAGAGACAATTTCAATTAAGAAAATTTCGTGTTTATAATTAATTTTTATTATGTAGGAATATTAAGTTTTATTCTCACGTATATTTAATTTTCCAGTAGGAAAGTGAAATGACATATCAGGGGTTCAGCAATTTTTCAGTGTACTCTAGGTTGAAATCTGGCCTTAGTATAAACACATTTTTGAGAATTGAACATGAACTATCAGAAGGCTAGTGTGCAGTGTTCTTTATGTTGTAGCGCACTAAGAAATAAGTTACACATGTATTGTTTAGAGATTGGCTTCCTTGTGGCTTATTATTATTGGCTGTAGAACATTTTGTAGATATAACACATGTTGAAATCTTCTTTAGAGGATACAATTTTTTTGATATTTTAAGAGCTTATTGCCAATTATATTTTATGTTATTTATTACAGAATACTGTAAAGTAAAGCATCAAATTTGCAGGTTGATTAACAAGTTAATGACCATGAATTTAAGTGAACGATAGGAATACCTCTATACATGTGATGAAAGGTGTGACGTAATTGTCACAGTGCTCCGTAGAAGATATGCAATGCTTTATGGAACGAGCATCAGGCAAACATGCTCCTAAAGAAAATTTAGACTGAAAGTCCCTGAATAAACCACTGAACACTTTCATGGAGAAGCGATTAAAAAGTAATTCTTAAAGAGGACTGTATGTGAGGAAGAAGGGTATTATGATATTTTTATGAACTTGCCTTTTTTGTTATTTATGATTTTGTCATTTGCAAAAATACGAAGGTATTCTTTCCTCTTTAGAATATTGATTCTGTGAGATACTTCGTCTTTTTAAAACTTCAAAGAAAACTCCCAAGACTATAAGCTGCAGCATTGTCAAGAATTGTCTCCTGCTAATATTCAAGTTCTTGTGTTGATTCCCCACCTAAGTTTACCGTATTTGTTTCTCTCATACCCTAAACGTTCCTGCTTTTCCTTATGCTGAAAACTCCACTTGGAATGCCCAATCTTTTTTCTTCCTTATTCCAAAGACTTCCTTACCTTAAAACATCTCTTTAGGGAGCCTTCTGAGTTCTACATCATGCTACAAGCATTTCTTTTCCTTAACTCATATTCATTCAGTAAAGTAACCTAGATACAGTATCTGTCACATTGTCATTGTTTTGTCTATATTGCTATGTAATAGTTCTCATGCGTGCATGTGTTTATATATGTATGTATATGTACATATGTATCACTTTTTGTGTGTAAAGGTGCACACACAGACACAGGATTTATTTTTCCTTCAGTGCAATTGTAAAGAAAATTCTTCTGTCATCCACTTTAACTCCCACATGTAAGTGAAGTAGACAGGCTTTGAATGAATGAGCTTCTCGTGTCTCTAAGATTTCCGCTGAAGGAATATTTAAAAGGCCAGAAGATGCCTTTGTGTTATGAGAATTATAACTTAGCAATGTTTTGTATTATTTAGGACCAACTCGAGAACCTCTTCTCCCTTTATCACATTTTTTCAATGTGAATAAAATCTGAATGCAAATATGCAGGTTCATAAAGCAAATAAGCTCCGATCGTTAACATGCGCTCCCTTAACCAAAGGGATATTACCTAACTTGATTGCGTACTAGCTTCGTGATGCTTGGCACGTGTCATTGGAGAAAAATCTAAGGCGAACTACTCCACAAAGGCACTGTTGCCTAAAGAGCAAAACATCACTGCTTATGTAGCATATCTTATTTACATCAGAATCCGTAGGGGCAAAGTTCTGTTGTAATTTGCCACCTCATTCATTTATTCATTCATTCATCAATTTGGTGTTTACCTCTTATACTCACAAGCGCTTTAGTGGGAGTGGGGGGCACGCAGAGCTTGTCTTGCTCTTGTTCTGCACCACACATCCCTCATACACACATACATACATATGGACAGAGGCTATAGAGTAAATCTTTTTACTTGCCTGTAGAAATTATCTCTATGCACCTCATCATTTTTTACATCAATCTCTATTTCATCATTCAGGTGGGTGGTTGGAAACATTAAAGCAGTCCCTGGTAGCTATTTTTAAGTTTTCAATAAATACTGAATCTCATGCACAGGGATTTCATGACGATTTTTTGAAAATTTTATGGAAGTGTAGTTGATTTACAGCGCTGTGTGAATTTCTGCAGTATAGCAAGTGACTCAGTGTGTATATATATATATATATATATATATATATATATATATTCTTTTCCATTATGATTTATCATGAGATATTGAATATAGTTCCCTGTGCTATACAGCAGGACCTTGTTGTTTATCCATTCTATATATAATAGTTTGCATCTGCTAATCCGGAACTCCCAGTCCGTTCCTCTGTCACACACCCTTGGCAACCACAAGTCTGTTCTCTGTATCTGTGGGTCTCTTTTTGTTTCATAGATAGGTTATTTGGGTCATATTTTAGATTCCGTGTATATGCTGTCATATGGTATTTGTCTTTTTCTGTCTGGCTTACTTCACTTAGTATGATAATCTCTAGGTCCATCCATGTTGCTGCAAGTGGCATTATTTTCTACTTCGTGACCATGCGAGCATGTGTGCTTGTGGGTATGAATGTGAATTAACATATCGCAGCTCTGTAATCGAGTCTCTTTAGACTAGGACCCTGAAAGTATCTAAATGCTAGGTGTGGAGTTTGGGGAAGGGCTGTGGTTATTTGGGAAGTTAAAATAAAATTAGGACTACTAGGGTTGGGGCAGAATCTTTGGGAATAGGGGCCATTCCATAATGGACTAAGCATTTGGAGGGACTCGGTTCCTTTAAGGCTTTAGCAGATGTGTTGGTTTTCATTTCTTCAGTTTTGCAGCAGTAGCATTATTTAGGAAGGGGAAACGAGCCACTGGAGGCAGAGTGGTGTGATCAGAAGCAAATAATTTGCAACATAGGATGTCCACTAGATTTTGCAAGGCATAGGTGGGTGGTACCTCTATCCCCTTCTCTCTCTGGATATGTATTTGCGATGCATTTAGCATTTAAAAATTTATGCCACTAGATGTCAGCAGCAACCTCCTAGGGTTCCCGTGGCCTTAATTTGTGATAAAATTGGTACTTGATTAGAACATCTTATCTGAGAATAGTAAGTACTTATTTTGAGCGTTCAGAACAGAAGCGGATTTTTTTTTCTGAGATATAAGAAGGAAGATTACAAACATCAAAAAATATTTAAACATTATTTTTTAAACTGGTTTTTGTTCACAGGTGACAAGTTACTTTTATTTCCAGTATTCTCTCTACCAGTGAGATGGCGTGAAGAAATATGTGTGAGGCTGAGTAATTTGTCACAAATTGTACCTGATGCCACAGCTTGACATTTCTGTTTTAATGCTTTATGATTCATTTATGTTGTGATTGCATGACTATTTGTGCTTTGGGCTTGTTTCACTATGTTTTTGCATAAGCATTTTTGGAGCTACAGCTTATCAGAAGGTGGTGTGGTATTAATTTTTCAGCACCCACATCTGTGCACTGTTTACTTGGTAATGTCTAAAGTTTCCTGGATCTGTGCTCTGTTGTTACAAGCAACTCAGAATATTTTGATAGATGCCAAGGAGCATTATGGGCGTTTGCTCACCAGTTGACAAGGAAAACAACCCAGAGATATGAAAAAATGCTATTTTCATGAATTGGAATACATAGAATTTTTTAGTCCTTAAAAGAGCAGGTAGAAGTATCTTCGATAATGTTATTTTAAATAATGCAGTTATTATCTGGTCAAGCTGAATTCACATTACCAGAAATATTTAGACTAATCTGTTGGATTTTAGTCATCAGTTGGAACTCAGTCTTAGGTGACTGGCTATGAGTTGACCAAGCACCAAACAAATGTTTAAATGATTACGAAAACAGTGGAGTTGTTCTCCTTTCTCTCTTTTCGAAAAATTCTACTTTCAATGCATTTTAAAAAATACCTTAAAAATGCCTTAGCAAAAGTTAGAGAAAAGATTTCCTGTTTTTCCTTTTTTTTGGTTGCACCCGTGGCATGCTGAAGTTCCTTACCCACTAGACTACCAGGTAACTCCTAACATTTCCTTTCCTGAAACCAGTTTTATCAAGGAAAATACTAATGTAGATGTTATGCCCTTAACACTTTTAAGATTTTTAAAAAATTGTTTTAGTGGGTGCAGTGAACAACTAACTCAGCTAGTACAAAGGCTAAAGAAATACTTGCTTTCATATCAAAGCTGTTATATTTGAGAATTATTGGTTTGCTTTCCTAAGATTATCAGTAGGTTTTGTGTTTTCTGTTTAGAACTATTCTTGAAAAAGAGTTAACCAAGATTTTTCCCCAAGACTGTGATTGTTATTCTTTAATTATGTTTGTGGGTGATGAGGCAAACATTTGAAATCATGCTGCCATTACTTGACCCATGTAATTTCCTGGCACAAAGCAGGTGCAGTGAGTAAGTGTGTTCACAAATGGAAGGCGTATTATTAGCCAGATGTTCAGCTAAGGCACTCCTGGCATTGAACCTGGTGTGGAAGAACACAGCTTGCTGGCTCTGTAACAGCCACCCTATGCTTCTAGTACTTAACCCGCTAGAATAAGGTCAAGGCTGGTATGTGACTGGGGCATCTGTCCTCATTCTATGACTTTCTTCATCATTTGCAAATAGTTCAGTGACACAGATGTACGTGAAGTATTTTGAGTTAGAGATGCTGTCAGTTTCAAACAAACTGTTTTAGCTCTACATTAAGAAACTACCTCCCACTTCCATATGCACCAGCGCCTTTCTCCTCAACATGTTCATTTTCCTGTGCATTGACGCAGATTAAGTTATACAGAGGGTCAAGTTCCCTTTGGGCAGTTCCAGAAATCTGAACAACTCAGCCTGACTTTCAAAGACCACTCTGCTGCTGCTGCTGCTGCCGCCTCCCAGATCCTCCCAACCTCATTTTCACCTGATTTATCAGCCGGGTGTCACTTCAGAGCCCATACAAACCTGGCTGATCCCCATGCCTGTGTGACTGACTTATCCCTACTTTGATGACTTTGCATTTACTATTACTTTTTTCTCCCCTCCATGACTTCCTTATTCTTCGTTTCAGAGAGTAGGATGTAGCAGGGACATTTTTCAGGAGCCAGATGGCCTGCATTCAAATCCCAGATTGTTGATTTATTATTATCTTTTTGCCACCTGACCTTATGCAAGCTGTTTAACCCAGGGGATCCCATATTGCTTTCTTCTATGAAACTGTTGAAGAAAAGTACTTTAGTAATTGAGTTAATATTAACTTAGGATATCAACATTAACTTAAAATAGATACCGACATTTAGTAAGTGCTTAATTTAACTGTTATTTCTGTCAAGTCTCAAAATTCACTTCCATAAAATTTAGTATCAACATACTTATTCTTCATACAATGATTATTAACCTCGTCGGTATGTATTTGCAGCTCTGCCTGCTTACTTCACCAGTACTTTTGTATTTGGCCATTTATGCAACTTGGCATACTATTTTCCACCTCAAGAAAGTAGGAGAATAATACTTACCATTTCCATACCTAGGGTTATTCTGAAGGTCAAATTGGGGAACGAGAGTTATAACAAGATTGGTTATATTATAATTCATCCTGCTTTTGTTATGTATCAGAAATGGAAGTAGGAGATTTACTTACCTTGAGTGATCACATAACACCGTACTTGTGTTGGGTGGGTCATGGCCGAGGAGGCGATGAATTCACATTTAGAATTATTGAGGATAGGGAGATGACAAAACAAAATCAAACAGAAATGGAAATATGGAATTGAATTCAAAGAGAAGTTACAACCTGAGATGGAGTTTGGAAACTTAGGGAATTTGCCTGAAGCTTTGTAAGAGGATGAATGACTCATCTGAGAGAGAGGGTACAAACAGGGGAGATTTTTCATGAGAGAAGGCCATCCCCCCACACTCACTACACACACACACACACACACACACACACACACACACACACACCACACACTGATGAGAGGAGTGAAGCTCATGGTCATGTGCTTCTCCAGTTTTTGTGAAGATAAGGTGTATAATGTTTTGTTGGAGCCAATGTATTCAAAGTCCACAGTTGCAAATAGCCTCCGACATAAAATTATTATGTCTGAAAATACTAGGACAGATAAAATTACTCTTGTCCCAACTTATTATTTTTTTTTTAGTGCTGCACCTGCAGCATGTGGAAGTTCCCAAGTTAGGGATCCAATAGGAGCTGCAGCTGCCAGCCTACGCCACAGCCACGACAATGCCAGATGCCACAGATTCGAGCTGCATCTGGAACTTACACCACAGCTTGCAGCAACACTGGATCCCCAGCCCACTGAGTAAGGCCAGGGATTGAACCTGCATCCTCAAGGATGCTAGTCGGATTCTTAACCTGCTGAGCCACAGTGGGAAATTCCTCTTGTCCCAACTTTTGAACTGACATAAATATCATTAACAAAGACAATTAATCATTTAATTAGTATGTTACTGTCCATTTTTCCTGAAAAAAGTTTGATGTTTGATCTAATTGGCGGTAGGATAGCTGGGCATAGATCAGATAGTCGATCTTTGTACAGGACGTGTGAAGGGCTTGGAGATCATGATCACAGAGATCATTTTTACTGCACGGGCAATAAACAGCTCGTTTTCCATTATTAGGATATGCTTAGCTTTTGAGGCTTTTTCTTACGTATTCATTAAAATTATTAAAAACTTGATAGATCGGTATTCTCTGTTAGCTCTCACAAAACTTGTGATAGACATTTCGTTTCAGGAAGCTAGGAAACACATTCATTCTATGCGGTACTGGAAAGTTATGAATAATAATAATAGAAAATATTTATTGACTGCTTCTTTGATACCAGGCACTGTTCTAAACACAGCGTGGAGCATTAGGGCCTGCTCTTATCTCTGTTTCAGTTTTGTCATTCATACTGTAGAATAAACACCCAGTGAGCAAAACTCATTGGCACAAGTCTGAAGATTGTCTGGGTGGTTTACGCTGGTCTTAGCTGGGTTTGTTCAGATTCTCTGCAGGCAGCCGGAAATGCAGCAGTGGGCTTGTTTTGCTGATCTTGGCTGGGTTCTTTCATGTCTCTGTGATCTTGGCTAGGACAGACTTGCCAGTTTGGCTTTGCTCTATATGATCTCTGTTCCCTCAAGAGTCTAAACTGAGCTTGTCCTTCTAGCGGTATCAGAGCTCTGAGAGAAAAAGAGCAAAAATGATAAAGAGTCAGAATGAACACAAAGCCATTTCTGTTGGCCAAAGCAAATCTCCAGGCCAGCTTGGAATAAGGAGATGGGAGAATAGACTCCATCATTGGATGAAAGGAGTTAACAAAATCACGTTGCAGTTGGTTGGTTACAGGAGCGTGGGGAACTGGTGTCATTTTTACCGTCCATTTACCAGAATATCCATTCCAAATGTGGGAAAACTGAAATGCGCTGAGGTTAAATAACTTACTGCTGGGGTGGACTTGAGACCTTCACCTGGCCTATAAGGGAACACGATTTCCCAGGACCCAAGGCCCAGTGACTGAACAGGGGTAAACAAGTTAATCACAGCCCTTCCATGAGATTTGTTATACAAGAGAAAGTTTCTTCCTTAAGCGTCAAAACTTATCAAGATATTATCTTAGAGTTGCCGGTAATCTTTCCTTCTGTCATTTGGAAAGGATAATGAGCCAGCTGAGGGGAAAAAGAGAGAGAGACACAGACAGACAGACAGACAGACAGACAGACACACACACACACACACACACACACAAAAGAGACAAGAAACAGAGAAGAATGGGCAAGTATCAGAAAGATGCAATTGTATTATCTGAACCAGCTGATCCAGCCATGCTTGAGACTTTAAGCTCACCGGTTTCTTAAAACAATACATTTCTATTTTGTTATTAGTTTGGTCTGACCAAGGTGTCTATCACTGGACGTCTAAACTAGTTTAACTAACCATGATGGATTATTTTGCAAAAATGGCTGTAGGTAGCAATGTATCTGGTCCGCATGCTCCTCCTGAACCTCCTTGGCCCTCCCCACCAAGAAGTGAAGACTGCTTTCCCTCCCCTTGAACCTGAGTGGCTTTGAGTCTGCTCTGATGACATAGCAGGACTGCAGAAGCTGATGCTATGGGATTTCCAAGGCGAGGTTGTATGGCATATATAGAATCCTCCTGACCTTCGTTCTTTCTGGACCCTTCCCTTCGTTCTTTCTGGACCCTTCTCACCGTGTTGTGAGAAGCCTGGGTCTCGTGGAGTAGCCAAGGTGTTTCGGCGAGAGCCTCAGAGCCCCATAGCCAGCCTCGTGTGCCAGCCCTGTGAAGAAACACGACTTTAGGTGATCCCAGCTCTCAGCCTTGGGACAGTTCAGGCAATGGTGAGTGGAACAGAGAGGGACTCTTCCCCACCCCCGCCATGCGTCCTGCCCAAGTTGCAGATTCATGGGCAAAACAAATGTCACTGATTTAAGGGACTAAATTTTGGGATAGTTCATTAGGCAGCCGTGGATGTAACTGCAGCACTTACCCTGGAGCTCCTTCTCAGGACTCTTTTTCTTACTAAAACATATGCCAGACCCCGCCCCCACCCAGTGACCGCCATTCCACTTTGACCTGTGCCTTCATTTAAACTTACTTTGACTTGCCAAGCACATGTGGACATTTTTCGTCAACGCTTGTTCCCCACCTCTCTCCTGATCCCCACTGTCTTTGTGATGTATGGAAACGAAACTGGTTGAGGAAGTTGGGTTGGGGTTACCCTTGTTGCTCTACGACGCTAATAAAAGGCTGGGAGTCCCGACCCAATGAATTCTACTTCCATTTTCTAGCGCTAGGCCGTTAAATATGGTGGCCACTAGGCACTTGTGATCATTTATAGTTGAATGCATTAAAATTAAATAAAATTAGCCACTCAGTTCTTTAGCGATACTAGCTACATTTCAAGTGCTCAAGATTTATATGTAACTGCTGGCTAACATACAGAAGAGCGCAAGGTCATAGAACACTTCCATCATCTCACTACGGCTTTTTTTGTGATTGTTCCTTAAGTAATTATTTAAAAACATTTTATTGACGTAGAGTTGACCTAACAGTGTTTCAGGGGTACAGCAAACTTTCTACTATGTTGCCATGACCAGCACTGCAGGGCAACGGGGAAGTCTGGAAGAGGGACAGCATGGTATAACAAGCACAAGACTCTTCTACGTTTAGAAAGTGGGGGACCAGAAGGCACTCCGCTCCGCAGAACAAAAGGCCCTGGGCTTTAGCCCACACGACTTTTATTAAGGAAGGTGCCCTATGTAGATTAGTGGGCAGGAGCAGGCACAGGCAATGGCAAGCCTACCCCTTAGTGAATAATAAAGGGAACTGTTAGCACTGGTGCGTACCTGTAGCTGCATATAGTGCAGCTGCTTAGATATTAGCATAGTTTATGCATAATGTCTTTGAAGGAGACCCTGTACTTTATAACTCTGAGTCAGCAGATATTTGCCTTCTGCAGAGTTCAGCTGTTCAGTGGTCTCCAACAGTATGTGTGTACATACATATATATATTCTTATGTGTGTGCATATATATATACACACATTCTTATGCCTGTGCGTATATATATATTCTTGTGTGTATGTATATATATTCTTATGTGTATGTATATATATATTCTTATGTGTGTGTATATATATATATATATTCTTATGTGTGTATATATATTTATTCTTTCTCAGATTATTTTCCATTATAGGTTATAATTGAGATATTGATATTGATAAGATATTGAATATAGTTTTCCCTGTTCACTATGTTCTTTTGAATGGTGCTGCTCTGATTTGCCGCTTACACACATGGTCCGAGGCTAACTCCTTTAAAGACTGGCTTACCACGGCAAAAATCTTAAGACCCTGAGCAGAGATCTAAAGGCTGTGTCTCCTAGGTGTGAGCTCCAGGAGAGGGCAGAGATAGGAAGCTCTGCTCTAGTTCATAAGGTTGCCTTTGGTCTACATTCACAGGGAAAGGTTGCTCTTTGTAACCTTCCCTGCATTCTTCCCTAGCCCCCGGATGTGTGCATAATGGTTTATTTTCTCGGCTACATAAGTTCTGTTTCTTAAGTCCTACCTGACTTTCAGAATAATTCAATTCACACAAGTCATCCTATAACGAAAGTTGTCCCTCTGGAAATACTGCGGGGCTCGAGTCCTCCTGGGCACTCGGAGCTTCCGTGGACTTGAAAGTGAACTCTGGCTGAGGAGGAGTGGTTATTACTCCCTTAGAAAAGAAAAAGAATAACTTTCCGGCAAAAGGGCCTTTATCCTCCCAAGGTGTATGTTTTCTTGAAAGCTTGTTTATTGATTTTCCTGGGAACAACTGAGCTTGCAAGCTATAAAAGGAAAAAAAAAAAGCAAATAGAAGCAGACAAATAATATCAACAATCAACAAATTTCTTCATCAGCTTTGTCTCATTTGTAGTCAGTCATACAGGGCTGTGAAATGAAACCTACTACATGCCCCAATCCCAGTGTAATTCTGGAGTCCGCAGAATTGAGTCCATCAAAAGGGAAAGCAAATACTTTTTAGCTGTCAAGCAAAGGTCCATTCCCATTATAAAAGGGACTGTGCCTGAATTGATATCATTGTGTGAGGAAGGTTTAGAAAGTGGGAGTGAAGGAAACTTTGCCGCTCAGTGGGATGGTACTGGGTGCAATTGAAATGGTGTTGATTTTGATTTCTGATCAGTCACTCACATTGCCTGAAATAAACTTCACTAGCACTGGTCCTATGGGAAGACCTCTTCTTCAATTTATGATCCATGTGATAACCCTTTAAAAAAGTCCTATAATCAGGTAATTTTGGAAAATGCTGAATTTTATATCTCCCTCCTGTAGTTTTACGATACACATTAGAATATTAGTCTCTGAAAATCCTGCTGTAAAGAAACCTGTTTAACTTTGTTTAACCCAGCATTTCCACAAATTAGTGGCCCATGGAAGCTTTATACTTTGGTGTATTTTTATGTAACGCCCTCTGCATCCAGAGAGGTGGTTTCAGTGAAGCACACTTTTTGTGAAGTGTGGCTTTCGAGTAAAACAGGAATTCCCAAGAATGCTCGCTTTATTTATTTTTTCTTATTTTATTAGTATTTGTTAAGTCGTATGACTGTCCTCGCAGCAATGGAAGTGCCTCGGCCAGGGATCGAATCTGAGCCACCACTGCGACCCACGCCACAGCTGCGGCAGTGCCGGATCCTTTAACCCACTGCTCCAGGCCGGGGACTGAGTCCTTTCCTCTTCAGTGACACAAGTCACCACAGTCAGATTCTTAATCCGCTGTGTCTGGTTGGGAACTCCAGGAGGGCTTGCTTTATGACACACAGGTTACCTGCTGAGAACGTCACTGTAGCCATTCGCATCTGTCCACGCAGATTAATTTTCCTCAGTCAGAAGGATCCCAGAACCCTGGTAGTGGGACAGGCCATGACGTGGAATGTTTTCTAGAGAGGACTGTTTCAGGAAGGTTCCTGGGGAGTCAGAGGATGGCCAGCCTTCTCCGGAAAGGTCTTTCCTGAGGCTTTAGACTTTCAAAACTGTGTTTCTGGGAAGGTCAATTTTCAAAGGCATCAAAAAGTAGATGATTAGGTGAAGAAAATTTTAATAGCTCCCGTGACTTCCAGATAGTGTTCAGTCACTTCCTTACCCTTTGCAAGTATCCATTTCTCAGAAGAGTAGGTCACTATCACCACTTTGCTTTCTCACCAACCATTCACTCTTTGACTTGGAATGATCTTTCATTCACGCTGTCACTCCAGTAAAACACCTCTTTCTCAGATAATCAGTTTTTTTTTTTCTTCTATTTTCTGAATTTAGAAAACTCTTCCTGGATGAACTTATTGCCTCTATGGTTTTGGATTCTACCTAACTGTCCTTAAGTTCCACATGCCTATCTCCAGCCCAGGGCACTGTTCTGAGCTTAAGAATTTATTCTCTTAGGCATCTCAAACTTACATCCAAAGCTGATCTTAAAAACTTGTGCTGTCATCCTCTTCCTCTGTGGATCGTTGGAAGAGCTGTTATTCACCTCGTCACCCAAGCCAGCAACCTGGGAGGCATCCGTGATCCCCCCCATTTGCTCGTACAGCCCCCCTCCCCACAATCAGTTACTTTCCTCAAGATATTGCCTCTCCCTCGAAATCCAAATTTCCTCCCCTGCCATAGGTTCCAGAGTCAAATCACAGCACTTCTGCTTAACATCTGGGGGATCTTAAACAAGCTTTCTAGTCTCTTATGTCTCAATTTCTTTTTTGTTCAATGGGGATAAGAGTAATGCCTAAGTAAGCCTGTGAAAATGAAACGGGTATAAACTAGGGGAGCAGAGAGAAGACTGAGTTGATTAAATTGACTTTTCTGTCTCTCTAATGGAGGGAAAAAGTACTTATTTATTAATAGGGGAAATTCTTAATGGCTTAGTTAGTGTTTTCATAGGAGCAACTGTCTTTTAAAATGCTGTGGTAGTAAATTAAAAAAAATAAGGTTAGGATATGGTTGTAATTCATGGGAAAATCATTTATTAATAGTATTCTCCTTTCATTACTCAATTATGGGCTATTGGCAGGAAATAAAAGGAATCGAATTATCTTCACCACCCTTTGGGCCAAAATTGATTGTAGGTGTGATGAAGTAGATAAAAAAGAAAGACCCTTAATCCCTAGGACATTTGTATTATCTGTTCAACCAGGCCGTTGTGAAGATACCTGCATCTTATAGGGTCAGGCAGTAGGAATACCGCTGACACAATGTCCCTTGGTTATGGATTTCAGACTATTTCCTATAAGTCTCTTATTTTTTGCTCACTAGCTAAAAGCCCTTTGAAATCATATCACACATAGAGAACACTGTGCACAGCACAGTGTGGGGGAGTTACAGAGTTACGTGTACTCAGGCCGACCACCATCAAAAGAAGAATGCAAGACTGATGATGGTCATTCCTTCTGTCAGTAAATTTCATTGGCCTCCTAGTATGGACCACTGATTCTGGATGTGGGGGATGAGGTGGTCTACAAAAGAGACAGAAATCCTTGCCCCACTGGATCCTGTGTCCCAATAAAAGGAGACAGACAGTAAACAAAATAAATAATTGTACTGTATTTTTTTTTCTTTTTTAAGAGCCACCCCGACAGTATATAGAAGTTCCCAGTCTAGGGTTGAATCAGAGCTACAGCTTCTGGCCTATGCCACAGCCACAGCAACTTGGGATCTGAGCTGTGTCTGTGATCTACACCACAGCTCATGGCAACACTGGATCCTTAATCCACTGAGCAAGGCCAGGGATCGAACCTGCATCCTCACGGATACCAGGTGGATTCATTTCCACTGTGCCACAACCGGAACTCCAGTTGTACTGTATTTTAAGCAAGGGCTATTGCTTGAGATGATTATTGTACACCTGTAAATGTAATAAAATTCATTAAGTAATTAAAAAACAAACAAAAAAAATAAACAAGGGCTATGGAGAAAAGTATAGCAGGAAGGAGGAGGTACAAGGCATCTTATAATAACATTAGAATTGCGTGTCAAGGAGTTCCCACTGTGGCACAGTGGGTTAAGAATATGGCTGCAGTGGTTCTGGTTTGCTGTGGAGGCAGGGGTTCAATCCCAGGCCCGGGAACTTCCATATACCTTGTGTGTGGCCATTAAAAAAAAAAGAATTGGGTATTGATTCATTTTAATAAAACACATGAGACAGATTTTCAAACAAGCAGGCACTCCTGGCTGGACTAGATGATGAGCAGGGCACCCCTTTCCTGTGTGTAAAGCTATTTAGCAGTCTAAATTATTTATTCATTTATTGATAACAGTCCTCCCCAAATTGTTGTTAAATACCTACCATGAATCAAGAAGTGTGTTAATTTGTAGACTTACAAAGATAAGCAAGGTATCTATATATCTATATTAAAGATAATAAGTATATCTATATTTAAGATATATAGATATCCTTCACAGAACTTAAAACCCAGAGCAGGAGACCAACAATTTAGCAGTCACACCAGCGCCATGCTCTGGGTATTCCAAGATGCTGTGGGTATTCATAGCCAGGGCAATGGTTGTGAATGCTAGGACCTGATTTTATTATTCAGGCAAAGTGGAATGAGAGAAGACATTCAAATGAGGAGAATTGCGTTTGCAAAATTTGGAAATATGTGAGCATGAGATTTGGGGGGAGCTAATGAAAATTACCTGGGACTATATAACTCAGAGGGCAAGAATGAAGATTGAGAGATAAAGCTGAGAGAGTGACAGGGGCCAGGTCTTAAACAATCTGGTAAAACATCTTAATGGATTTGGATTTTATGCCACGTTCAGCAGGAGCCACCGCATGGTTTTGAGTAGGGACTTTATTGGATTTCTGGTTAGTAAATGAAAGGAATGAGGGCAGAGATGAGGAGGATCAGGGACTTGAGAGAAAGAGAGTCTTGTCATTTGTTCAGCAAGAAGGAATCTTCAGCCTGTTTACTGATAGAAGAAAAGTGAGGAGAAAAGGAGAGGGTGCAAGATGCAGGGAAGGAGGCTCTGTAAACAGTTGGACTTCTTGAACAACTGAGAAGGGAAGCCATACAGAGCAGTGGTGGTAAATTAATTTTCAGTTTAATTTTATCATGAAAATTTCTTAGTCTGCATGGGCGACCAAAACAAAGACTGCATGGCTTAAACAATAAGCCTTTCATGTTCTGGAGGCTGAGAAGTCCTAGGTCATGGTGCTAATAATTGGCTCCTGGTGCGGCCTTCTTCCTGGCTTGCG
>PVHT020000257.1:11643841-11664141 GCA_004024745.2 Catagonus wagneri | reverse complement strand
AGAAGGGAAGCCATACAGAGCAGTGGTGGTAAATTAATTTTCAGTTTAATTTTATCATGAAAATTTCTTAGTCTGCATGGGCGACCAAAACAAAGACTGCATGGCTTAAACAATAAGCCTTTCATGTTCTGGAGGCTGAGAAGTCCTAGGTCATGGTGCTAATAATTGGCTCCTGGTGCGGCCTTCTTCCTGGCTTGCGGACAGTGGCTTTCTGGCTATGTGCTTACATACTGGAGAGAGGTGGGGGGAGAAAGAAAGAGAGAGGGAGAGAGAGGGCAAGCTTTCTGGTGTCTTGTCTTATAAGGGCACTAATTTCACTGTGAAGGTCTCACCCTCATGACCAAGTTATCAGCCAAAGGCACCACCTCCTAATACCATCACATTAGGGATTAGGATTTCAACATTTGAATTTGGGTGGCAAAACAGACATTCGGTCTGTTGCAGAAATAGAAGGAAAGAGTAAAAAGTATATGTGGAAATCTAGAAATGTCTAAGTTTCGTGGCCAGAAGTTAGAAGGATTCGCTATGGCAGCTTCCATTTGTTCTGTGAAGTCATGGTGCATCACAGATGCCTGGGTTATTTAATTACAGTAGATTTTTATGTAATTCCCTTGTTCCCACCATTTCTCCAAGAGTGGCCTTCTGGCTTCTCATCAGCCCTGAAATCTTCTCAGTAAGTTTGTTTATGGCTTAAGATAGTTAGAGCCAATGTCTCTTGTTTTCAGTCTGCATTTCTGACTGATATATGATCTTAACACTTTCTGAGATAACAAATGTTAAGTCATCTGAGTTTCAATGTTTTGCAATATTTTAGGTACAATATTAACTAAGTGTTCTTGGCCCGGAACGTCGTTATGCTGAAAATAGGCATGCAGATATAAGTTCAAGACAATTTTCTGATGCTAAAACACAAAACGAGACATAAATTTGCAGAAAGGTCGTGTGAACTGATTCTAAGAAAAGATTATAATCTCAAGTAGGAAAAAGCACTTATTACAAGAATTAAAGATTTTAGTTCCGTGAAAATGTCCCAGGGCAGAAACAAAGGATTAGTAAATGAGGCAAATATGCAATAGCTTGCTGTTTTCATTTTTTTTCTTCCTTTTTTTTTTTTTTTGCTTTCTGCTTTTTAGGGCCATATCTGTAGCATATGGAAGCATATGGAAGTTCCCAGGCCAGGGGTTGATTCAGAGCTACAGCTGCCAGCCTACACCACAGCCATGGCAGCACCAGATCTGAGCTGCGTCTGTGACCTACACCATAGCTCACAGCAATGCCAAATCCCACTGAGTGGGGCCTGCCTCCCCCTGGGTACTAGTCAGTTCATTTCTGCTGAGCCATAATGGGAGCTCTGGGTTGCTGTTTTCTAAATAAGATTTCTCTCAATTTTTTTAAAAGAAATAATGAAGAGAGTTAATAGAATTTGGAACAGATATCTAGAAGAAAAGAAATTCTCTGTCTTCCAATGGGCAGCAATACACAACTATAATTCAATAGAATATAGCTCTGTAGTTCTGACTGTCTAGCCCTGTCTTTGAAGATATAATTCTCCATGGATTGAGTTGAAGGAGAACCAGATACATTATAGAGAGTAATTGTTAAAACTATTTATTTATTTTATTTTATTTTTTTACATAAGGCATTACTTTATAAAACTATATTTAACTAGATTTTACATTTAGGAAAGAGAAACTATACAGTCTCTTCATCTAGTGCATTTTTAAGGTTAAAAATGGCAGCTCATAATTTGATGACTTCATTTCAAATAATAAAGGCTTGTGCAAAGAAATACTCATATCCTGAAGCTGTATCACTAATTTATTGAGTCTAATCTGTCCCTTTGTCCCACCCTTGGTGGCTTTGAAAGTTACTGCTTGGTGTCACCATGAGCATAGATAGACTATGGCCTCCTGTTTACCTAGAGAGACAAATCACTACCCAGTTGTTGGAATCTTTGCCAATCATTTGGCTACCAGGTCATGGTTGCATGGCCATTGGTTATCCCACAAGGATGTCACTGGTGATTTAACAACGGACATATTGATAGAATAACAAAGGCAAAGTTGCATTGAGACAGTTTCAAGGAAGGATGGAAAAGACATTTGGATGGAAAGGACGGAAAAGGTGGGAAGGACAGAAAAGATACCTGTGTCTTTTTTCTATGAAACATGTTTTATGAATGATTTATTGATTTGAAATCAATCAAAATAACGTATTTGTATCAGGATTTTTTTTTTCCAAGCTGCAAGATCTGTAACTGTATTAGTTTCTTCAGCAATAGGGTGTGTTTCTGCTTTATATGGTGGTTATGGTCGCTTATCTTGATTAAGACCAGAACTCATTTTATCTCTAGTGTTGTTTTCTTTTTTCCAGCTTATTTATTGAGGAATAATTGACGAATATCTGACAAATGTATGTATATATATGTGTGTGTGTGTGTGTGTGTATGTGTTTAATGTATGTATAACGTATATAATGTATAATGTGTATAATGTATACACACACACATACACACATTGTGGAATAATCACCAAGATCAAGGTAATTGAATATCACTTTACATAGTTAACTCCTTTTTTTTTTTGGTAAGGATACTTAAGATCTACTCTCAGCCACTTTCAAATATGCAGTGCTGAGTATACTGTGTTGTTAACTGTAGACATCACATCATACCTTAGATGCTCAGAACCTACTCTTCCTGAAAGTTTTTATCCTTTGACCTATATCTCATTTTCCTCCCCATTCAGCCCTTGTCAACCACATCTCTGTTTCTGTGCAATCACTTTTATTTTAAGGCTCCACATGTAAGTGATATCATACATCTTTGCATTTCTCTGTCTGGCTTATTCCACTTAGCATCTAGTGCCCTCCCGGTTCATCCATAGTGTCACAAATGGTAGAACCTCCTTCTTTTCTAGGGCTGAATAAGATTCGATTGCATATAAATACTTACCACATTTTTTTTTTTTTTATCAAGTCAGTGCATCGAAGGACATTTTGGCTGTTTTCCTATCCTGGTTATTGTGAATAATGCTGCAATGAACATGGATGGAAATGTAGATATCTCTTAGAGATATTGATTTCATTTCCATCGTATGTAAACCTAGAAGTGGGATTGCTAGATCATATGGAGGTTCTGTTCTTAATTTTTTGAGGAACTGTCGAACTGTTTCCATAATGGTCATACCAATTTACCTTCCCAGCAACACTGTGTCAGGATTCTCTTTTCCCCACATCCTGGCCAGCATTTGCTATAGCCCGTCTTTTTGTTGATGGCCATCCTGACAGGTATTGGATGATATCTCATTGGGGTTTTGATTTGCTTTTCCCCAACAAGTAGTGATGTTGAGCACCTTTTCATTTACCTATGGGCCATTTATGTGTCTTCTTTGGAAAAATGTCTCTTTAGGTCCTTTGCCCATTTAAAAATTGGATTATTTGCTTTTTTTTTTTGCTATTGGGTTGTATAAATTATTTATTATTTTAGATATTAACCTCTTATCAGATATATGATTTGCAAATATTTTCTCCCTGTAGGTCAGCCCAAGTATTTCATAAACAGATGAAAACTTTAGCAGCTGATATGACACACTACTCTTTGTAAATTCAAGCATGTGTCACATTCTGAGAACCTAGTCTCAACATATGTAGACCTCTATTTTGTTACATATTCCGTTTTCTGGAAATGTGAAATTCCTAATAAAACCTTTCAAATTATGAGTTTATCTGATCAGAATATTATAATTATTATTAGAATGGAGAAGAAAAAAGGAGGGTTAAGTCAGTGCCTGGAAAGTGATTTGTACTGTCTTACCCATAGATAAGAACTTTTACCCATGCCTTCTGGCCTGTGGTTTATAACTGGTCTCCAGCTTGGAGATCTGAATATGTTTGACCCATGATACTGAGAAATCTGATGGCAGCATTCCTTTCCAGTCTTTGCACATCTCTGACCTGTGTCTGCCGTCTTTCTTATAGATTCCTAGTATAAGGTCTGACCACCTAAAGTTGTGAAAGGCAGTCAGCTTTTGTTGTTTAATCCTGTAGAAAAGCCCACTAAGAATGTGTCGTCCAAAGTGTTGTCCAAGCCTTTTTTCATTCGAGATTGATTGCCAATTTTATCTAGTTCAGTGGGATTTTTAGAAGATGAGCAGAACATTATCAGGTGATTAAAACCTACTGCCAGAAACAGTAAAATTGGCTTACCTGTTTTGTTAGAGTATTATTTTGATGTACATGCTAATAATATGATTCACTTTCACAGCTGATACCAGACCTCTCCTGTTTATTCATGGTGATTGCATAAATTTGGGCCGTTTTTCTTGGAGTGAGGTTGATGGTGTTGGTGCCAGTTGGGGAAAACTTAACAGTATCAGAGCGGAGGGTAATATTGGGGTCGTTTGCCCCATATTCCATCACAAATATCTGTTCCTTAGAAGTCTATCGTTTAAATGTCTCCTTTTCCTGGAAATTATGAAGCATTGTATAACAGATCATTTAATAACTTAGGCTGCTTACAACAGACAGCAACATTACTTGCATAAGATGTGATTCCGAGAACTTCTGTTTTTTTAATTTGTCATTGGGATAATAAACTAGAACTGACATACTTTTAAACCAAAAGAAAGTGAAAGCTTGCCAGCTTCCCTATTGTGTTTCACTGTCTCTGACTTACGGGTCTAAGAATAAATGCATACAACAGAGTGTGCTGAGCTGCACGCTGAGGTTTTATTCACTTCCTTGCTGGAGGAAAGTGCTCTTATAAAAACAAGTAAAGCATACAAAGGGAGGTAACAGAATAAGTAATTTTACAGTAAAAGTGTGGAACCGTAAACCTACTTTTGCTCGGATGTCCTTGGTGTTACCCAGTTTGCACCTTCCCGAGGACCCTCAACTGGCTGGCTGGCTAAAGACTTGGTGAATCGAGAGACATGAAAGTGGATGGCTCTCAGAACGAATGGATATGTGCATATGTATAAATGATTCACTTTGCTGTGCACCTGAAACTCACACAACATTGTAAGTCAACTATACTCCAATAAAATTAAAAAAAAAATTAATGGCAGGCTACCTAGTGCCTAGTTTTGAAATGCTCAGAGAGCTATGTAAGTAGTAGCTAATGCTAGGACAGAGGGAGGCAGGGGTCGATGCCAGGATAAGACAGTTTCAATAGGTGTGTGCAGTGAAGCAAATAATGAAGGTAGACACTGATGGTATAGGAGTCAGATCTTAGGGCTCGGTTGGAAAAGGGAGTGTGTGTGTCACAAAGTTAGGTGCCAGATCAGTTATCTCCTTGCGCTGATATGGCCTTATATGTTGTCCTCTCAGCTAGAGTTCCTTCCTTCCTTCCTTCCTTCCTTCCTTCCTTCCTTCCTTCCTTCCTTCCTTCCTTTCTTTCTTTCTCTCTCTCTCTCTCTCTCTCTCTCTTTCTTTCTTTCTTTCCTTCTTTCTTTCTTATCTTTTTTAGGCCTCACCCATAGCATATGGAAGTTCCCAGGTTAGGGGTCAGATCGGAGCTGTAGCTGCCGGCCTGCAACCACAGCCACAGCCACACCAGATCCGAGCCGAGCCACGTCTGCAATCTACACCACAGCAAACAGCAACACCGGATCCTTAACCCACTGAGCGAGGCCAGGGATAGAACCCATGTCCTCATGGATACTAGTTGGATTTGTTACTGCTGAGCCGAGATGGGAACTTCCAAGAGTTTCTTCTCTGTGAGGGTGGCAACCTTGTTTTAGAATTGTCTCCTCATTTCACAGCTGCTGGGAGGTTACGAAATGAGATCAGCTATTGCCTGAGGATCTCTCTCGAAGTTCTCCTGTGAATCGCTGCCCTCTTTAGGACTGTAATAAGCCCAGGACCACCCACTTTTTCAGAAGACATGGGACAGGGCAGAGAGCAAACCACCTTCTTTAGGATCAGAGTTTACTTTGGTTCATTCATTAGTCTAGTGTTACCACCTGCTTCTGTGACCTTAAACACTGTCTTTCTAGACTCCTAATGTCTTTATAAGCTTTTCATCTTCTGAAGATGACTCTGACACTCCTTATTTTCCCACTTGATCCAAGGCATCTCTCTGATCCATAGTCCCAGCTCCCTGTCCTGGAACTTGACCTCTGACTGGGAGGACCGTGTCCAGTTTTCGGTTCTTTCCACCCCATTCCATCCCTTTCAAGCTAACATCCTGATGAATATTGCCTTCATTTGTGTGAATGACATGTATATAACCACTGAGACTTCTGTTGAATAATTAGGGTTTGGTTGCAGTTGGCACTATGGGTAGATAACTTAACACTCTGCAGAATAGAGCACTGTAACTGTCTTAATGGGTGTTGTATCACTGATTTAAATTCTGTTGCACAGTTTATTAAATCATATGTGTTGGATAGGTTCCCGCCTCTGAGACATGCTGCTAACGACATGATGTAGCATCTTATTTTTCCTTCAGCCAGTCATTTCCAATCATAGACTTGTGCCTATGATTTTAAAAATAAGCCACTAATTTACAGATAATTGCATGAGGAAAGTGACAGCAACATTATACTTGATCTTTGGCTGAAAAATCACAAATAAGAACTAAGGCCTTCAGGAGTTCCCATCGTGGCTTAGTGGAAACAAATCCGACTAGGAACCATGAGGTTGTGGGTTCGATCCCTGACCTCGCTCAGTGGGTTAAGGATCCGGCATTGCCATGAGCTGTGGTGTAGGTTGCAGACACAGCTCGGATCTGGCATTGCTGTGGCTGTGGTGTAGGCCGGCAGCTGCAGCTCTGATTGGACCCCTAGCCTGGGAACCTCCATATGCTGAGTGCAGCCCTAAAAAGACAAAAGACAAAAAAAAAAAAAAAAAGGAACTAAGGCCTAAGTTCTTCAGATCTTTTGTATGGGAAAGAATGTTTTCAGCACTATTAAAAACTTAGGTCAATGTCTTAAATTTTAAATAATTTATTTTTATGCAAACAAAATAGCTCTCCAGTTTGGCAGAATCATTTGTTTGGGGCTTTTGGGCTGACAGAATGCATGCTTCAACTTTGGCAGGGCTGTTTGACAACTATCCCCATATTTGGGAGTCTTCAGTTTCCTGGCTCCTTGTTAAACCTCAGTTTCAGGACATTCTATCTTTTTTTTTTGTCTTTTTGCCTTTACGTAGAGCCGCACCCGCGGCACATGGAGGTTCCCAGGCTAGGGGTCTAACAGGAGCTGTAGCCGCTGGCCTACGCCACAGCCACAGCAACGCGGGATCCGAGCCGCGTCTGCAACCTACACCACAGCTCACGGCAACGCCAGATCCTTAACCCACTGAGCAAGGCCAGGGACTGAACCCGCAACCTCATGGTTCTTAGTCGGATTCGTTAACCACTGAGCCACGAAGGGAACTCCAAGAACATTCTGTTTTTGCACAATCTTGAAACAATGTCATTGATCTTGAAGTCTTTCTAAAGGAGATTATTTTGTCAAGTAATGCTTTGTACAATTTATAGATTATTTTATAATTTTTAAGGCACAGGCATAAGTGTCATTTAACACTAAAAAAATAAAGTAGATGATTAAGAAGATGTTCTGGGTATCATAGAATTAGTCACACATATCCCCTGAGACCCTATTTTATTACTTGGCCAATGGTAAACTGTCATTACTTTTTAACAAGAAAGCGGTTAATATTTTACTCCTTCTTGAGAAAAAGATTTTCCCTGAAGGACTTCACCTTGGTATCCCTATGGACGTAGCGAAAGCAAATATGTTCTTAAAGAATGTTAAGTAATTTAATCAGAGAACATTTTGGTGAACTCAACCTGAGAACATTTCTAGGTTCACTGTAAATCTGTTAGCAGATAGAAGGAAGTGAATTATAAAAAGGTGGGAAGGATACTGAATTTTACCTTCAGTGTTTATTTCTCTCCCCGTATTGTTTGTCTGCATCTAGTAATCTATTTGAAGTAACAGTAAGGCAGCTGAGACCTCAGCCTGATTTGTCCCATTTGTGACTTCTGAAGAGAGGTCTTTCTCGGGACAAAAAAAAATCATTTCACCTGGCCCTGAAGGTTTCTGTTCTGTGTGAAGATCCACTGTCGATCTGTTTTGGGAACACTGGCTGATTCATCATTTTAAGTTGAAAGAGGGCTCTGGGGTTGTCTAACCCATCACCTTCATTTCAGAGGAGACAGGGAGGCCTGGGAAAGTGAAGGGCCCACCGGACTGGTGAGTGGCGTGACAGATGTGACATTCCAGCCTTCTGGGCCTCCCCTACATTTCTTTGTTTAAAAAAAATTATTTTATTACAGTTAGTTTGCAGTGTTCTTTCAATTTCTGCTGTTCCCCTACATTTCTTTTCTTTCCTTGTTTTTTTGTTTTTTTGGTTTTTTTTGCTTTTTAGGGTCACACCCGCAATACTTGGAAGTTCCCAGGCTAGGGGTTGAATCGGAACTTCAGCTGCTGGCCTGCAACGTAGGCCACAGCACCGCCATATCCAAGCCGTGTCTGCGACTTACACCACAGCTCATGGTAATGCTGGATCCGTAACCCACAGAGCAAGGCCAGGGATCGAACCCACATCCTCATGGATACTAGTCGAGTTCATTACTGTTGAGCCACAGTGGGAACTCCCCCCATGATTCTTAAAGTGGATCTTCACATAGTTTCTTGAAAGGGAAGCATAAAGAAAAGGGGCCTTGTAACCCAAGGTCAGTCAGTAGCTTAGGGATTTTGTAGCTGAGCTGTCACCAGAGTTTGCCTGAGGAAATGCGGAGAAGAGAGAAGGCAAGCAGAGGACTCAGGAGTCACGGGATAATTTGAGTTTATCCTAGGTAACTAGGATGCTGAGACTGGCTTTCTAAGTCTGGATTGTCCATGGGTAAGTAGGTACAATCTTATTAATGGTTTTGAGACATTGGGTACCTGCCCTGATATTTTCTCCAGTGGTTTCCTACCTCTTCTCGATTCGACCTTATTAAATGCACAACCTGAATATTACAATATTAATCAGGAGACTTTTTTTCTAGTAGTGTCTGTTTTGCAAACATGATCCTTGTGGCACATGTTGTATTATAATGTGGATCCTGGAAACCAAAATGAACAAACCACCACAGCAAAAAGCCTGCCCTTGAAGGCACTGTGGACCAACTGCTCTTTATCTCTGTTTCACAACGCTTCGAAATCACCTTCAAGGCTTGATGTCAGAAGGGCTGGCATGCCCCTCTGAGTTTTCTCACTGGGCTGTTAGAGTTTGCTAGAAAATGTGGTGACAGTTCTAGCTAAAGATAATGTTAAGATGAGGAGGAAACAAGACGTGTTGGAGGGCTGAAACGCACTTAGAGCTTCATAGTCTCGCCGTGATGGATTTAAACAGACGGTTCCCGCCGAGTTCTTAGCTCTGTCAAGCCCTGCAGGCCAGCCGGTCATCCCGGACTGGACTGCACAGTTTATGGTAATGGAGAATTTTATTCAGAACTTGAAGCGGTGGGGAACAAGAGGCAGGTGCCAGGGAAAAGGTCCTGGACCTGTGATTCCTGGTCTCTGCAGGGGGCTGAGGGGGCAGGTGCTGGGGTCCCTCTGGACTAATTTCTAGTCCCTCGTTGTGCTTTTCAAAGAAGTCAGATTCGCTGTTCACTGAAACGGAAACGTCGGTATTGGGAGCCACTTCAAGTCTAAATTGGCTTTTTTAATGAAGTTGAAGGCACCAGGGAGGCTCCTGGACGGATGGGAGGTGACCATTTTCAATGTTCTCTGGTCCTTTTTGCCAATTTTCCAGCCGTTCCCTGCAGGGGAACCGGGTTTCTTTCGAGAATGTTTCCGTGTCAAACTGACACTAAATCAAAAGCACAGTTAGCCCCAGCCTAGTCTTTTTAAGGGAAGAGAATTTTGAAGGCAGCCAGGTCCCCTGTGGGGAGCTGATGCAGAAGTGGGGAGACAGGAAGTAAAACCACCGTAGAAGCGAGGGAGTGGGAAGTCATGATTAAAAGGCTTTTGCGTTTATTTCAAAATATGTCTTTCTCTCCTTGTATGTCCTTTTCTCACTGCACCTCCTGTATTATTTGTTTTAGATGGTGAATATTTTGCTTTAGTTTCAAAGAACACAAATGGCCTTTGAAACATTTTTCTCCATGTCGTATTTCAGCCAAGACCCTCTAGGTCGTCATCCTTTACCCTACGTGCAGGACATTTTGTTGGCTCAAGCTCCTAGGTAGTGTCTGCGTGCTTTGCAACACACCTGAGTCATATATTAATGGATCAACACCTGAGTCATATATTAATGGATCAATAAAAGATGCCCTATTGTGTCTTAAAAGGATATTAAGAACTGGATGCTAACATGAAAAGACATTGGTGCTGATGGTGACCAGATCTCTTATCAGCAAAATATAGCTGAACATGTCACTCACTTTCTTAATAAAACTCCAAAGCAATATGTAAGATAGTGGATCATAGAAAAGATTATTAAATGTATAAATGTCAGTTCAGTTTTTTATGCAGATGGTACATGCCATCAGTTTCCCTTTCTTTCTCTTTCTTTCTCTCTCTCTCCCTTTCTTTCTTTCTTTCTCTTTCCCTCTCTCTCTTTCTTTCCTTCCTTCCTTTCTCCCTTCCTCCCTTCCCCCCTTCCTCCCTTCCTCTCCTCCCTTTCTTTCTCTAGCTATTTTTCTATTTTGCAAGATAAAGAAATTTGTTTGACTTTTTAAGTTGCACGAAATCAGAACTTAGTACTTACTTGTGAACATCGCTCTACAGGAAAGGAAGCAGATAAATATTATTTTCTAAAGAATTATTCAGCCGTGCATGAACACATGCATTTCTGTGAAGCAGAGTTTGTTTACTCTCAAATGTTTATCTCTGAAGGCTGTGAGGCTTTTTAATGCTTTAATGTGAACTGCATTGTGGCCCATTCTGTGCCATCGGCTAGGGATACTCCTTTAAGAAGTTTAATATCACAGAGCTTTGGACTTGACACTACTGAACAGAGAGCTATCACTAGCTCTTTAGATATCTTGTGGCCTTTTGTCGCAAAATAGCCCTGAAACAGAGTCTGGGTAAGTCTGCTGAAGGAATCATAATTTCTCGGTTTAAACCTAACCAAATAAATTATCGTGGGCAGCTTCATACTGTCTATTGAAAGCCCTTTTAACATTTTGGGGGGTATTAGATTGCAATTTCAGAAAATTTCACTTATTTCACAAATAATTATTCTGCTGGCGTCCTGGAACCTTCACTTGAGGTACTAGTCTTTCTTCTAAGTAAAGTATACCAAATAAATGTGTAAATCAATTGCTGTGAGACTTTTGTTTTCCATTAGTGTCTATACAAGGTGGAGCAATGACACAAAAGAGGGATGTTGGCTTCCTGAGATGACCTAGGACGTGTACCAGGAAAAGAGGGGACTCTTGTAGAAGGAGTAATATTTGCCAGATAAAAATGTTATGGGACAACATTCCAGAAAAAAGAAAATAACATGTGCAGAGTCATGGAGCCAAGAAAATATCATAGTATATTTAGGGAAGTGTCCATAGACCTGCAGTGTTTCCTGTTAGAATCTTGCTCTCAATCTCAGTATGCGTAAAGAGAACAAATTATCTTGCCTGCAGCAGCTGTGTGATACATGCTAAGGAAATGTCCTTTAATTACTCACTAAAGATAGTGACTTAGTATTGATTGCACAGTTCATTCTAGTGATAAAATGAATTAGGAAAATGTTCTGAAAACAAAAATATCTAAAACGTAATACTGTCAGATAAGAAGATGCGATGGTCTGGAAGGAACAGGTGTCTGCAAAGAAGGCCAAGTGCAGCTTTGGTACCATGGACTGTGGATCGTGGGAGAGTGAATAGGACAGATAGTGCTGTCAGGCAAGAGCTGTGTTTCTTTGAGGCGAAGAGGCACAGAATGAAGTTTAGGCAAGTCCATCCCAGGGGGACAAGAGGTCCATAGGACAGGATGAGAAGGACTCAGTGGAGAGAGAAACAAATAATGAGGGGGATAGGGCAAGGAAGAGACTGGTATAGGGACAAGGACAGTGTCATCCTGGCCATGTAGGTGCTCCCCAAGCCTGCTGAGGATGAGAAGTATAGGACCTGGGTGTTCATATGGAGACTGAGAATGTGACAACATCCTGCGCTGTGTGGAACCTCTCAGCAGATGGCATTCGTGTCATTTGTAGTCACCAGGACTGTGTCTTCTATTCCTAGCAATTTAAATATGGCAGCCAACAGGCCCCAGTGTTCTCCATGCCTCCCACTTTCTTACTACTTCTGGTAATTATCTCCTTGCCTAGCTCTCCCCTGCAGAACCCTCACAGCTCACGTTCCCTGGACTAGCCTAAAGTTTTTGCTTTTCCTTCAAGGGTTCTCCTGAAGAAGGGCAATCCGCTAAGAGCATTAGCAACTTCTCTCTCCCCCGGCATCCCTTTTTGCTTTGAATCCTGGAAAAATTAATTCTGAATCTGTTTCCCAGCTGAAACAACTCTGGAAGATCTTATGTTATATACTTCTATGTCCAAACGCCAGTCAGAGCTTTGTTGGATTTTCAGTGGTTATTTTCTCTTTCTTGATTTTTTTTTTTTCATTGCTTAAGTTTGTGCTTTGGTACTGTAGCTATTTTAGAAAGTCCTTTGAAGCCCTTTTGAAGTGGATGGAAAATTAGTAAGTGAAAGTAATCACATACCCTTTCTTATCTCCTGTGTCCTTGGACATAATCCTCTCAGTTCCTCTCTGCCTTGGGGCACATTTATTGTCAATGGGTCAATTTCACGTCTTCTTCTATCTGATGTTCTTTCTTAGTAACTCTCAGCATTTCATAGCTTTTAATTAAAAAATACCCCCAATCTTATTAGTGGAAATCTCTTTGTTTCTTCTCACTTTTCTCAAGAATACTTACTGTTTTATTTTTCTCCCGAAATCATCACCATTTCTAGTGATCAGGAAATAAAACCTTTCCATACAATGAATCTTCTCCAGATCTACTTTATCCTTAATAACAAGTCTCAGTCAACACCCCGTAGCACCTACCAAATAAATATTTTCTACTCTTCCATTTTTCTTGAGTTAGATGGCCTGCTTTCTAATTTCTACACAGTGGAGGTAATCTCTCTGTTGGAGTTATTTTCTCTTAACAAAGGTTATCCTTCCAAATTTCAAATTGCATATTGGACCCAGGAATACATGAAGATTATCATTTATAATTAAAGTTGCTTGGGGTCATTTTCCACAGTCTTTGAAACACATTTTAACCTAGAGCCAGGTTTTGCATGGCTGATAAGAATTGTCAAAGATGAACAATATTTTGAGGATCACTGATCTTTCTCTTGCATGAAAATAGTGTGATGAACTGGTTGCCCTGTGCTTTCTACTCCTTGACCTCATTGGTACTCCAGTTCCCATTATGAGGCCTGATTACTGAGTGTGAGGGCAGCTCCCACAGAGGGCCACCTGGACTCTTAGTCTGGTTCTAACCTTGGACTTCATTTCTTGGCTTTGACCCAAGATACAACTAACTATTGCTTTTCAGATTAGCAGCCAAAGTTCTCAGAATCAGCATTTGCCCTGCTCAGGGTTCTTAACCTACGGCTAATGACTTTGTCATTTCCTTCCTAAGTTTTCACTTTCCATTAATTGAGAGCTGGAATATTTGCTTGTACCATGTAAGCATATAAATGTTAGCATTCTAGAGAAATTAATAAATCCTTATTAAACTACTACCACTCCCCCCATGTAGGTTGTAGAAGCTGCAGTTGTAGTGTCCTGGAAATATTTCTGGTCTCAACTCCAACCTGATTTTAGAATTTGGAAAACTGGATCAACAGCTTAGGGGTTCTTTTGCGTCTGATGTTGAGTATAAGCCTTCTGGGATTTCTAAACCTGTACTTTGTAGTTTGTTTTACTAACTTCAGTAATTTTGCTTTTAAATCAAAATCTATTTATGGCTTCTGTATTCTACCCAGTTATATCTTTTGTTATTATATAGCAGTGGATAATTTTTTAGACTTACCTATTTAAGTCAGTTGTCTTGACAGGTATTTTTTAAACACTATGAATGTGTTGCACATAGAAACCTATTTGCTTATAGAGAAAGTGTAATTGGTATGGAAATTTACAGATGACTTTAGCTTGATAGGGAAATGCTTGACCATTTGTATTTTTAAAAATGATTGCAGATAGTGGAATTTCAGTGGAATGAAAGTATACCGTATAAAAAACCCATACTATAAAATTTTTGCATAGAATCACTAAAATATTTATTGTTTACAGAACATGTTTTTTTTCACCGTTGAAGTCTTTTGAAATATTACTCACTAAAAATGTCTCCCCAATGAAGGATTGTTCTTAAGTGCAATTGGCTTTTTTCCTCTTCTCTCCAGTCAAGGAAGATCTATAAAATGGTAAATATTCAAATGTTCTTCTTGTAAAGCACTATATTACCCTGTCTCAGGCAAGTAGAGGACTGTGTTGGCAGAAGTCAGCTTCTGCTTATTAAGTAATATCGCCATGACTTGTAAAATTGAGAAGCAGAGTACCTGAGACTGCAGTGTTCTTTGATATATCACTCACTGCTATGCCTTTCAGAATTATGGAGACATTCTTAAGTCTGAATAAGTGGAGTTCCCATTGTAGCTCAGCAGTAACAAACCCGACTAGTAACCATGAGGACTCAGGTTCAATCCCTGGTCTCGCTCAGTGGGTTAAGGATCTGGTGTTGCCATGAGCTGTGGTGTAGGTCGAAGACACGGCTTGGATCTGGCATTGCTGTGGCTGTGGCTGTGGTGTAGGCCAGCAGCTACAATTCCATCCCTAGCCTGGGAACTTCCATATGCCATGGGTACAGCCCTAAAAAGACCAAAAAAAAAAAAAAAAGTCTGAATCAGGGAGTAATGTCAGACAAAAAAAAAGTCTAGTTTTTGACTTTAAAATATACTATATTTTCAAAATGTTCAAGTTACATGTATGTTCTTTGATTTATGCCCTTTTATTAATATACCAGCGTGTGGTTTTCAAACTGACCTTTTGAGGTTTAGATTATCACTCTGGTTAATTTGTTTGTGGTCTTATTCTAATTTAGTCCAGTTAGAATTTTGCCAAATAATTAATAATAGAGAAGTGTTTTTTTTCCTCTTGTAGGAATAAGACAACCAAGGTATGTTAAATTAAGTACATTTTGGCTCTTCATTTCAAGCTGAAATGGCTCTGGCTAAATACCTTTCCAAAACGAATGGCCCTGAACATTTGGGGAAATTCATTGAAATATTAATGGCGTATACAAAATCATAATTAATATGACCAGCTTTAAATTTTTTTTAAATTACCAAACTCCTTTTCTGCCACTCTTCTAAATTCTCAGGCCTTTCTAAGATTTATGACTGTTGGACCATTTGGGAATTACTGTTAGTGGAGCTCTTTTGCCTAAGTAGGAGTAGGGGTTGAGGGGAAAGAATTTTTATAGTAGACCTCAGTGTTTAACTTAGACTCATCTCTAATCTGAAAATATTGTCATCCTTGTAGCTCTTTCATACAACCAATCATAAGCTCTTGGACAAGTTATACGAACCTTTTTGGTAGTAATATCTTGAGTCCCCACAAAGGGATCATAGACGTGCAGTCATTTTTGGTAGAGACATTCATGAAAGTCCAGATTGCCTGCTAAGGATGTCCCATTTGAAATCATTTCACAAAACCCACTTGAAATCTTGGCAAACATATCCATTGAGCAGCCTTATGGACTGGTAGCAGGTCCTTCACTTGCAAGCAAGCGAACCACAAAGACATCAAAGAAAGTGTTATTATGCATACAAATTGAAGGAGCTTTGCCATGGGCAAATCCAAGTCATACCTTTCGAGATTTATTCATTGTCACTCCATCTCCATAAGTAATACCCTATGCTTTAGTCTGCTCAAGTAAGGGCTAGTCCTGGAACACATCACACCCTCTTTTCACTCCGGATATTTGCCCAGAAGGTTCATGACGCCTGGTGCTTCATAAATGTTACTCACTTTTCCTGACTCAGTTCTAACACCAATTCCTCTATGACTCTCTTCCAAATTTCCCTGCTTTTCCCCTACATACACATTGGCTTGGACACTCCCTTTGTTAAATTACTCTCTACCTGTTGTAATACTTAATAGATTGTATTCAGATCTGTAGGTCTCTTTAGTTGCATGATTCATATATCCCCAGGTCTTCCAGCCTGGAAAATAAAACATAGGGTCACGATAACTTGGCAAAAAAGGCATTTGTCTGGCTTCTTTCCTGAAAGTTGGTAGTCATGGGGTTATCTCTTATGAACCTGTTAAGTAGTTCTTTTAGCTTCCAAGTGGGAGATAGTGTTTCTCTCTTCTACAGCATGTTCCCCTGATGCCCCTTGGAAGCCACCAAAGCCCAGTTCCCTTGCTTTGTCTTTTCTCTTCCATGTAAAAACAGGTCTGGTGCCATTTAAATCAGAAGTTTTTATACAATAACTCTTCTAGCACCTCTTTTCTGCCACAGACACACACACGGAGAAAATATGTCCTTTTCTTCCAAGGCTACACGTTTAAGTTTAGAGGGCTGTTTGTATCTGTAATACGCAGTGTACTGTATTAAAATGACATAGGAGTTCAAGGGCCATCTTGCTAGACAACCAGAAAATAAGTAAGAAAATTTTGGCCGAGTGAGCCTTCATTTCTTACCTGTGATAGTCATCTATCTCAAAACCCAAGAAGAAATAGAAGGGGCTTTCCATTTATAATGTATGTGTGTAGACATTTATATGTGTGCGCACACAGTATTTGTGTGTGTCTATATATATATATATATATATATATATATATATACACACACATACATACATATGTGTGTATATATATATATATATACACACACACATATATATATATCAAATCATTGCAATGCCTTTATTGCATAATACTGTCTTCCTTTGACACCCCAAATGCTAAAATACTCTTGTTTGGGGGCTTCTTTCTAACCTACTGATTTGATATCTTGTAGAAACCAAAGTTATATTCTATTGTGTTTTTATAACCTCAGACTTCCAAAACAGAACACTGTTTATTTGATGATGAAATTCCAGATATCAAATCCTTGCCTGATTCTCAGAATCCCATGGTCCGAGTCCCTGGGAGGAGGATATTTTTAACTTCACACACCAGTACTCTCTGGGAATATTTTCTACTCCCTGGCAATAGGAAATGTGCTTTGTTTTAGTCTTTCAAAGACTTATACTCTGTGTACAGAAATTGGTGGTTATAATTGTTAAATAAGCAAATTAAGACTTTTGAAACTTGGCAAAATATGGATGCACAAGGAAAGAGATCTGGATCTGTTTATAAATTAATCAAATGAATTTCCATTCATTTTAATCTCGCAAAGGAGCTCAAAAAGCTGCCAAAGTTGGTGTGGAGAGACAGCTTTACTAGATACAGGAAGTATTCGAAAATTTATAATTTTTTTATATCAATTGTGTTGTAAGTATTTTTAAATTCTCACTTTTGTATTGGGGATCCCCAGACGTCCATCAGGTTTGATAATCCACTCCATGGACTCACAGAACTGAGAAAAAGCTGAGAGAGTTACAGTTTATTACAGCAGGAGGATCCGGATTAAAATCTGTGAAGGTGAATGGCTCATAAGAAAGTGTATGGGAGAGACCAGGCAAGAGGTTCAGTTTTCTCCTCACGGTAGATTTGTATGGATCCACTAATTCTCGCTGTAGTGATATGTGGTGTGTAGATTGTATTGCCAGCCAGGGAGCTCAGTGGACCCTGTGTCCAGGGTTTCTATTGGTGGAAGTCATGTAGGCATGGGGGACCCATATGACAGACCCACTCAATTCCAACTCTCCAGGTGTCAAGCTGACCAGTGGTTGAGGCCCTAAGTGATAAAGGAGCAAACAAAACAAAAAACAAAGATACCCCCCCATTCCACATATTGCATTGTTAGCATAAACTATTTGCCTTGCCCAAGGCATCATGTATACAAAGACAGTCTCATCAAGCAGGATATTCTAAGGGTTTATCTCCGGGGAGCCTGTTGTTTCTTTGAAAATGCACCCAACCCTGCTAAGTGAACCCTTTATTACTTCTTGGAGACAACCAAGTCGAAATGAAGCCTACAGTTACATTTTATTTAAGAAAGACAGTCAGTGGTGTACTCAAAGAAAAGGTCCTATTTCAACATCAGAAGATTGGCAAATATGTGCATATTCTATGTTTTCAGTTAAAACAAAAAGTTTCTTAATTAAATTTTTTTAATTTTCATAAGTGACTTTGACGTCATCATTTCTTTTGACAATAATTCTTGGCAAAGTGCATATAATATGAAAGCAAGCATACTTTCAGAAGTCATCAAAGATATGGTCCTATTGTCCTCTTTTTCTTTTTTTTCGTTCCATCATTTAAAGTTTTACTGAAGTCTGGTTGATTTACAATGTGATAATTTCTGCTGTACAACACAGTGACTCAGTTATACGTATACACACATTCTTTTTCAGATTCTTTTCCCACATAGCCAAAATGTTTAAAGCAGCATATTAACATTTTGTGGATTCCTCTTTTACATTGTCTTTTACATTTCCTACCTACCTGTCCCAATCTTACCTGCTAAAAGCGCTTCTGAAGAGCCTAAAATGATCTTAAATTTCTCATATCCATGAAATGGCTCACAGCTTAAGGATGAAGTGAAGACGAGCAAAAGTGAAATAACCAAGTCATTCTCAGCAATTACAAAAAGAAATACTGCAAGCATCATCGTCATGCAGCAGGTTTAAATACGTGGCATCACCTGTGCACTTGTAGTTCCAAGTTTTACTATAGAGCAAAAGATACTGAAGATACTGAAGGAGATGACGCAAAAGGGAACAAATTGTGTTTTAAAGTGGGGATGTGAGCAGTCCTTCTTTCTGTCCTTGTGCTCTAGAACATGCTGCAGTGAAACTGACCAACCCTGTCCCCACTCTGTCTCCTGTCGACTTAAAAAAAAAAAAAAGATGCACAACCTGAAAGTTGAGAGTTCAGTTTTATTTGGGGCAAAATTAGGACTTAAGCCCGGGAGACAGCATCTCAGGTAGCCCTGAGAAACTGTTCTGAGCAGGCAAGAGGGGAGCTGGATATATGGGAGTTTTTGCAACAAAGGGCAGGTAGCAGGAACAAAAGAGGTCTGGGCTCACTGAAATCATTCCTTTGATATGCACCTCAGCTATGGGGCCCCTATCCTGAGTTTTCATTGCCCTGGGGGCTCACCTTTGGAGGCGGATGCATTTGAAGTTGACTGTGAAATACCGCCCCAAAGAGATAGGGGAAATAATACCAGTGTATATGGTGAAGGCAAGGGGGAAGTGCGTGCAGCCATGCACACATTTTACAAAAGTTTGTTGCTGGTCCCATGAAGGTTGCTAGGAGTCACGAGGAGCAGATGTCACCATGAAGGATTTTAGTGTTTCTCGAGATATGAGGTGATGCAAGAATTGGGCACATAAAATCTTCTCCTAAAAATATCTATATGAAGACTTGTTCTTGCAGTTTCCCCAGAGCACAGAGTGCCTCACTGCAGATCTCTACCTTGAGCTCTCCTCAGGGGGGGCTGTGGGTCGGCAGCTGCAGTGGCTCATGACTTAATCCAGGTAGAGGCTGATGGCCAAGTGCCAAACTTCAGTTCACACCCCCATCCTGTGGAGGATTTGACTGCATACAAGAAGTAGGTGGGATAAGGTGTTCTCACTGATTGATGCACATATTTTGTTTTATTCAGTACCATGGGAAAACTGGGTGACAGAGTAAACGAGAAACAGTTTTCTACCTTTATACATTAGGATAATTAAAAATACCGAACCTGTAGACTGATGTGACCTTCTTGCATAATGTAAAATTGGAGGTCATTTTTGTAATTAAACTGTAATATTGATCTTGGCTAATATCACTTTTTACCTTATTCAATAAAGTAAGTTGCTGATTTAGTCTTGTAAATTGTTGCTAAGTTTGATTTTCATTTGTCACCGAGTCTTGGTCAGTTAGATGAGGAAGTTATTCCACAGCAGAGATGCACATGATGGTGTTGGGGGAATAATCCGTTTATCCAGTTTCCCAAGTTCCTCCTGTGAGGCTTGCTCTGCAAATCATCTTAGCCATGTGTCGGTATTAAAGTGACACTGTCTGTTTTAGTTATAGATTATTATATGAAAATCAGTGATATAATTTTTAACGGAAAATAGACTATTGTGATTATCAGCAACACACTGAATTTTAAGGATCATTATTGCATTCACTACCTATTGTAAAAATATTACTCCTTTCCCAGTGTTTATTTATTTATTTTTATTGACATTAA
>PVHT020000257.1:11619532-11630282 GCA_004024745.2 Catagonus wagneri | reverse complement strand
TTTGTTTTTTCTTAGTGAATTAAAATATTTACATTCCCTTTCTAGTAGTAGTTTCCTTTAAATTAAAGAAATTCTTAAAACTTAATTTTTCTGATTGTAAATATTAAAAATTATAAATATGAAGCTGATTATTAATATTTTACTGTTATTTGAAATTTATTTCATGTTTTTGAATGGAAGGGGACTCACTTGACTTTGATGTCCTGAAATGTTAGAATCTGTCTGATATTCCACGCTGGAGCCTTGCATCATGTGTTTGTCTATGTCGCGGTACCAGATTTGGCATGGCAACAACCTAGTCTAAGCCCAAAAAAATGACCCCAGCACTGGGTGATGTCTTCGTGGACTATTAGACAGAAAACTGAAAAGGGAAATGGCTGACATGGCCACAGTAGGCAGCAGAGGTGGCCAAGAGATCCAGGGGCCAGCAAACAGGCAAATGGCTTGGGGTGGAAGAAGGGAGACCTAGGTTGGGCCAGGGGTAGGATGGGCCTCAAGCACAGTGAAGCTAAGATGAGTCACAAGCCAGGCTCTAAGAGACCTGATGAAAATATTTTTATGAGGCATGGCTTAGATGGCCACCATCAGAGTCCTGGTGTGGATGGCATGGATGATGGTGGAGGGAAAATCAGCAAGATGCCGAGTTATCATCAAGGCAGGGGCCTCATGAGTCTTGCCGTCCAGGCCAATAACTGAAGCTGCCAAGTGGGCCTGGTGGATCCCTCGGGTGGAATGTTGGAATCCTTAGTCCTGGGAGTTAGGTGCTTGACATTCCCCAAGTAAAGTCAAATTATACTGATTACCTCAAGAACACATATAACTGAGCCATTTCTTAGATACGTTTTTTTTTTAATTTTTAGTTGTGCCTATGGAATGAAAAGTTCCTGGGCTAGGGATTGAACCTGCATCGTGGTAGTAACCTGAGCCACAGCAGTGACAACAGAGTCCTAGTGCTAGGCCACAAGGGAACTCTTCTCTGATATAATTTATTTCTTTGTCATCATTTTTGGAATATCTGGAAATATTTTCCCAAGATAATTAGTTCACATAAGCAGAGTAAAAAAATACATCTCTCTCTCTTTTTTGCTTTCTTCTGGTATTCCATACTCTTTAATTTTAGATCAGAGTAAAAAATGTTTAACTGACTGAAGTGTTTCTCATCTTTTAATAGCTTAATCTGAAAATTAAAAAATTATGGTGACAGTTGCTATAGAAATTCTCAGAAACAGATCAAAACAATTAGAATAATCTTTCAACTTGTAAATGAATACAAATCTCGAATCTATTAGTTTTTCTTTAAGGAATAATAAATGGTCTATTTTAAAACATGGAATGCAATTATTTCAGCAAATTGGATAGATTTTAAAAAATACACAATTAAACAGCTATGTCTTAAAATGACCTATTTCCTGTATTGGAACAAACCTAATTGTCCAGATATTCTTATTTTCTAAAAAGAAGATATATGCTTTGCATTGAAATGTTAATTTGCTAACTTCATGAATAAATTACCCACTTACTTCTCACTCTCATTTTAATTCTAGACTTCTATTGCCTGTATTAATGTGTAATTACAATTTTCTTTGAACTTCTAAATTTGATCTGAAAGATATGTGATATTAATATAATTTTATTATCCTTCTATCTGCAGACCTGTTCTGATTAATTTATTAGCAGTGATATTGCTTTACTTTTTTTAGTATTTTACAGTTTTCAAGTGCTGTCCTATCTTTAATCTGACTTGATATTTTAGCAAGTAAATAAGATAGATATTAACCATATCAAGGATGGTAGAGTTGAGATGGAATAACTTGTTTGAGAACTTCTGGACTAGAAAAAACACCCAGTGTCCTTTGTTCCTCTTTTACATTCTTGCCCTCAACCATGTTTTTAATCTCCTTGTTTCTCATTTACCAAATTAAATATTTCCTTCATTTTGATAATCTATCTCAGTGAGGGATCCCAACTCATTCTAATGATTTTAAAATTCTTACTAAAAAATGACTGCCAACATTTATGAAATGTTTTGGAGTTATGAAATGCCTTTCAGTTGTTATAGCTTTTCAATGTTGAGACTATTCCATCTATTTTAGGATTGTAACTATGTGACATTTCCCTAGCCAGGTATGAAATTAAAGATCTATGTATCTGTATTTTTTGTTTCCTTTACCCTGGAGTTTGGAGTTGTAGGGTTACCGTAGGTGGTCCAATTAATAAACACCAAAACTTCTTTACTTCTTTTTTAAAATTAAAAAAAAAATTATTAAGGTAGAGTTGATTTACAGTGTTGTGCCAGGAATTCCTGCTGTGGTGCAATAGGATTGGCAGAGTTTCTGCAGTACCAGGACACAGATTCGATCCCTGGCCCAGCACAGTGGGTTAAAGGATCTGGCATTGCTGCAGCCTGGATAGAGTTCCCTGTGCTATAGAGTAGGGCCTTGTTTATGCATTGTAAGTGTAATAGTTTGCATCTACTAATCCCAAACTTTTTTTTACTTCTTACTACTGTAAGGGCTCGGTGTAGGTATTCCTCTTGATTCGTGGAGGACAGTTTTCCTCCATGAAGAGAACTCAGGATATTTCTGCCTTTTGATTCTACCATCTCCTGAGGCCTCTGAATTTGCTCTCTGCTTCTTAAAAGCTTCAGGCTAGAGATGACACAATCTCTTCTTTCTCATCTTCCCACGGTGGGAACTAGTTACGTAGACAAACAGGAAATGCATCTCTGACCGGGCAACTGCCTCCCAGGATCAACACCATAAAGTGAAATAGAGAGGGCACACATTAATGACAGTTAGCCATCAATGCCATAGATTAAAACTATGAATACCCCAAAGATAACACGTGATGCTATTTAGTAATAAGGCAATAACCAGGGAGATGCAGGATTTCACAGGGAAGTTTTTAAGAGCTTGACCCCATGTGTGCAGGACTGCCCACTCCTCTGATTGGTTATGCTTTGGTATCCTGTCTACTTCGGTCCTCATCTGATCCCCTAGAAGACTTAAGCTCAAAGCAGCATTTACTAACATCTTGTCTCCAGCTAAGCATCCACTGACAGCTTCAGTGGATTGTCTCCTGCTCTGAGGGAAAGACTTCCAGCATCTGTTACATCAGGGGGAAGTCTCAGCCTCACTCTTTCCTAGGCAGCAGCCGGTGCACTCTAGGTGAAGGGAGTTGAAAGACTCATATTTTCAGTAACTATCCTGAAGTTCTGACAGAGAGTGAAAGAAGGATCTAGTTGTGTTTTTAAAGGATTTTTCAGCTCTGAAGGAATGGCTAAATTAAGAAGCCCCCATGGTTTAACTATTGCAAAAGATAAAATATTGCAGGTGAAAAACTTTCAAACATGACCTATTATTGAGATTGGAACCTGTTTTTCAAATTCTACCACATGCTGTTGATAATCCATTTTAAGGGCCAAATGTCAGCGTTCTGACTGAATTTCTTCATGATGTAATTTCTTCTTGTGTTATTCTTCCAAGAATAGAGACAACTGCTGGTTGTGATATTTGGCCCATTGAACTTTATCGTTTGCATGTATCTTCTTACTTATTCTCTTATGTATAAAATAATTTTAACACTTTCCCCACAATTACAATTTAATTTTGCTCCCAATCTTCAGTAATGAAGTATTGATTTGACCCATAGCTTGCCTTTCAAAATTCAACAAATATCCTTACTTCTCTCTCTGTCAGTATTTAAGGACTATTAGCTTTCTGACAACAAAAATCTCTTTCTTTTGAAAACAAAAACGCAGGAAGCCAGTAAAAGTTCAAGAGAAAATAGCAAATAGATTAGAGTAGTCGGAGCTCTCTGTGCCCTTCATGTGGGCTTTCAATGGAATAATGCTTATAAATGATAAAAAGCAAATTAAATTAAATATATAACCTATGGTATGTTGCCACAGATTCCAACTTTATACACATATAATTAACTGTGCCACTTATTAACTTTACAGAATCCTTTTAAGTCTTGTTACTTAACCATAGCTTCATTCTAACTAATTATAGAAAGTATAAGGTTAAATTTCTTTTTTTATAAAGTGTTATAACTCATTCAGGTGCCTTAAAATACCATTCAGGGTGCACAAAATTAGCTGCACTTGTCAGATAATTTTCAAGCCAGATATTAGAAAGGGGCACTTGAAGGATCCTCTCACTTAGATTTGGGCCAATTTTGAAAGTGTGCAGTTCATTGGAACAATGGTGTGTGCTCCGTAACAAAATGCGAACTCACAGAGGACAGAAAATGTTCATCTAGTGTTCCCTGTAAATGAAAGTTTAGAAAATAAAATGACAAGAACTGTGCAACTGTGGAGATAATGGAGCTTACCTACTGAGCTGGACCACCAGGCGAGATGATTTTCATAAGTATCATTTTAACCAGGAAAACTGATGCCAAACAGCGGTGATAAAAGGATTCACAGGAGGGGTTTTCTTCATTGTTGTTATTGTTTTTTTAAGAGTTCTGAAAGCATGCCAAAAGGCAATGGATGAGAAGACAGAAAACCTGAATTCGAGACCAGATTGGTAACTTTTCATCCTACGTGTATTTGCTATGAGAATTGAATATGATGGGCCAGAAAGTGATTGAAACAGGAACCAGGTTCAGGAATCCTTCAGTTACACATGCTTTCTCTCTTTTTTGGACACTGTAAAGGATAGTATCTTCTGCTGGTGGCACTAGGATTGATCTCTAGGATTGGGTGTGCTTATCTGGATATTTGTGTCACTTTGCGCTCTGCAACATTGAGGTCTTCTCTTTACTCACTATTTTATCCATGGTTCTTGCTGACCACAGTTCTTTCACAGTGTCCTCCAAAGTATGTGTTGACCTCGATGGAATAATTGGGTTTCAAACGATAATGAAATTGTAGCCCTGACTTTATTTTCTCCATTGTAATATTAGGTAGCAGATGCTATTCAGGGAGGGAGGGAACTCTGGGTTTGCAAACAAGAACTTGAGAAAACCCAAAAGGATGTGGAATAGGAAATAAGAAATAATTAACTGAACATGTCCTTCGACATGCCCTTGAAAGGATACAATTCTACCAAAGTTTTGAGTGTGAGGACCTCTTTAGGATTTATTCATTATCATGGTATTTGCGAAGGAACTGTGTAGAGCAGAGAGGTAAGAGAGCATTGCCCTTTATGGTCTCAATTTACTAACTCATTTTATGTATTTTGCTGCTAATTTGAGCCAATTCAGTTTCATAGCCTTGAGTCAAGGTGCCTGTTACAATTTTGCAGTGTATTAGGCGAACTAACCATTTTCTGTGGAGAGAATGATGCTGAGAAGTAGCGAGTTCCTTTATAAGAAATTGACTTAGTCTTATTTCAAATTTTGAGGCATTTGGAAGTTCAGAGGGTGAGAGAGGGGAAGAGAGAGAGATAGACAGGGAGAGATAGAGAAAGAGGGAGAGAGAAGGTACATTTGCATGTGCACAATCAATAAAAATTTATTTAGGACTTACAATCAATAAATCACTCGCTCACTTGCTACAAATGGTGGAAAACAATAAAACAGTAAAGGACAAGTAGAAAGTACCATTTATCAGCATCTGCTTTGGGCAAGGCCCTTAGTTCCAGGCTGTGTTTTCTATCTTGTTTGATTCTCTCGTCTATTCAGTGCAGAAGCTGTTATCACCGATACATCATTACAGGGAAATTGGGGCTTGGGGAAGTAACTTGTTTAAGGTAACTGGTGATAAGGGCAAGAGCGAGGGTTCGAATTCAGATCTGTTCTCTTTGATGTCCACGCTCCCTCCATAGCTACAAAAAAGTATGAGGATTTACTGAAATCAAGCAGGGTCATCAGCAGGATTTCTTTTGAGCCGCATGCAACAGCAGCCATAAGAGATAAACCATCTGTAAGGATAGCTTCTGCGTCTCCGCACACAACTGGCAGGATCCAGGCAAAGCTGTGATGCGGGTGAATGCTGTCTCTTATCCCAACTTGTCACTGTTGGTCTTTCTACTTGGCCTCTCTTCCTTCAGGTCCTTGTCTGTTTCCTTTGTGTCAATAAAAGCGGGAAAGGGTTGGCATCAGGCATTACATATACAGAGTTTTAGTCCCAATGTTAACTCCATTTTGTTTTCGAACTGTTTTTATTAAAAAAATAATACATATACACAGTTACGATGTGCCCCAAGATATAACAATGACAATGACAACAGCAGCCACAAAACCCAGCAGGCCCCTGTTCTACTGCTCCTGGGTCCCGATTCCCACTTTCCTGCAGCAAATACCTCCAAATGTTTTAGCCATTTCTTTTGGTATTTCCTTGCCCACTTGTTAATAACAGGTCTGAACTGCTATATCTTTATTTATGCATTTAATTTTAAATAATATCTATTACTTTCTCTCCATGAAAGTTGTCAGTTTTGTCCTTGACTCTTCAAACACCCTTCTTCCTATCTGCCCATAAAGTTATAAGCACAATATTTGGTGAAATCATGCACTGTGTTTAGTGGTACATGTTGGTCTTACCTGAGCCACCTAATGTACCGCAATTTCATCCCTTATCTAAAGCTTTTTATTTTTCCTTGGAGGTAATATTTGCAGTGTTAGTTAGGGCAGGTTCCACTGCTGGAAAGAAGAGCAAAAGGGCAGTGGCTTGAAAGATGGTATTTATTTCAGTTTTAGGCAATGGTCTGAGCAAGCAGTCCAGAGCTGAGGTGATAGTGCCAGTGACAGACACCCGGATTCCTTTTATTGTGTTGTTTCAACAGCCTCACACCTTGGCTTCCACTTCATGGTCTAAAATCCTTCTCTACCTTGACTCTCTGTCTTCTTTTCAAAAAAATAGGCATTGGAGGAGTGCCTGCCGCAGTGCACTGGGTTAAGAATCTGACTGCCATAGCTCAGGTCGCTGAAGAGCTGTGGGTTTGATCCCTGGCCTGACGCAGTGGATTAAAGGATCTGGCATTGCCCCAGCTGTGGCTCAGATTCAGTTCCTTGCCCGGGAACTTCCATATGCTGTGAGTGAAGTCATTAAAAATAATAATAATAAAAATTAAAAAAAAAACATAGAAATTGTAGAAGAGGATGTGAGGCGCACAGAAGTTGCAGGCATCACATTTCATCGGCCAACATTTCAACTCATGGCCGCACGGAACTACGCCAAGGAGGGTGAGAAATACTGTCTTACTAGGAAAGCTGCTTATCCAGATTAACGTGGGGGTTTTACACCAGAGGAATAAAGGAGAAGGACTGTTTGGAAGCAAACAACTGTCTCCACTGACTTGATTGCCACTCAAAGTTCTCTGACTTCTGCTTTTGCTACTGCGCAGAATTGTCTGTTCTCCATCCTAATCGCCAAAGCCTGTGACCTCTTTTCAGTCAGTAGGGCATTTCTTTCCCTTAAATGTCATCCAATTCTATTGCTATAAATTTCCTGAAATTCCTTATTAAAGTTTACAAATGCCCTTCTCTTTTTTGTATTCTTATAATTGTGAGAGGCAAAATTTTAAAGCAGTGAATGTGTTTGTTGTCTAATATCTCCGATACATGTTTTTTTTTTATTTGTTGATGACTAACAGCATAAAATATCAACAAAGTTTTAAATACTACCTCTTGATTTTCAGTGAATATATCATAGAATCACATATACTAGATCTTGAATATACTTTTTTCTTTCCGTAGAATGTTAATATTATAAATCTAGGGTTTCGTTTGGTCTTCAAATGCAGTCACAAAATAACTAAAAATCTTTCCTGGAGTTGAATTATCTGTCAGGTATCTGTCCTTTATGTTGATGTTAACTAAAGCTAGTTGACCATAATATTCTTTTAAGCACCAATATTTGGGAAAAAAAAATCCCATTTTAAAATTTTCATAACCTAAGCACAAACCATAATCCTGCTGATATGATTTCAGATCTAATTGGCTCAAATTTTAAACTCTGGAGAGAAAGAGTATCATGGGCTGAATCTTCGAGACTCTGGTTAGAAAATATTATTGTCATATTCATGACAAGTAGAAGCAGATACTCTTATGTGAGTTGATGTAGATTCCTGTCCTTATGTTGGTTTTCTTGATCATGTTCTGTTTACATGCGATTCAGAATGAAAAAAAATGTCACTCAAACAACACCGACTGTTTAGTAATTTGTTGCTCTCAGTCTTACCTTGAAATTTTACAAAACCCTCACCTAAACCTACATCCAACTGGTTGTTAAGTATTTTCACTGCGAGACATGAAAATAGTTCAGGCAAATAAAGCTGAGCTTAATATATGCCAAACAGTGAAGTGAGATGAGGATTGAATGAGCAGTTGTTACAGAAGATTCCGCCTTTTTAAAAAAAATTTGAAATGTTAAGAAAAAATAAAACAGAAAATTTCATGCACACACAACATCCGTCTTAATGATTTACCAAAGTGGGCACCTCTGTAACCGTTATCAAGTCAGGGACAAAGCATTGCCAGCCCTCTTTGTGCCTCCATTGAATTGTCCACCCCCAACACCTTAAATATAATCCTAGGGTTACTTTGATATAATCGCTTCCTTGTTTTTCTTTGTAGTTTTACCAGAGTATGTATCCCGACTAATTTCTTTGTACAACCACTCCTGTTTTTGAACTTTATTTATTATGTAAATACTATGAAGCATACACCATTCTCACCATTCTTTTCTACTTCTTTTGCTTATGATAATCATAGTGTTATTATAAGAAGCTGTGGCTTTTAAAATTTTTGGTGTGTTTTATGGTATGAATATAGCGCATTTTAGCTATATAGTCTACTGTTGATAGGTATTTGAATTGTTTCTGGTTGAGAAAATTACAAATATTACTGCTACAAACATTCTTGTGCCTGTCCCTTGGGGGACGTGTCTACATATTCCTGGTGAAAGTATACCTGGGAATGCAATGATTGCATCTTAGGTTCTGTCTGTCTACAGCATTAGAGGTATTGTCAACGTGGTCCTCCAAAGTGGTGTTGTCAGAACTCGGCCTCTGCTCCCTGGTGCTAAATAGAAAGGCGGAGACAGAGTTTTGGGCAAAGGAGGAAAAGTAGCTTTATTGCTTTGCCCCGCAAAGGAAGGTCACCACAGACTAATGCCTTAAAAATTGTGCTCCCCCCGCCACCTTAGGAGAGATTGGGAGGTAATTTTATAGTTTCAGGAGTGAAAAATAAGGCCACAGATAAGGATCAGGATAGAGGCAAGCTTGCATTGTTTTCAAAGCTGTATTCCTTGGTCTGGTGGTGGTCGTTCTGGAATAAAGGATACTTCATTAACATCTTCCATTTGTTGGGGGTTTTAGTTCTGCAGAAGAACTGCTGTTATCTATATTCCTTGATGAGGGACCCAGACCCGGCCCCAAAGCTGCACTACTGTTTCCTGACTGCTCCTCTCTGGTCTCCGCATATTCTCCCTTCCCTGATTAGCTACCATTTGAACCTGCCCTTTGGAACTCAGGGAAGGTCATGAAGGCTGAAGTTTATCCCCTAAAAGCAAGAAATAGGGGACACAGAAAGACTCGTGTGCCCAGAAACCCCACAGGGCCCTGCTCGGTTTCAGTGGCACCAATTTATAGTCCCATCAGCAGTGAAAGAGAACGTCCACTGCATCACATCCTCACTAGTACTGATGACTAGGAACCTTTTCAATTTTAGCTGTTGACTGGGTGTAGAGTGATATCTCATTGGTTTTAATTAGCATTTCCCTGAAGACCAATGAGATGAGCACTTTCATATGATTATTGATAATTAGGTTATCTTCTTGCAAAACTATGTATTTAAAGGCTTGTAACCCTTTTTCTATCATGTTGCCTTTTGTTTGTTTTTTTAAATGTTAGGAATTCTTGAGTGTGTTTCAAAAATCTTCAGCTTTCTAGATTGTCTCTTTACTCTCTTCATGTGAATTTTGATGAACAAAAGTTCTTAATTTTGATGTAGTCCAATTTATTCCTCACTTATTTTATGTTTAGTGTTACTTAAATTCTTTTAGGAAGTGTTTCCTTTTGTCGAGTGTCGATGTTATATTACTGTATACTATCTTTTAGATGCTTTGCTGTTTTAGCCTCCATATTTAGATCATTTTTAAATATAGATATCTAATTGTCCTAGCACAAGTTATTAAAAATTATCTTCATCCCACAGCCCTGCAGTATCAGCTTTCTCATAATTTAACTATTCATATATTAATAATTCTGTCTGGGCTCTCTCTTTCATTCCATTTATCTATTAGTTCTTCCTTGAAACAGTACTGCATAATCTTAATTACTGTAGCTTTATAATAAATTTTGATTTCCAATAGAAAAGTCCTCCCACTTGGTTTTTCTTCTAAGAGTGTATTGGTTCTTCCTTTGACATTTTCATTTACATTTTAAAATTAGTTTCCTAGGTACTACTAGGAAACCTGTTGATTTTTTTTTCTTCATTCCTTTATTTTTTAATTTAATTTAATTTAATTTAATTTTTTGTATCCTTAATAGATTTTATTTCAATTATAGGTGTACATAAATCATCACAAATCAATGTTATAGATTTTGTATCCCAAACCCGTAGTGCATCCCCCCACCCCACAGATTGTCTTATTTGAAAAACCAAGGTTTTCCAAAGTCTGTGAGTCATTGTCTATTCTGCAAAGAAGTTCATCGTGTCTTTTTAGTTTCCACATGTAAGCGGTGTTGCTGTCTAATTGTCTGACTGGTTTCACTTCGCATGTTAATTTCTAGGTCCATTCATGTTGCTATAAATGTTGGTAATTTGTTCCTTTTAATGGCTGAGTAATATTCCATTG
>PVHT020000257.1:11537505-11619432 GCA_004024745.2 Catagonus wagneri | reverse complement strand
ATCCACTCCTCTGTCGATGGGCATTTAGGTTGTTTCCATGACCTGGCTATTGCATAGAGTGCTGCAATGAACACTGGAGTACATGTGTCTTTTCGAGTCATGGTTTCTGCTGGATAGATGCCCAGGAGTGGGATTGCTGGATCAAATGGTAATTCTATTTTGAGTTTTCTGAGGAATCTCCATACTGTTTTCCACAGTGATTGCATCTACTACAGTCCACTCCACTCCCTCTCCCCTCCCCCTTGTCAACCACAAGTCTATTCTACATGTCTGTGCTCATTCTTTCTCTTTCTGTTTCACCCTTCACTCAGATGCACACATATGTGCACACGTCACCCACTCTAGAATTTCCTTCAGCTCACCAGGAAATAGTCTCTTCTTGGTGAAGCAGCTCCTCTGTTACATCAGACTCTGACCGTCTCCAGTTAGTAAGAGATGTGTGTGTGTATGTATGTATGTATGTATGTATGCATGTGTATATATACTTTGCCACATCAAAAACAGGCCATAAACATTTGTTGAATGAATAAATGAAAATCAACATCCTCCTCAAGGTTTGGAGCTCAGCCTATCAATCAGTCAGCATGAAATGACTGTCTGTTCTCTCAGGAAACATTTCTAATATATACCTAAGAGCCTCAGAGAAGAACCACTGGACGTGCCTTTTAGCTATTAATTATCTTTTTTACTTCCTCATCCCTGGAAGAGAACAGTATACTCTCAGCTATTTAGTAGCTTAGCTTTTTTGCTGGGTTATTAATTGGAGGAAAGTTGGCTAAATCCTGCTTCCATAAAAAATGGGCGAAAAGAGAGTAATAAATGAAATATGAGAGAGGTAGATTTTTGATTCCCTCTTATGGACATATTGTGATGGGACAGCAATAGAGTATTGCTCAGGAAAGAAATGTTTCGTGTTGCCCCTTTTACATTTTGTTTGTGTGCCCCCACCTCGCCCACAATACACCTTCTCTGTTGTGCAGCCTGGGCATTTATTCGTGTTTATCATTTGTTTGGGGAACTCCTGGGGGAGAATCACCTAGTCATAGAGAATGAATATACATCCTTGTCAAAGAAATGAAACTTTAGGCATTCCGTAATATAGTGGGGCCCTATCTTATGAAATGACTGTCAAAAGATGAATCAGAAAAAAATGTTAGCAACCTGAGCTCCTAGGGAATAATCACAACAGGAAAATGGTACTTTAGGAACTGACACATTCACAGAGTGCGTCCTGAGAGCGGCGCGCAGATGTTCCACAGAGGTGCGAAGATGGAAGAGTCATTTAGGTTATGCTCAGGTATCACGTGAAGGGCTCTTGTCCCGTGGAGCTGTGTGTGAAAAGCTTCAGTGATAGCATATAGAGCTGTGTGCAAATGTCTCTCAAGCAGGGTCCTTGGATCGTTTTACAGGGCTTTCATTTGAATGAGCAATGGATTGAGAAAACATAGTTTTATGGGTATTTCTGGATGGAGATAATATAGCACAGAACGGAAGAAATATTTGTCCTAGAGCATTAAATAGTATTGATTTATCTGAAAAAAAATTCACCAAGTGTTAGGAACAAGTAACTTTTTTTTTTTTTTAACCATTTGGGGGAGATAGATTTTTCAAATAGGAAAAGAATGGAGGTATTATTATTATTTTTTAAATGATGAGTGAAAATTTCCTGCAAACTCAGTGGCTTACCATGAACTATTTTGTTCATGGTTCTTTAGGGCAGAAGTCTGGGCATGGTATAACTGGGTTCTCTGCTCAGGGTCTTACGAAGTCAAGATGTAAGCTGGGCTGAAATCCTTGTTGGAGCTCAGGGTCCTCTTTGGAGCTCACGTAGTTGTCAGAATCTGGTTATTTATGGCTGTAAAACTGAGGTCCCTGCTTTCTGGCTTACTGTTGGCTGGGGGTTGATCTCAGTTCTTAGAGGGGCCCTCAAGTCCTTGCCACGTGGCTTTCTTTACCCTTCCAGCCAGCATCAGAGAAGCTCCCTCATGTCAAATCTCTCTGACTTTGGGAAGAACCATGTCCCTCTAAAGGATTTACCTGGTTAGGTCACTCTCTTTTGAATAATTCAAAGCCAACCGATTGTTAACTCAGTCATGGAGGTGACAGTCCATCATAGGCATAGTTTTATGCACATTCAAAAGGAGGGAGATATGTAAGGTATGTGTACCAGGGATGGGACTATTGGAGTCCATCCTAGGATTCTGTCACTATCGTAGGTCTCTGTTTTAAGAGGGTGACTCTGGCAGAGTATGAACGGTAGATTAGGATGGTAAGAAGATATGGCCATTCAGTGTCATCTTGGGTGCCAGTTCCGATTCACAGGGGCTTCCTAGACTGTAGAGCTGAGGATTCACCACGATGGAAAGACCCTCATAAATAAGCAAAGGAGTGGAGAGTAATAGCGATACACTGTGCATTTACCACCCCCACCATCCCGACTTTTCGAGGGCAATGAGGTAGTCCTGGAAATAAACAATGCCAATAGACTGAAATCAGAGCACCTGTAGCCGGAATAGAGAAGATGCAGGAGATACAGACGTGATGAGGCGGTGGGAGACCTTGGACAAGGAAATCGGAGGGAGAGGTGCAGCTGACTCTGCTCTGGAGCGTTCTATGCAGGCAGATCCCATAGGTGGCCTCCAGCCGTAAGAAGTGGACATGTGTCCGGGGTAAGAGGGCCTTGGGAGCCTACAGAGGAGTCTCAGAGGCCAAAGCAAACCTCTTGGCAAAAATCAATTCCTCTGGCCTGGGCACAAAATTTTTTTATTAAAAAAATAAGGGTCTGAGATGTGCATCTCCTATCGGGGCTTATTTTTTCTACAGAGACCATGATCTGCTGGGCCAGTCTGTTTCATCTTCTTTGATCACTGCTGACCTTCACTGATGTTTCTCTTTCAAGTTCCCTTGTCCATCCTCTCCTCTTGGTCCAGGAGGCTTCCCTGACAAGTTCTTTCTGCTTCTCCACTCAGGCAATCTCAGGGGCTCTCTTCCCGAAGTAAGGCAATTCATTCATCAGGACAGAACTGTAAAAATGTCCATTTTTATTTACCACAGTTAACTGTGAATGAGTAAGCCAGGCACATGGAGATGTTTGGGAGCAGTTTGGGCATCCGCGTCCAGAGCTCAGGAGAGAGATTAAGGGCTGGGAACTTGGGGAAAAAAATGTGAACCTTCTCTTTTGGTTAACAGCAGGATTAAAAAGAAATCTCTGACTCTACTGCATTGGTGAAAGGAAAACATAATGAAAAGGATCACAATTTTAGCAAAATAGTTTTATTTACTTTATTAACATTTGTAACCCTGTCCCAGTTTGAGCTTCTGGGAGCCCAGGGAGATTAGTTTACCATAAAAATAAAAAGCTACAGTTACAGCAGTAACCATGAGTTGAGTGTCTACCCTGTGCCAAGTCATTTATACAGGAAGCAATGATCAGGAAGCTGTTTAAACAACTGGACTTTGGAACCAGAACGTTTGGGTCCAAAGCTCAGTTTCCAACGCAACTATGTGATTGTAATAGGTTACTTATTTAACCTTCCGTGCCTGTTTTATTATGTGTATGATTAAAAATAACAACAGTTGTCTCTAGACTTTTTCTGCAGACAAATAAAATTATACTACTTAAAGCACTTAAAATAGTGTCCTCTAACATGGCAAATACAAATAAAAGTTAGCTGCTATCTTTTTATGCATTGTAATATTTTATCCACACAATTATCTTTCAAGGAAGGGAGGGTTCTTCCATTTATCAGTGAAGAAACTGGGACTCAAAGATGTATTTTAAAAAATGTCCAGTATCTCAGAATGAGAAAGAACATGAAGTTGCAATTTGAATCCCATCATGTGACTAATGATCACGTTCTTTCCACCGCTGTGGTCTTCTGGGTTTATCCCATATGTTTGTATTAAATATGGATGATTGCCATTAAAGTATATCTTTTTCTCCTGAGTGATTGTTCTGGACTAGATATAATTGACTCCTATATAGCCTACTGTCTGGTGCACAGGGCCTGCATAAATGGTGAGTGGCTGTAATCATTATCTGTTTTACTATGAACTATTTAGAGCTGACCTAAATGGGTATAATTTTCTAAACTTTTTAGTAGAACCATCTAGTTTACCTCTCTACTGGCTAGTTTCTCACACAAAAAAGTCCTCTCTTTCTCTCTTTGGCAGATTTGGAAGAAGGATCTACACTTTAATCTTATTTTCTTCTTTTAAATGTATACTGGAGGATAGAGAAGTTGCATGCAGTAAAAAAGTGGGCCTCAAATACAGTTGAATCAGTGAAGAATGGACACAGGGGTTAAAATGTCCTGATTTTATTCTTTGTTTTCTATTGAAAATAAATAAGAAATTGTAGTATGAAAAATTCAGATACACTAGATTAAGAAAAAATATCTTTAATAACATTGAAGGTTATTTTTTTAGGTGTTTTTAGTTTACTCTTTGTGGTGTTCAGTTCCATGCAATTTAATACATGTATAGAATTATGTTAAGTATCAGTACAATCAGGACACAGTAATTCCATCATCCCTAAAAGCTCCCTCGACACTTATATTTTAGATTAGTCTTTGGAAAATGATAAATATAAAGGTTAAACTCAGAGATATAAAAAAAAGAATGAGAAGATAAAAAAAAAGGGGACTCAAAATTTGAATAAAATTTGAAGACCTAAGTTCTCCTCAGTCCTCTAATTATCCGTGTAGTTTGGTGAGCATCCTTAACTTTTTTAAGCTGCAGTTTCTTTCCTTTCCTTTCCTTCTTACTTTCTTTTTTGCCACACCCATGGCATGTGAAAATCCAGCAGACCAAGGTTTGAACCTGCCACACAGCAAGCAACCCGAGCCACTGCAGTGACAATGCTGGATCCTTAACCCACTGCTCCACAAGAGAACTCAAAGTCCCAGTCTCTTCATCTTTAAAATAAGGAGGTTAGGCTAAATGAGTTCTGCTACTATTACTTGGTTTCAAATTCCAGAATTACAATTCTATGTTAAATCATGTGAACCCAAATATTTCAGAAAGAAACCTTACTTTAATTGCTAAATATGTTCCTTCCATTCCTTTTTCATGATCTACTCTTGAGATGTAGCCTTTAATCTCAGGTTTATACACATTTTTTAATCTAGTCTTTGGAAAGATGACTACAGCACGTACAGTGTGTAGCATCACATTTTCCTTAATTCCACAGCAGTGACAACACTGGATCCTTAACTCACTGAATCATCAGGACAAACCCAGATAAAGTGTTTAATTCCTAGTTATTGTGTGTTACATGCTTGTCATTATTTGCTTTTCCTTGGAGCATACACAACAAAACAAGCTCTGGAATATTCCAGTTTCTTATTTATACATCCTAGCATATATTCTGGGGTGATCCAGAAACACTTATGAATGAGGGCTTACTTCAGCATCAAAAAACCCTGGCAAAGTTAAGAATTGCTGATCCCGGGTCATATTTTGTTTAAGTATGCTTGCATTGCTGTTTCACTTTCCAGTTTGCAAAGTGTTCAGACATTTTGTTTTTTCTCCATTGATTCTCAAAACTATCCTTAAGGCAGTTTGAATAGCATGAGACTAATGTAGAATCAAATAATTTCAAAGTGGGTGATCACATGTTCTAAATTTTTAAGTCTCTGAGAAATAAAGCAGTTTTCCCAATGCCACACAATTGGTTAGGAATATAAGTGAAAACACGTATCTTCTGATGCCTGGGAAGTATTCTTTTCAAATATTTGTTTTCATTTTACAGAGATATGAACCCCAAGTATGAGCAGCATTTACTGCTAAAATCCATGGCATTTTATCTTGAATATTATTTACTCATCCTTTGTAGTTTCAGTAAATGCATAGTCTTAACAGTGTTGCTGATATTAGAATTACATTAAAACAGTAGTCATTTGCTGCATGTGGCTGTTTCGGTTAACTAAAGTGAAAACTCCACTTTGTCAGTCCCAGTAGCCACACTTCAGGTGCTCAATAGCTGGATACAGCTAGTGGCTTCTGTTTCTGACAGTGCAAATTATATAGCATTTCCATCATCACATAAAGTCCTACTGGAGAGCGCTATATGAGGAGGTTAGCATATTTTGTTACTTCTGCATGAATCATGATTACATTCTTGTTTTACCTGGTGGATGGGGGTGGAAAGTACAGCGAACAAACTAGTTAGCATATCAAAAGATTGAGAAAATAGCTGACTCTTCAAGAAATATTTTTCCCATTCAAGAGAAAATGAGTGTGTGTGAAATTAGGATGCTAAGTGCGACCAGGTAGATAAACGCTTTTTAGGAAGTCATCAACATGATAGATAGTTGTAGATGGTACCCCAGATGAGCTCTTTTGGGGGGGATTTTTAGATCATCTTTTGTTTTTTACCAGTGATAAAGCATTTTGGCAGCAGTGTGCATTACAGGTCCCTGTTGGTGAAGTTCTAAACACTTTGAGTTAATATGTTCCCAATAATGTGAAGTTGAGCATGATAATCTTTCAGAAAAGGGGAGAAGATAAGTAAATACTGTACAGAAGAACAGATTAGAAAGTTTTCTTTTTAGATAAAAATACACATTTAATTATGTTCACATAGTCGTATACTCACAGGCCTTCATTCTGATTGAACTGTAACCTTCAGGTTCATTTCTATGACTTAGAAGGTAGGACTGTGCCTCTGACAGGACTTGGATGGTGACTTAAATTAGCCTTGAACCAATTATATGGTGGCCTCTGTGATCTCTGACTCTCCATATGGCCTCACAGCCTTAATTTGAATTATGTGGAGACACTGGGGAATTGTTGATCGTAGAAGGGAATCTTGTTGGAGAGGCAACAAGAAAGAAAGGAAGGAAGAAAGAAGAAAGAAAGGAAGAAAGAGGGAAGTAGGTAAATATGAATTCAGAGTAAGAAAATCTCAACATAGAGTGAGAAAAGACATTTCTCAAAGTAAGCCTTGCACTTCCTTTGAAGCATAAATTGGATTTTGAAAGGGAGAAAGAAAGGTAGGCGGTGATGAGGAGTCCTGAAGATGTGTAGGAATGCACTTGCATTTTGGTGAGGGGTAAAGTTAGGACAGACCATGGGAAGGACTAATGGGATCAGAAAGTGTGCATTTGGTTAGAGATTAACAGCATTGGCTAGAGAGGTAAGATTCAGCATGGCTGGAGCTTGAAAGCCAGCATTGGCTGTGGATGCTGCGGTCAGAGGCAGCTTTTGTTGATTCTTGGTTGAAGCAGGATGTGGCCAAACCAGTCTTTCAAGACACTGAGTCCTGGAGGGTGTTTAGGAAGTCCCCTAATATTTCTTGAGCACCTCATTATCTTCCAGGCATTGTTCTAGGCACTGGGGAAGCAGGAGAGCCAAGCCAGAGACTGATTCTGAGAGCACTGGGCAGAAGACTACAAGGTACTAAGAAAGGAAAGAGTAGTCCCAAAGTACAGGAGACTTATACACACCTCATATACCAGAAGGTTGACATCCCAGAAAGAGATGCTTTTCTTTTTTAGACCATGTATGGTAACATGTTTGTTTGCGATCCCTGTTTTCTCTAAACTCATTGTACTATTGAAGATGTGCTATTTCCTTGGAGGTGAGACGAGTAACTGCCCTTTTATTGGCTTTCACATTGTGCAAGGAGGTCAGTGATGGAAAGAAGTCCTGGTAATTCTGGCAGGAAGCTCCAAAAAAGTCATCTCTGCTTTTATTTTTAGGAACTCTGATGGGCAGAGGTGGCAGTCACTGCGGTTGTTTATAATTAGAAAGCAACAGGCCTTCAGTGATTCATTCATTCATCCCAAAATAAAACAGAACAAGACAAAATTCATAGACCCTCTTAAATGCTTACCTGTGTCCTGGAGATAGTAAGTAGTCAGGCAATAGGAAGTGTTTGGTGAGGAGAGCCTGGGGTACCTAGAACCCGCTTCCAAGCTGATGTCTGGGTGTGCTCCAGGTGTCCTTTTCCATAGCAAGGACTGTTGCCGTTTGTACCCTGGAGCAGAAACGTAACCACCCATGCTGAGAAACAGGTTATCAAGTAACTGAGGACGGTTACAGGAGGTCTGCTTCCCTTCGTCCCTAGCAGGGTATATGACTTGAAACCATCTGATCTTGAAAGCTCATATGTTTTCTTAAAAAAAAAAAAAAAAAAAAAAGGAAAAAGTTCATCATTTCTATAAATTTGTCTGTCTTCTCTCTAATTATTCAGTAGAACCAAGCTCATGTGAAAAAAACCACTTCAAAGTTTTCTCATTTTTACTTTGGGTGAGACTGACAGACCAGAATCCGATGTACATTCTCTAGAGACCAAGAGATTTCCATGCCCGGCCAGTGTTGGCGTCAACCTTTGTGTCAGCCAGGACTGAAGCACTTTGAAAATGTGAAGCTATATCACACACATATAAATACACACATGAGTCTGCGGACCAGAGTGCCTCCTGGCCCCCCACTTTCTAAATATAAAATAAATAAATAAATAAATACATAAATAAATGCACACACGACAATTTGTAAAGGCTTTGCATTAATTTAATCAAGTGGAATGCTCAGAGCATGTAGTAATAAAAAAACTACCACGATAGTTTCTTTGTACATTCACATATACTCAGTTTTGTGGCTAATATTATGTTTAAATAAGATGCTTATCTGTTTTCTATATATTTGCACAATATCCAACAAAACAATGGAATGATCAGATGAATTGCTGGATATCTATGAGGTAAAATGTACACAGTATTCAAGTTTTTTTTCCCTTTTGTTGTTTTTTTATTTTAATTGAAGGGCATGGGGATGCTGAGTTAATAAATCAGGATATAATATTATATTTTCATTATAATAATGTATGTATAAGAAGAAAAGTAATAAAATATCATGAGTTAATAATCTTGTTAATATGTTCTACCGATTTTAATATTTTTGTATTTTTTTATATTTTTTGGCTTTCCAGTTCTTCTACACTGAGTATACAGTCTTTTACAATAAACAAAAAGCAAAAACTAGAATTTAAAAACGTTTTAGTCATCTTTTTTTCTTTGTGTTTTAAAGAATTTTCTTTTGATTTTCACTTCAAAGACTTAGCTGTGTACCACAGATAGTTGAAATTGTCATTTTCAGTACTTCTCATTTTATAATTTGATCAGAGTTCAGAGTAAACCGATTTCAGTATTCTTTCTCTAATGAAAACAGAAATATTGCCAGCAGCTTCCTTGTGGAATTTTAGCGCTTTCAAGGCCAGAATGTTTCATGTGAAAGGACTGAAACATTCCTTTAGGCAAACAGTCTTAAGATCCAAAATATTTGAAAATACGTATTTGAACAGCTGTGTTATAATCTGATATTTTAAAATTGTTTAGCTCTTGTTGTTGCAGGAACTTTGTCACGATCCTTTTTTTTTTTCTTTCTAGGGTAGTGGTTATTTCCAGAACAAATTACTGTGGAGTTAGGGGCATTCGTTGTTCAAACTATAGATTCTGTAAAGGGGAGTTAGCTCCTAGCTTGGTGGTACTTGAGTCGCTGTTGCCTGTTACAGCTCTTGGTGTTCCAGAAAAAGGCATAGCAGGTAACTTTAGAGATGTTTAGCGGGTGCTTTACTAGAATGAATGCAAATTGTTAATGAGTTACCACTGATTCTTAAAGGATACCTATTGTGATATTTATTGAGTTCCTCAGAGGAAAGATGCTTATAGATAAAGGGATTTATATGGCAGCAAGCCTGCTTTTGAAATCCGCGGACAGTCACCTTTCAGGATTTAATCCTACCTCAGAGGGAATTACTTAGTTTAGGATAAAGGGGAGTTCTCAGTGGCTCAAGGAGTCATTCAAGTGAAAAACTGCCTAGGTCTCCGTCATCTAAATTTGCACATTCATCTCAATCATTCTTTCTTCTGATAGTATCTGAAAAGCCCATCAAAGTTACCGTGAAATGTTTTAAGAACTGACTGTAGCCTCATCTAAGCCCTGACTCCAGTAAATGTTGGCACCACCTATTTACACGGTGGAATCACAGAATCTGCAGGGTATTCAGAGAGGCCCTTTCAAGACATCGGAACCCTGTTAATTGGGACATTAAGGTAGATAGAACAAGTAGCAATCGCACACGTTCTAGTATAAGGTAGTCCTTGAATGAAGTCCTGATCCATTTGGGGAAACCAGAGCGAGGAATTATCCTGTCTGGTGTCAAGTACATGAGGATGCTGTGAGGGCTGGATGATATGATGCAGTTCCTCCAGCTCAATGCTTGGTTCATCACCATAGAAGGTTTTTAATGAGTAAACAGTGGCTCTGGAGCACAGGCAGAAAAAGGTGACTGTCTGAGCTGACATTAATTTTGGAGGCCAGAACAAAAAGCAGAAAAGAATGCCCTTTAATCTGTGCTGTGCAAAGCCTGTAGGGATATGAGAGTAATCCCTGATTTGGTACAGATGAAGTTCCTACTTTATTGGTTTCCACTTTACAGCAGAGGGCGAACAGGGGCAAGCTTGTGCTTTAGCTTGTAGCAGAGGGGCCATTTGCTAAAGATCGCAGTAGTTTTAAAACCTGCATAGTCTTTAAAACTTGGTGCCTTATACAGCCCAATTGGCTTTATTGTAGTTATTAAACTGCAAGTGTCTAAAGACCTATGGGGGGAAAATAATTTGTCTGAAGCATTTGTTACAGCTTTCCCTCGTGGCAGAAGAAACCAATCCAGAACTTACTGACTTAAACGTGATTCATCATTGATCACAATTCTTTGGGTTTGCCTGGTTGGTACTTCTAATAGACTTTCCTGGGCTCAGTCATCCAGGGTGTAGGTCAGGGGGCCTGGCCTCTGCTGAGGGGATTGACACGACTGCTGAAGCCTCCATCCCGCACTTCTTCACGTGAAGGTGATTTCAGGGCAAAAGAAAAAGCTACCGAGTGTCTCCAAGTCTATGTCCCAGACAACACATAATGTCATTTCCTCCACATGCCATTACTGATCAAGGCACATCACGGGGCCGCTTCAGATTCAGAGGGAGGGAAAGTAAACTCTACCTCTTTACTGGCAGCTCCAACAAAGAATCTTCCTCAGCAGTCACCTTCTGGCTAACAGTTTCTAGAGCTACAATGTATCAGGGACAGAACTTTTTCCAATGTTCCTTCTCCAGATGGACCCCTCCTTCCAAGAGCCCACTGTGGTGCAAAAACATCAGCAGTTACTCAAAGCAATTCCTTATTACAGGGTGATGGCCTCAAGGTATAAAATGTGTATGGTCGAACTATACCTGATGTGAATGTAAAATTTATTCATGAAAATTGGATTTTTTCTTTTCTTTTTTCTATTTTTTTTTATTTTCTGCATATGGAGATCCCAGACAAGGGGTCAAATCGGAGCTGCGGGTGAGGTATACACCACAGCCACGGCAATGCTGGATCCAAGGCGCATCTGTGACCTACACCACAGCTGGTGGGAATATTGGATCCTTAATCCACTGGGCGAGACCAGGGATCAAACCCGCATCCTCACGCAAACTATGCCAGGTTCTTCACCTGCTGAGCTACAACGGGATCTCCCAAAGTTGGATATTTTAAGAAGGAAGGAGAGAGCTATTTTTATTCTTACTAGGAGACATAAACAAAACAGCCCCGAACAAACCTGGACATATAATCATCCTAGCCATTACTTTATGTTCCAACGTTGTTTATGATGCTTGAAGTGCATGAGGTGGTCAATGTTTTTCTCCTTATGTTACAGCTTGGAACTTGGGTGCAGGTTCGTATTGACGAAATCCTAAATGTACACCCATCAATGACGCATTAAATTTGTTTTTATGGTATATCCATAAAGCAGATGCTGTGGAGTTATTAAAGAGAATGAGGTAAAATGACACTAAAGAACTTGGTTTCTAATACCTTTCTTCAATAAAAGGAACCAAGGCTCTCTACAGAAATGGTTCAGTCGAGGGCTAGGCGAGTGAATGCATAAAATGTATGTCTGTAACGTCTTATTCTCCCAGAAAGTAAGAAAGTGCTAACACTAGCAACACACAACAACCACAGCAACCCTCCCAATATAGCACAAGGTTGGGGATATGTTAAAGGGAGAGAGGGGCCAACTGAAAGAACTCGCAGTGGCCGGAGCTGGAATAATTTGAACAACAGATTATGGGTTATAACTCAAAGTGTAAAATAAATACCCACGGGTCCATACAGATGTAAAGAAGTCATTGAATGTATAAGTGGGGAGAACAGATACATCTCTCATGGAGAAGAATTGCAAATAATCTATGTAGATAGCTTGCCTCCAGGGGAGTGCCTCCTTGAATGTGGTCTTCACGTAGTGACTGTCTTCCCCAAACTGCAGTATGGAAAAGGGGAAAGAAGAGTAACTTTACGGCAGAGAAACCCAAGCAGAAGTGCCTTATCCAGGTGATCAGAGTCAAGGTCAACAGACATAAGATGTATCCTTGATGGGATGTAATGAAAATGGGACACTTTACTCTGTGGACTTCCCCCCGCTCCTGGTCGAATCACGCGGAGAACATCAGACAAACGCCAGCTGAGAGATATTCTGCAAAACAGCCGCCCAGTCTCCCCTCCAACGGGTCACCCCAGACTGGGAAAGTCTGGTACAGTGTCTTAGGCAAGAGGAGTCTAAGGAGGTGTGATGCCTATGTGGAATAAAGTGTCCTGGGTGGGATTCTGGAATAGAAAAAAGACTGTAGATAAACTCTAAGGGAGTGTGAATGAAGTATACACTTTAGATAATAATAGTGGATCAGTATCGATCGATATCGGTTTGTTGAATGATAACACTTGTGCCACATGGATGTTACGATGTTCATGAGAGCAGAACCTGCAGAGGGAGTGCCAGGGAACTCTGTAATCTTAGCAGTTTATCTCTCTCTATGAAACTGTTCACAAATAAATAGTTTATCTTGAAAAAAACCTTTTAGAAACATAGCAAGGTTCTTGTTTTCTTTTGTTCATTCTCTTTCCCTGTCAGAAGAGGAGAGCCCGGAGCACATCGAACAAGGAGGGTGAAGGACAGAACACAAGGCAGGTTTCTAAGGCTGAGGTGACAGCTGGGGAATGAAGAGCTTTAAACCGAGAGATTGCAATTTTAATTTTGATTGGAATAGATCTGTTTACTGTCTCCTGATGCAGCTGTCAACACCTGAACTCAACCGGAAGAGATGACAGGGCCTTTCTGAGATATCACGCAGGGGAAGAAAGCGTTATCCACGAGAGTGGATTGGAAAGCTTTTTAATAAACAAATACTATTGCTTTCTGATTTTCTCACTGCACATCCAGCTAGTTCAGTAACCTTGTTGAATGAAATATTTGCTGCATACGTGAATACGTCTGCACACAACCAAGTATTTTGGTTGACTGAGCTGAATCTTACATGAGGTTGGACGGTCCCACCCACCTTGCAATTATCACCAGGGTTTGTTTGCCTTCATTTATTTGTTCAGGGCTTCGAGCCTGGAAACTGGAAAACCTTTAGAGAGGTTTTGTTTGAGGTGAGGGATGGGAGGAGACAGATGGTTGGAAAAGTAACCAGGGATCCTGTCTCCACTGAGTTCCGTGGACTGGGTGATCCCATGTGGAGGGAGAGGGAAGGCTGCGGAGACTGTGCGTTCCAGGAAGAGGTGGCCCTCTAGCTGGCGGTGTTGTGCGTGGCCCCGGGTGTAAAGTGTGTCACGAAATTGAGAAGAAGATCGTGTTTCTTGGCTCTGCAAAAAATCAGGTGTTGCTTTAGCAAGTTGAAGTCTAGCAGCTTCACAAGCATCGGTAAGCAGCTGCCTTGGCCCAGAACAAAAGCCATCTCACCACTGCCTTGTTCTGGGAGGTGGTGTAAGTCTCCCCTCTTCCAGCAGGACGGGGGCAGCAGGAGTGGTAAGTGGGAGCAGGAGAGGAGCGAGAGGATGACTGCCGTTGTCGAGGCTCTCAAAAATAATTGATGGAATCTTTGAGAGGGGCTGGCTTCTTGCCTTAGGCAGGTAGGGTCTCAGAATCATGGTAATTTTGGCCTAAAAATAAATATGACCCCATGCAGAGCCAACAAATGGCAAGGAGTTACACATATATTTAATTCCATCCTTCAGTCCTTGGCAGTAAGAGGCACAAGTATCTAATATTTGTTTTTCAGATACAGAAAATGAGGCTTATGTAAGTTCAGATTAAGGTCACACAGCTCATAAACTTGTATGAGTGATACTCAATCTTAGTAGTTTGTTCTCTGCGTTATAGATGTTATAACCCAATGTAAATGGTAACTAATCTCTGGTTAGGAGAAAATTGTACACTAAGACATCGATAGCAAAATGCACAGCAAACTGCCAAGCTCTTCATATGTTACAGCATGATTGTGTGGACTGCATTATTCACTTTGGCTTTATAGAGAACTTAGGGAGGAAATTGTTTTTTTTTTTTCCTGATTTTTCCTTCGCTGTCACAGATTAGCAGGTGTGAAAAATGCCAGATAGGGAAGCTGCACTGTGCCTTCCACAAGTGGCTCGGGCCATGCACATTTTATGAGGAGAAAGATTTTACACTCGCCGTTCTCTCTGTCCAAAAGGCTTTTACAAAAGAAATCCTTTTTCTCTTCGGTTAGATCATCTTTATAGATTGATCCTGCCACTGTTAATAACAATCACTATCCCTCTTCTGAGTCACTGACGTTCTTTCTGGAACATCTCTAGTTCAGGTGACATAAATTTTAATTTATATCCTCTCGGCCCAGCTTCTCCTGCACACATGGCAAAATATTGTTTGAGCGTCCTACATAAAGTTCCCCAGACTACTGGTTGCCTGGGTGTCCTTCCACCCACTCGAACAGACCTAGTAAGGCAGATGTAATTGCATGTGCTCTTTTCTTGTGTATTTCTGAGGGTTCACTTAGCAGATGTAATACATGTAGGGTACAGATTTTAGCTAGGTTCAATGTCAGGCTTTTACAAATGAATTTATAATGTATAATTTACATCTCGTTTTTCATAACCCGTAGCCATCCATGAGTAGATGTATTTTCTTAACCATTTGATGGTTCTGCGTTTAAGCTGATTAAGGAGGTGAGTGGGGAAGGTGTTCGAGACCACGGGGAAAGAACCGTTTGGCGGCAACAGGTATAAGGTGTTTGGGAGGAGGAGCGGCGTGTATGGCACGGGCTTGCCAAATTGCTGGCTAAAGCACAGCCGAAGCATATCTTTTCAGTTTTTTAGAAGTAGGGTTTTCCCTGGTGTGATTAACGTAATTGCGGAAGATGGTAAGCCCCACTCATGCCGGCCATTACTCCTAATAATTTTTTTATTGAAATATAGTTGATTTACATTATTGTATTAGTTTCAGGTATACAGCACATCATTCAGATATATATATCTATCTCTATATATTTATATCTATATAGATATATATTCTTTTTCAGGTTCTTTTCCTTTATAGATTATTACCAAGTATTGAGTTGAGTCGAGTTCCTTGGGCTATACAGTAGCTCCTTGTTGGTTATCCATTTTATATAGAGTAGTGTGTGTTTGTTGGTTATCTGTTTTATATAGGGTAGTGTGTGTTTGTTAATCCCAGCCTCCTAATTTATCCCCTGCCCCACCTCTAGTAATTTTTAAGTGGCACCCACGACTCCATTCTCAATCCATGTAGATTCAGGACCAGCTGGTACAGAAGTCATATCCTTGCAGGATTCTGGGAAAATCTCATACCAAAACTATGTACCTATAATGATGCCAATTTATAATAATTATAATGGTCTGTTTTCCAGACCATTAAAGTCTGAAGGAAGATGAATTATTGGAAATTATGAGAGAAGGAATGGAACTCCTATCTATTTCTTTGTAACCCAAATTTCGTGGAGAATTGTGTCCACTGACCTTAAACTGATTTGAAAGATAGCATATGGGTCAGGATAGCATATGGATCAATAACCAGTTAATCTGACAGTAACTTGGGTAGTCTGTTTACTTGCTCTGGATTTCCAGTAGGACTTGGGAAGCTGGATCTGAGAGATAACAGCCATGGAGAGATACTTGAGTGCTTTTTGGTGTGTGTGTGCGGTACAAAAAACTTGGAGAAAAAGTCCCTGGAACTCTTTTAGGAGTATAAAATGTGTCCTTATTTTTGTCCTTCCGGATTTCGTATCCTGTCTTCAAAGCATAAACAAAAAGTATATTTTTCTAAACCTGATGGATTTTTCTCAGCGCTCTTTTCTTTAGTCCTGTTCTTGACACCCCACATAATGACAAGACATGCCACTCTCTGCCCTCTCTAGCCCTTATTCTGCACTCATTTCAGACATCTTTTTTCCAGAAATCTCACAGTGATGATAGGAAAGAGCCCTAAGTTATTCTTTGCTCTGAGGATGACTCTGTACATACTGTGCAATTAAGAAATGTCCTGAATCTGGGCCAGCCGCCATATAATAACATCAGATCCCGTATAACAATGAATTCAGGCTGCTGAATTATGAAACAGCAGCTCCTCAGCTGGCCTGGAAGTCGAAATTATATGAGAGGTGGATTAAATGGTTTTGACCCAATTTATTTAATATCTCTCTCTCCCTTGTTTGTCTTTATTCCATAAAACAGAGCAGATTCCACCCTTTCTGAACCTGCCAAAATATTTCAGACATTTTGTGAGATGGAAAAAAAAAGAGAGAAAATTTGAAATTGTTTTTGTCTTCTTTTAATATGTAATGAATGTAAAAATTGATTATGTAAATACATTTTGTTACCTGCATTGGGATGTTTTTGTTTCTTGGCAGAATTAACACCTGGATTTTAACCACAGCTGTCACATGAAGTCTTAAAGTCTGAATCTTCCCCAGATTAACTATATCTCAATTAGAGATCCTTAATTTAAAAAAAAATAACTTTCCACTAGATTTATCTTCAGATGCAGGTTTAATACAAGAAGTAAAATGAAGATAGAAAATTGTATGTGGGGCTTGTTTCTTGTTGAGAAGCTAATATTTGTAGAGCACAGACTCTGTCAGATGCTGAGAGCTTTACGTGGTATAACTTTGCAACAACCTGTAAATGCAACAACCTCTTGGTGCTTTTTGAAGTTGGAAAGCTGAGTCACAGTAATCACAGCTAGTAAGTGGCAGAGATGGGACTGGAATCCAGGCATCTCTTCTGTACCCAGATCCTTGGCGCCTGGGCCTGCTTTCTTGACCACAGTGCTATACTGGTTAATGCTTATACAGGTCACCTATGAGAAAGCTGGATTCTTCCTTCTGTGACTCCCTGCTTTCTGTACTCTATCTTCAGGTCCTCAAACACTCCAATATGTCTTGCCATGAGAGTCTTTGTCCTGGTGGTGCCTGATTTGGGATCACTCTTCCCTCACTCTTTATTCCATGGTTGACTCTCTCTTATCCTTATAGCCTTGAGTGAGATGTCTCCAGCTTGGGGAGGCCATCCTTCACCACCCAACGTCAAGTAGATTTTTTTCTCCTCCAGCCCATTGGCATTCTCATCTCACCGGTGTTTACAGTCATAGCCTCTCCTTGGCATTTGTAGCTTTACGTAATTTATGTTGTGAAATGTGACATGTGCTTATCTGCTTGCTTGTTTACCATTTGCCTTCCTCCAGCCCAATGTTTCCCTCTTAGATGTTGGCTCCATGAATGGAGAGATTATGTTGCTTTACTTTAGGGACTCAATAAATTGCAGTAGATGAACCAAGGCAGATGTTCAATACAATATCTCACATATAGCAAAATGGCGGTTGTTGTTTGTGTGTGTGTTTTGTCTTTTTGGTGGAGATAGGTGACAAAACTGAGGCATGTTGACTTTTCAGCTATAGGAGACCACAGTCAGGAGTTCCCTGGAAACTTAAAGTTAAGGGCAGTATAATCTCCCTCTGAGAATTAAAGATTCTCGAGAAAACAGTCAAGATAGGTCAGTCACTTTAAAGAGATGGCAGACAAAGTGAGGCCTGATGATAGGTTGATTGATGTTGCAACATTTCGAAAACACAGGATCAGTTTCTGACTGAATTATGCTCCCCCAGATTCGTATGATAAAGTCCTAACCCCAGTGTCCCAGAATGTGACTGTATTTAGGAGCAGGGCCTTTAACAGCTGTCAGAGTGAGCCCCAACTCCGTCAGCTACCAGTCATGAAAACTTGGGCAGTTTAGTTTAGTCTTCCGTGCTAGCTTTCCTTACCTATAAAATGGGCATAACCTCCATACCTGTTTCTAGAATTGAGTTTGCTTTTGTGTATAGTGTAGAATAGTGCCTTAGATGTCATCAATGTTGGCCTTCTTCACTGCTATTCTTATTGCAAATCACCGGTTGCTTTTTTTTTTTTTTAAAAGTATTATGGTTGATTTACAATGTTCTGTCAATTTCAGCTGTACAGCAAAGTGACCCAGTTATAGACATACATTATATATATATATATACATTCTTTTTCCAGATTATCTTCCATCATCTTCTATCACAAGTGATTGGATATAGTTCCCTGTAATATACAGCAGGATCTCATTGCTTATCCACTCCAAATGCAGACCCTTGAGGGTGGTCACTAACCACAGGTGCTGCTTTTGATTTAAAAGATCTAAGACCCCAGAGTGAGGGAGGAAGGGAGGATGGCAGAGATAGGGCGAATGGGTCCTAAAAGTGACTTTTGTGCCTTTCTTTCCCTTGGAGATATGGTTTATGCATTCCTCTTAAAGCTTTGGTATTTCTGCTTTGCATTATCTATAATTATATCCTTGTCGCCAATAGATTTTTCTCATATTACCTCTTTGGGTGTAGTCTTCTCATTTGGTGTCCCGTGGGCAAATCAGAAAGTTAAAGGCATATCAGGAAAAACAGTTGTTCATAACGTGCAAAGTCATATCCAAAATCTTACCATTGTATCATGTCAAGGTGAAAGGCCCCTTTTTGTAAAAATTTCCTTTATTTCAAATATAAAGCCAACTTATCTTTGGGCTGATGAGACGGCATTTGCAGAGACTAAGCCCTTTGCTATTCTGGATCATCCTCCCTCTGGAATGTAGTTCTGATAGGTTGGGGATTTTTATCTGTTTTGTTCACTGCTATAGTCTCTGCACCAAGTAAATGACCAGTGAGTATTAGAAGCTCACTAAATATTTGTTAAACAAATGAATTAGCCCCAGATGGATATTGAGTGGAACTGTAGCTGGATTACTATTGGGAGATCACAAATGATATCCAGGATAGTTAAAAAGCATGAGGGCTCCCGCCGTACAACTTAGTGGATTTGTAACATCTGTGAAAGGGCACAAGCAAGGCACTCCATCTCTTAAATGTATCCTGGGCACACACGGTATGTAAGTCAGCATACAGCACTTTGAATTATTTGAGCAGCTAGGTAGGTGATATACACAGTGTAACCACAAGGCCAAGCGTGTAACGGAAGAGCATAGTTAAAGCTTCATTTTCGTGACCATGACATCATGTCATGTTTGGATTTCGGTTCTCTTGCTAGCCTTTCCAGGAAGATCTTCATTGAGACAGGCATGAGTTTGAGGCAGCTGTTAGTTGATGATAATAGTAATATTTATTGAATGTCTCCAATATGCCATTTCTATCAGAGCACTTTACACTATTTCATTTAATACTGACAGAACCTCTGTGAATTATTCTGATCACTCCACCTTATTGATGAGGAAATAGGACTCAGAGGTATTTATATTCTTCTTCTTATTATTATAGGTTTATGTTTTTATTTTCTACTGTAGGACTTTAAAATTTATCATATAGCAGCAATAGAAATACAGTAGAAGGGCAGTGATATACAGTAGAGAAGGTCAGTGGTTGGTAGGAAACCTTGGTTTGGTTAATTAATCTCGGTCACCTCACACCCCACAGTAGCCTCATGTGTTAGAGTAAGTCTTCAAGGTCTATGGGCTTTTAAAATAGTTGCTTTAATTCATGTTTTGATTTTCTCCTGCAGTGAATCCACGTCCTGTTTCTGTCCAATGGAAACTCTGCTTGTTCTCCCTTTTCTCCTGTGGGGCTGAACTGAGAGCCAAAAATAATGTGGTTCCGACTTCCCAAGGGAAACCACATTCCACAGTAAATTTCTTTTGACCCTTCTCTGAGTTGAAAGTCATTTCAGCCAAATTAAGGACTAACAAGGCTTGAGCTGGGTAGCCCGAGGCTCTCAGTGCTTGCTAAATGTCACTTAGGGAAACTGCGCCGCTTCCACCACACCTGCATTTCCATTTAGTCACTCGTTCATTCATTCCTCCAGCCACTTAACATTTAATCAAGTCTGCCTGTCTGGAGCCAGCACCACAGTGGGGCACAAGGAGTGTCCCTTGCCTTGCATCCAGGGAGATATGGAACTGAAGGCAGGAGACCACAGTATAAACACACAGAATATTTGATAGCATGATGTAGTACGTGCTATCTAAGAAGCATGCCCTAATCAGCATGGAGATAGGAGGAAGCTTGCTAACCTCTGACTAGAAGGGACTGGGAAGCCGATATCTAGGAGAGGATATTTGAGTTGAATCCTGACAATTTTGAAAGGCACTCTGTTGATAAGTTAGTGGCTTTCTCTCTCCAGTGACAGCACAACTGAAGGTGACAGGAGAAAATGGTATCTCAGGGGAGATGAGGCTCATTCTCTTCGTGTCGGTTTCTCCAGTGGCGGCTGGGAGTTCCCGTCGAAACAGCATCGAAGTCGGGAGGGCCTGGATCACAGTGCCCAGGTGACAGGTAGAAAATTACTGCTCAAGATTTTAAGGGGGAGGGACCACACTAGGCTGTGAGAATGTGGGGAAGCGTGAAGGAAGAGTGGGATTTGAACTGGACCATAGCAGATGAAAGGCCAGCAGAGGTTCCAGGTCAGGAGACACAGAGAATAAGAAGGCTGAGGAATAGTCCAGGTTGGGAGATGCAGAGTACAAGTGAAGGAAGCAACTCCCCAGATGAATTCAGGTGACCCTGTGAAGACTGGCTTTGCTACAGTGGAAGGATTAGCTGGGAAGAGCTGGATATAATGTCGGTAATACCTGAGCGCAGATTGTGTGATATCTTAAATGTCGTGTAAGGCATTTGGTATTGATGAAAGTGCCCGTCCAAGAGTTAAATGGTTTAGGTTAGAATTTTAGCTCTGGCACATTTCAGTTGTGTGATCTCAATCATGTGTCCTAATTTCTCTGAACTTTACACGTTTAAGATGAGGATAATGCCATTTTCCCTATCAGCGTGTTTAAAATAATCAACTAAAACAAATATATATAGGAAGTTCCCATTGTGGCTCCACGGTAATGAGCCCAACTAGAATCCATGAGGATGCGGGTTCGATCCCTGGCTTCGCTCAGTCGGTTAAGGATCCAGCATTGCCGTGAGCCGTGGTGTAGGTCGCAGATGTGGCTTGGATCCCACGTTGCTGTGGCTGTGGCTGTGTTGTAGGCTGACAGCTGTTGCTCCAATTCGACCCCTAGCTGGGAACTTCCCCGTGCGCCATAGGTGTGGCCCTAAAAAGATGCCATGTCTGAATCCTTCATCCCCCTGAAGATTCTCTGTGGGTTAGTATGTAACACTTTACTCTCATGTGACAATTTTATTCTTAAGGTTTCCGTATATATGCTTGGCTGGCCATCCCACGGGGCTCTCTCCCCACTTCTAGTCATTAGCACATATATACACAGTTCTCCACTGTGGAAAACAAGAGGGTATAGAAAGTGGTAAAAGGGGCAAATGAACCAGCAGACAGAAGAATGTTTTGTTTTGTTTGGCTTTACTAACCCCTTTTTATGTAATAAAGACCTTGGTACTAAGGTTGGTATTTCCATTTCCCTTTCTTCTGCATGAACCGGGAGTTTGGGGATAAGCTTTGCAATAGGTAGAGACAGGTCGGTAGGGGTCACATCTTGTGTAAGCCACCCAAACCTGCCCTCCCTGACACTGTAATCTTTTTTTAATTGCAGGATAGTTGATTGATAATGCTGTGTTAGTGTCTGGTGTACAGTTATTTATATCTACCTATGTATACACATTTGTATATATACACTTTTTCCTATTTTAGTCCATTATACTTTATTATAAGGTATTGATTATAGTCCCCTGTGCTATATAGTAGGACTTTGTTGTTTACCTATTTTATACATTGTAATTTGTATCTGCTAATTCCACACTCCTAATTTATTCCCCCATTTCCCTTTGGTAATCATAAGTTTGTTTTCTATGTCTGTAATTACTATTGTTATTATTATTATTTTTTGTCTTTTTGGGGCTATAACTGCAGCATATCATATGGAGGTTCCCAGGCTAGGGGTTGAATTGGAGCTGCAGCTGCTGGCCTAAGCCATAGCCATAACAATGCAGGATCTGAGCCATATCTGTGACCTACACCGTAGCTCATGACAATGCTGGATCCTTAACACACCGAGTAGCTCCAGGGATCCAATGCGCATCCTCACAGATACTAGTCAGGTTCGTTAACTGCTGAGCCATGACAGGAACTCTGTATGTTTGTAATTCTTTAAAGTACCTACATGTGTATGTGTATATGTATGTATGTTTATATATATATGCACACATATATATGTATATATGTATAAAACATAATGATACAAATATAATATAGATATATAATATCTAATGCAAACATATATAGCATACTATCTAATGAATTGTATCATAATAAATAATACATATTTAATATGTAAATATATCATATTATAATATACTAAATATACAGCATAGAATTATATGCATATATATTTACAGTGACTCAGTACCAGTTTAATGATTTTCAGCCATTCATTGAAAGTTTACTAAGTGCCAACACTGAGATTCACATATGTGGAAGTTAAGTGCATATTCCCTCATATTTTATGATAGAGAAAAGAGAGGTTCAGGTACAGGGAGTCAGAGAATCTAATCGAATGTCAGGGAGTTAATAAGAGGGACAGTTAGAATATTATGACCTTGGTACAGTTAGGTTCTTAACCCACTATACTGCTTTGGGAGCTCCTTGAGGTCTTTAAAAACATTTATTCATGTGCAAAGATGTTGAAAAGACTTGTGTTGTTTAAAATTTGCTAATATATTTCTTTTCGTTCTTTTAAATAGAGTTTAAAATGGCTTAATGTTAGAGCATCTTCTGGGTTTCCTACCAAGTTTAGAATCAACTTAAATCCTGCCTTCTCGGAGCTTATAGTCAGTTGGAGGGTACTTAGTCTCCACACATCCCTCAACTCAAATAAGCTCAACAAACTTTCAGTTTGTATTTTATCCTTCCCCTTAAATTGTAACACTTTAAGAAATGCTAGCTCTATTTTTTTTTTAACGATTTGTGCTAAAATATTACTTTCTTTTTGCAATGGACTGAAAATTTTCAGTGTGTAAAGGAATGAGTGTAATGAGGGCTCTGAGTTAATTTTCAAATGACGGTTCAGAGATAAAAATGAGAATGAGAGAGAGAGAAAGCAAGAGAGAGAGGAAAGTCCCAGGCTTCTGGAATGTGGTTGTTTAGTGAAAGAACATATTATTAATGCCATTGAAAACAGGTTCATATTTTGGTATGAAGTGAAGTACACAAAGAAGTAAATTTGGTTTCTTTCTGTTCTTTCACGGACACTGAAAAATGATGTGACTTCTTTAGTATATATTGTAGTTCCCTATAGGGAGACACAAATGAATTTTTTCTTAGTTGTATTTATTCTCTACCTTTTTTGGATAGGAGGATCTTACTGATTCTTATACCTAGCTACTCACTCAAAATTATAAATCGTATTTTGGAGGAGGGGGGAGGAAAAATAATGTTGTTTTTATTTTCTTACCTACATATTTCCTATATATAGAATTTTTTTGTATGTATGAGAGGTAGCATTTATGTGTATATATATGTGTGTGTGTGTGTGTGTATGTATATATATGTGTGTGTGTATACACACACACACTATAGTATATATATGGATGGATGCATATATATACACTGTGTATATATAGTGGGTATAATCACTGCATTCTTCATCATTGGTAGGATGAAAGCATCTTTGAACTTTTATGTCCACCTATGTTTCATATGAAAGTTTTTCAGGAAAGAAAGCACATATGCCATGAACTAGAGAGTACCAGAATGTGAATTTAGATGTTAATGCTAACTTTGAAATTAATCTCAAAATATAATCCTTAGTTTTTAAGAATTATCTACATTTTAGAGAAATTTTTATGACTCTATAGAAAGGAAGCAGTCACCAGCACAGTGGAGTGCCAAGAGCAGAGATCATCTTATTAAGCTGCCTGAGTTTCAGTCCTGGCTGTTTTGCTCAGTTTTTCCCATCTGTAAAATAGGCATGATAAACATGCTCACTTTATAAGGTTGTTAGGGAAACTGAGTGATTTAGCATTTTTAAAGTGCTTAGATTTGACACGCAGCATTATGTGGTTGTTAATAAACAAAACCAAAAAAAAAATCACTGCTTGAAGGGTTGGGACTATATTAAAGCATACACAGGGACGTGTATTGAGCAGTAAAAGTCCATTGTCATCCGCAGTGGTATGTTCATTTGGTGTTTATTTTTGTGTCTCTTTCCCTAATAACGTGACCTTTTATAGTTATTCGATTTTGATTTTGTCCTAGAAACTTGTTTCTACTTTTTCCTTTTTGAGTTTGCTACATATTGTAAAACCTGAATATGGCATATGGTTTACAATGCCACATAAGAAGGGCTTTTTTCCAATTATGTTTTCATCAGGCATTTGGCCCTGCTGTGATAGGAATAGATGGTTATGGCATTGCTCTGAAATTGATATTGTCTGTTCCAGAAGGCTGTAGAATTGAACAAACACTGGCCAGAATTAGCCTTCACCTTTTCCAAATGCAAGGTCAAAATGGGGATAAATAAAGGAAGACTGTGTAGTTTTCACTTTCTTGCCATCAAGTGGCCATTCAGAATTTGTAAGACAGATGCCAGAATGCGTGTGTGTTCAATCCTGTATTATGCAAAAACTTTCTTTCTTATTCATGCCCATGTACAGACTAAAAATGTAGGTGGTATATTTAAATCCTTCATTAAGTTGCTATCTCATTCATGTACAGATCCCAACCATTCAGTTTTTTTTTTTTAAGTTCTGATTTCAGCAGAATGATTAGATTTGAAAAGGTCAAAACTACTGACCTGGAAGTATTAATAATCCTTTTATAATTACCATAGTAATTTGTTCCATATGCCTATGAGTTGTGTCTCAGAGTTACTGGATTATCAGCTACTGAGAAGTTCAAAAATATATATTTGGTATTTTTTCCAGCTGAGAAGCAATTCTGCCGCAATCCCAGATATTGCTGAATTACAGTACATACTGAAGTATGTCTTAATAATATCATCTTCAGTAGCTGTTAAGCATATCTATGATGATCTAACAAGATTGTTAACTAATTTTTTTTGGCTCTTAATATATTAGTGGTGGGGAAGAGACTATTGTTTTTGAGAGTTGTCACTTTTGAGTATTTTTGTAAAAATCCAGTAAATGCCCAGTTTTCCTCAACTTCTTTCGGACACTTAGAAATGCACATGATGGGAGTTCCCTTCATGGCTCAGTGGTTAACGAATCCAACTAAAAACCATGAGGTTGCGGGTTCGATCCCTGGCCTTGCTCAGTGGGTTAAGGATCCGGCGTTGCCGTGAACTGTGGTGTAGGTTGCAGACGCGGCTCAGATCCCGCGTTGCTGTGGCTGTGGCGAAGGCTGGCGGCTACAGCTCCTGTTAGACCCCTAGCCTGGGACCCTCCATATGCCGCGGGTGCGGCTCTACATAAAGGCAAAAAGACCAAAAAAAAAAAAATCTAGAAATGCTCATGACATTAAGGAGAGCGAGAAAGGGAATGGTGGTTGAAAGCAGTGATGCCCAGGGTCCATGTCCTTTATTTCTTCATTTAGCTATAGCTTCAGCATTTCTAAAATCCCATTTTTATTTGAGGGAAAACAGAGTTCCTGAAAGCAAGCTGGCTGGCTGGGTGATTCCAGTATTCAGGTGATGCTGTGGGGGCAGACTTTGGACCTTGGTGAGTCACCAGAAGTGTTGAAGTTTCAGATTGCGAAAGGCTGGGCCGGGAACCAACTTGAAATGAAAGAAACAACTGGAGAAAAACAGCTTCCTTGGTAAGATCCGACTGCTCTTTCTCCTTATAATTTATAATTCTACCCCACACAAAAAGGAAACAAAGAAAAGGAAAAGGGAAAAGAATAATCAAACCAAACTGAAGTCGGAGACAATGAATGCAGAGCAGAAAGGCTCGGCCCTGAGCTTACAGTCTCTCCCACTTTAGCTCCAGAGCTGTAATCCTTTAATTGAAGCTTTGCTCTGTTCCTGAGCATTCAGCTGTTACTAACCTGTTTCATGGAGTGTCTATTTTGGAAACATGGTTGTTTTAGGCAGGCAGTGTCTTAAGTAAATTTGTGTTTTAACTGCAAGTAGGTAGAGTTATGATTTGAGAGTACCCGAATTAGAAATGTTTTTTATTCCTTTTCATGTGCATTGATAAATAAAGGCCAATAATGAAAAACCGTTCTAATCGTATGTAATGAACTCTGGTCGAAGAAGGATTTAAGAATGCCGTGACTTTGGCTGTGACAGTTTAAAACAAGAGTTGTGTTTACGTGGGGGGATATGCCCTTTTATGGGTACCATTCCCAGTGTGTATATATTCATTTCATTGTTATTACAGGTATCAGAAATTAAAGAAATTTAATGAGAATACACTTACTCATTTCAGCAATATAGTCATTCGACCTTTTAAAGTATGAGTTCAAGTGAAGGATTTTTCTCGTTCATGCTACCCTGTCTGCAGAGAGAAAGGACACTCTGCTTCTTTCAGGCTTATCACCTGCCTTTAACTGAAGAGTGAAAGGGCCCATCCTGGGCTCACCAACACGTCTCCCCACCACCGGCAGGGGACACCTGGCAGAGTTGTAGTTTGCCATCAGCAGCGTCTTCCCCGGGGCCCGGGGTCCTTATTTCTTATGGAAACTAAGTGATGCCCTAGAAGCCTAGGGTGGAGCGGTGGGTCTCCTGCCCCCGCTCAGAGCCGACCTCGGTAATGTACGTGAACTCAGTTATGTTCAGGGAAAGAGACTTTTCTTCCGGTTATATATTCAGGAGGCAACACTTCGGCCAACTAATATACAGCATTAAAACCTGAAACTCCAGCTCCTGTCTGCTTTGAAAACAGGTGGGGAGACCTGGTAAGAATTCATTTACTTGTACCAGGGTTTTTCCATCGAACCTGTGTATACCTATTTGAATGTATAGGACCGGATACCTGTTCTGTAAAATTACAGCGCTTGCCTGGGTAGTGTCAGAGGCTGGCCGGGCTCTGACCGTCCATCAGGTGACCGCTGATTTCCCTAGGAGACTCTGAACGCGGTCCTCACTTCTGTGTAAATGGGACTCTCAGACAAAAAAGGGAACTTGCCTTATTCTTTTACATGTTTTCATGAGTGGCTTCTAATTTTGCACATGGCCTGATTATGCCCATAGAGATGGACAGTTGCCGAGGTTTGTAGTTCTTTTAAATCCTTTGGGGACTTTTGTTACGCACAGAACTTCATGTAGACCCCAGACACTGCTGAACTTGGAAGAACTGGGTTTAAATACCGGTTTTGCCTGCCGCTTGCCGCCCTCGTGATGCTGCAGAAGGTACAGGTGCTTGACAAACTCGGTGTCCCTGTGGCAGAGGCGCCCATTGCTAGCACGCTGCACCTCCTTCCCAGGCGGCAGACTGACCTGGCCTGCTACCTGCTAGGCATTCTCTTTAGGATATCCTGGTGATGCCTCAAATGTCCATGCAAGACAGAACTAAGTTCCTTACCTCTGCTTCCATTGACCCGTCGTATGCCCAGACAACCAGGTGCTCAGACTAGCCTTAGGGACCTCCTTTTCCCTCCTCCAGCCCCTTCCCGTTCAGTGAGGAGTAAATTAATTTCAGTTTTTTTCTTCCCATGATATCTTGGCTTGCTCGCCTCTTCTCCATTTCTAATGCCATTACCCTCGTTGAGATTATTATGACCATGTGCCTGAAATACTGTAACGGATCCCTAACAAGCACCCAGGCCTTCCACAGCTTTCAGAGCCTTCGTTTCCATCCCCTGCATTTTGTATCTTACCCACTGCTGCCAGTTTAATCTCATTGAGACATAACCATCATCCTGTCATTTTCTTCTGAGAAGTCTTTCAGGGGATCTCTGTGAACTGAATCAGGGCCGAACTGAAAGTAAATGGAACACAGGCGTGTACCCCTAGTGCGGGTAGTACTAGGTCAACGAGGCTCTCGCAGTCCGTATATTTTCTCGGACGTGCCCTCATATTTAAGTTCAGGTTTTGCATTTTTGGCAAACATACCCAAAAGTGAGGCTGTGACCTTCTCAGTGCATCACATCAGAAGGGGTCTGATGTCGGTTTGTTCCATTACCGAAAACGATAATTATGATCACTTGGCGAAGGGGATGTCTCTCCGGTTTCTCGACTGCAAAGATACTATATTTCTTTGGATTTAATAAGCACTGTATGGAGAAGTAATTGAAGGATCTCTGAGTATATTGTTATGTATCACGTCTTTACCACTAATTCTGGCATCTGTTGATGTTTCTTCCCTGAAACGGTTATTACTGTGGTGTGTGCCAAAAGCAGTTGGAAATTTCCTTACTAGTAAGCAAAAGTTTACTCTCTTTATTCACCCACTCATCTATATTATTATGGGCAAATGAACTGACTTTATTCCATGGGTTATAACCTGTCACCATCATTATTTATTTTGTTGTTGAGTTTTCCCAAATTTGGCCTTTGGGAGCCTCCTTCAAGTTGGCTCCCGTATCTTTTTACAATGTACCTTCTCCATCTCTCTCTCCCTCCCTCTCTCTGTCTCTCTCTCAAAGCACTTCGATATTTCCTGGCACCACAAGGTATTTTAGGCTTGTCTTGCACTTTCCTGTCCCAGTCCTGCAATCAGCTGTTTCTCCAAGGTCTTGTGTTTTTGTTGGAGTGTGGTGTTTAGAAGCCAAGATTTGGGCAGTAGATGGGCTCATTAGTATTGGGGAATCACCATACCTGACCAACCCTCTTGAAAATTGTCAAGGTTGTGAAAAACAAAGAAAGCCTGAGGACCTGTTCTAAATTAAAGGAGACTAAGGAAATATGACAACTCAATGCAAAGTGTGATTTCGGATTGGATTCTGAACCAAAAAGAACATTAGTGGGGCAACTGGAGAAATTTGAGTAAGTTCTTTAGATTAAATGAAATGTATATTGTATTATAGTTTTATACATATTTGTCATCCTAGAACTCAATGGAAAATAACATGACCGTTCACATTACTACTGATTTAAAAAAAAATTCACATCTACGCAGTTGAAGAAACTGATCTAAATTGGGGGCAGGATAATTCAGAAAAGAAATAAAACGGTACTTGGTGCTCTAACTATACCATTTAGGATTTTTACAAGAAATTATCATGCATGTCCCAAATTATCTAATTAATCTCCTTTTGATGAACATTTACATTGTTTCAAATTTCCCCTGCTGGTGTATAAGGCTCTGTTAACATATTTTTACATACATTTTCAAACATTTGAAAGTCTCCTTGGGATACATTTCTTGAAGGTTGGTTAAATAATTTATGGTACAGCCATAAGCAATATGAAGTCATGAAAATTATGATATAGATCAGCATTTGGCAAACTGTAACCTATGGGCGAGATCATCCTTGCTCATTCATTTACATATTGTTTGAGGCTTCTTGCATGCCACAGACCAAGGGCAGAGTCAAGGAGCTGCAACAGGAACAATATGGCTCAGAAAGCCTGAAATATTTACTATTGGCTCTTTACAGCTGAAGTTGCCTAACCCCAATATAGATTGTTACATGCAGAATGACAATATTCAGTGAAAAAGACACAATTTTATTACATATGTTAATACATATCTACATATATAATATTTTTTAATTTTTTAAAAATGGAAGTACAGTTGATTTACAATATTATGTTCATTTTGGGTGTATAGCACAGCGATTCAGTAGTTTTACAGATTATACTCCATTTTACCTTATTACAAAATAATGGCTATAATTCCCTGTGCAATATAACCTTGTTGCTTGTGATTGTTTCATACATTTCAAACTCCAAGCCTGCCCTCCGCCTTCCCTCTCCTCACTGGTATCCACTAGCTTGTTTTCTATACATGTAAGTATGTTTCTGTTTTGCTATATGCGTTCCTTTGTTTTATTTTCTAGATTTCACAGTAAGTCGTAATGAAGACTATTTGTTTTTCTCTGTCTCACTTATTTCACTGATCATAATACTCTGTAGGTCCATCCACCCTCTTGCAAATGGTATAATTTCATTCCTTTCTATGGAAGAGTAATATTCTATTTTATCTATCTATCTCTCTATTGATCTTTCTATATCTATTTCCTTATCCATTCACACCTATTGATGGACACTTGGGTTGCTTATATATCTTGGCTATTGTAATAGTGCTACTGCGAACATTGGGATGCATACATCTTTTTGAATTAGTGCTTTCATTTTCTTTGGAAATATACCCAGGGATGAAATTTCTGGATCCTGTGGTAGTTCTATTTTCAGTTTTTTTGAGGAATTCTGTACTGTTTGCATGGTGGCTACACTAATTTACATTCCCATGAAAAGCATACAAGGTTTCCCTTTTCTTCACATCCTCTCCAATATTTGTTTTTATAGATTTTTTGATGATAGCCTTTCTGATAAGTGTGAGGTGATGTCTCATTGTTATTTTTGATTTGTGTTTCTCTAATATGATAGTGAGCCTCTTTTCAAGAGCCCATTAGCCATCTGTATGTCTTCTTTGGAAAAATGTCTGTTCATGTCTTCTGCCCATTTTTAATTAGGTTGTTTGACTTTTTTTGTGACACTGAGTTGTATAAGCTGTTTATATATTTTGGATATTAACCCCTTGATGGTCATATCATTTATACATATTTTCTCCCATTCGTTAGGTTGTCTTTTTGTTTTGTCTATGGTTTCCTTTGCTGTGGAAAAACTTTTAAGTTTAATTAGGTCCCATTTGTTTTATTGCTTATTTTTGTTTTATTTTAATGTTTAATTTTAACATTTTAAAACATTTTTATGTTTTATTTTATTTATTTTTTCATTGCTTTTGTCTTAGGTGGCAGATCAAAAACATTGCTGTGATTTATGTCAAAGAGTGTTCTATTTTATGTTCTCTTCTTGGAGTTTTATGGTTTCAGGTCTTACATTTAGATCTTTAATCCATTTGGAGTTTCTTTTTGTACATGGTGTGAGGAAATATTCTAATCTCATTGTTTTACATGGAGCTGTCCGGTCTTCCCAGCACTTCTAGTTGAAGAGATGGTCTTTTCTCCATGTATATTCTTGTTTCTTTCGTAGATTAGTTGGCCATAGGTGTATTGATTGGTTTCTGGGTTTTCTGTTCTGTCCCACTGTTCTATGTGTCTGTTTTTTGTGCAGTACCATGCAGTTTGCATTATTGTGTCTTTGTGGTATAGTTGAAATCAGAGAGCATGATACCTATAGCTCTTTATATTCCTCAAGATTGTTTGGCAGTTCAAGGCCTTTTGTAGTTCTACATAAATTTTAGGATTGTTTGTTCTAGCTCCTTGAAAAATATGGTAGGTGTTTTGATAAGGAGTGCTTTAAATCTCTAGATTGCTTTGGGTAGTATGGACATTTTATCATTAATAATTCTTCCAATCCAAGATACGCATTGAGATATTTTCCATTTCTTTGTATTAACTTCAATTTCTTTCATCAATGTTTTAATGTTTTCAGAATATAAGTCTTTCACTTCCTTGGTTAAGTCTATTCCTAGTTATTTTATTCTTTTCAATGTGATTTTAAATGGGATTTTTTTTCTTTACTCTTTTCCTCCTTCACGATTCTATGTGTATCTTTCCTGCAGGAGATTATGTATAGGAGTTTTCTGCCAGTTTCCAGCTAGTTTTCAGTGAGCATTATAACATATGTAGATGTATTTTTAATATGTTCATGGGGGGAAGTGAGGTTATATATTTAAAAAAAGCCTTGGAGTTCTCTGGTGGCCTAGTGCTTAAAGGATCCATTGTAGTCTCTGCTGTAGTATAAGTTCAGTCCTTGGCCAAGGAACTTCCGCATGCTGGAGGAATGGCCAAAAGGAGAAAAACAGCAACAACAACAACAACAAAAACAAAAACAATACACGAAGAAGACAACTAACATATTAAAAAAATTGAATCCCGAAGCCTGGGCTTCATCACCATGTTACTGGGTCAGAACATATGCGTAATAGAGCCCTAGAAATTTCTGTTCTTAACACCACAGGTGATTGTCATATACTTTAATGTTTGAGAACTACAGTCCTAGACCCATATTAGGACACTTCTGTCCAAGGTGATATGAGACCATCCAAAGCCTTTGTGGTCTGGTTCCTATTGACTTTGCTAGTCTTATTTCTTGCCATTTCATAACCAAAACTTTACATTCTGTTAATGTAACTTCCTGCATCTTCCTGCTTATACCTTGCTATTTAACCTCTGTATGCATTTACCATTCTCTGTCACCGAAACACCTCTCCACCTTGCTTCGTCTGGCCTACTTGCTTCATCTGGCCTGGCTCATAATAAGTATACTTTAAGTCCTCACCCAAGTATCTACACTGCAGGCCTTTTGAGCATCTCCAGGACGGACTGAGCACCAGAGGGCTCTGTCTCCCCAGTGTACCATTACTGAGCTGTCTCAGCATGCCTGGTACATAGTTAATACTCAGTAACAGTTTGGCAAATTGAGTAAATAATATGATTTTGGAGCTTCTAAGAATACATGGATTCTACTCACTATCTTTTGTAGTGTGACAAATCACCACAAAAAACATTGGCTTACAATAACCTTTGCTTATTTAGTTCATAATTCTGCAGGGTGACAGTTTGGTCTATGATCAGTTGAGTAGTTCTTCTCTTGATAGGAGTTACTTCTGTGTCTGCAGTCAGCTGCTGGTCACCTAAGTGGCTCTGCTTCTAGGACTGGCTTTTTGTTGGCTGGAGCAAGGGCAGTTGCTGTGCAATGATTCCTTTGGCTGTAAAGGTAGGCTCGGGGCTTATTCAAATGAAGGTGGCAAGTTCTGAGAGAGAAATAGAGAGGGAGAAGGAATTGGGGGGGGACTACATGTTCTTTTGAGAACTGGTAAAATATCGTTTCTGCTACTTCCTGTTAGCCAAAGCAAGTTACAACACCAGTTCATATTTAAAGGTGAGCAAGTAGACTCCATTTATTGATTGGAGGCATTACAGAGTATTGTGGCCATTTTTGCAGTCTATGTCACTGGTCTGGATATGTGAATTGATAATTATTATTTACAATGTAACTTTAAATTGGATTATAATTTCCTATGACTGTTTTATAAATACCTTTATTTCTTTTATCCTCAAGCCATCCAACTGTTGCTGTTTCTTTTCCAGCTCTGAAACTGAATTCCTCTTCAATTAACTTATTTTGGAGTACAGTTTGCATTTATTCATGAACAGTATAAATAAGTATGTACCGTTTAGTTAATTACTTGGATTTGGTTTAAGTCTTAAAATGAAGTCAACATTTCCAGGCGCAGCAAACTGCAGATCCTAATTATGAAGACATCTATGGTGCCAATAAGAAAACATACCGTTCTTGTATCCTCGAATTTTACCTTCCGTTTTCAGCGTTACTGCCTTAAAAAATCGACCTTATCCAGCATTTGTTATGCCATATCAGTTGACCTATTTTCTGGTTTGAAAGTGATATTCATCTTTCTGCCTACTGGAGGGCCTCTTCACTGCTACAAAGAGATTTCTTTAAAGGGTAAAGCCATCTAAGGTCAAGTCCGTTGGCCTCTGTCCTGCTAAGGTGAGTTATGCTTTGAGTTAGAGCTCAGGCTCTGAACCCTGGCATTCATCATTAGAGTCTGCACCTTCCTCTCCTGATTGCCACGGTCAGTCTGGGAACTTAACTTCATTGGCATTTTATTCTCTCAGCAGACCTTAGCAGGAAAGGTAGCAATGTCGAATATTTCCAAATAACGTTAAGAGCCTGGCATGGAAATTATTAAGCAGGCTTTTGAGTTTTCTGCCATAGGGACATTTTTTTTTTTTTTTTTTTACCTTATGCATTTCTGGTTTTCCTCCTTATGGATTCTGAATTTAACTCTCAGCAATCCTTAATTTTTTTTCTTTAACGCAAAAGTGGAACCGGACCATTCTGTTCCCAAAGAGGGACAGAATTTCTTTCTTATATTCAGGGGTATCTTGGTCACCAGTGTTTCCCAGCTCCTGGGCTCACTGAAGCTTAGCATCCAAGCCTGTCACCCACTGAGGGGAAAACGTCCAAGAATTTGTTTTGTGACCTGGGATCTGTGGGATGTAAGTGTGTGTTACAGAACTTAATGCATAAAGCTGCTACTTTTGATACAGTCTCACTCATGGAGAGATGGGATTTAGCTGTTTGTAATGAGAATTTGATGTGACTGGAAATTGAACAGAAGCATCTTTTTATTGAAGGTGCTGAGCCTTATAACAATCATTCAGTGGCAAAAGTTATTATTTTTCACATTACTTTTCGACTGTAAAACCTTTCAGGGCCTCATAAGAAAATCCCTTTCCTTGTTCAAGCAACAGAAAGCTTGATAACTTTTTCCTTACATCCACATAAAGCAAAACAATATGGTAACATTCCCCATCCCCCTCTTTAAAGATCTGTCTCAATTCTTCTCTGTGTTAAAGATTTTCTTTTTTCTAGGTCAGAAGTGTCCTCTCGTGAAATCTCATTTTCCCTTTTTTTTTTTTCACTCTGCGAGAATCTCAAGGGAAAAAAGAGAGAGAAGAATAAATCTGGACAGAATGCCAGAGAATTGAAATGTACATAGAAACTTTTTTGAAAAATAAAGAGATATTTTCACCCTTTAGTTAGAATCTTTCTAACAATGTGTACAATGTTATCTTACAAAGATTAAAAAATTTAATCTTTACAGATCAATACCCAAAACATCTCGAATTTGATATTTGAATTAAAGTTAGGAGAAAAGCATTCTATTTCTTGCTGCATTCACAAATCCACTTCAGAAACTTGACAAGTCATGTAATTTTTCTCCTTCAGCTTCTCTGTTTGTAAAATAGACATCTATTCAAGTGGAATAATTTTAGAATGGTTTCTCTTTCACAGGTATATTTTCACCTCAAGTCTTTTTCAAAATCAGTACTGTGTTCTTCCCCACTAGAAAACCTATCTAGAAAAATTAATGTCAAGATTTTTTTAATTTTTACTTTTTGCTCTTCTAGTAGATCCGAGAAAAATATTTTAAGTTCTGACTTCCTGTATATTTGTGAGTTACGCCATTGGCAAGTTGAGCTCTAACCTCTGTATTCTGTAAATCTCAGTAAAGTCTTATTAAATATTTTTCTCTGAAATTTATAATACTGGTTTGGCAACCATTCCCTGAGAGAACAACAGGTGCTATGAAAAGGGTCACTTTAATTTGTGCCACAATGACGGTAAAAGTTTTACCAAAGTGGGAGAGAATGATTTTTTAAAATCAGTAGTGGTATGTGTGAGCTTTCAGGATTAAGAAGTATTTTAAATTCTGTGCCTGGGCTCCCTCAGAGCTGTAGAAGGGAGGCCCAGCTCAGGTTTGTAGTTCTCCCGGGGGGCTAGGAGTACTTAGAAGAGGCAGGTGGCTGGGGCAGAGGAGGCTTTGGGAAGTTGTCTTTCAAACAACTGGCTTCTGGTCTTGAGGACTCCGTCTTGCCAAGACCTTTCACTTCTGGGGTGATCTCACTGGAGAAAGCGTTGCTTGATAAGCCCCATTTTGGGAAAGTAGCAGAGACATATTTGATGATTTGTGTTTCTTGATGCTTATCTGATGTGAGCTGATGAGGCTCTGCAGAGCCCAGTGCTGGCACACCGCTCAGATGACTCCAGGCAAATCAGATGGACAGAATTACAGCAGTGCTCATCCTAGCACAGGCTGTTAAAGTGTATAAAAGCCCTGTCTGTGAGTTAAATGTAAATAAATAACTCAAAGCTTTTTAGACATGTAATATGAGGGAGAAGTGAAAGCAATAATAAAGAATAATTCAGTAGCTTTCTTTTCTCATTATTTTTATTGTCCTGTGGTCAAAATGTTCAGTTTCTGTGGTCAGAGTTTAAAGCTTCTTAGTGCCAGGTCTAGGTAAACTAGTGCCATAATTAATATATGCATTGAGTTGTCCTGGGTTTATCTGTAAAGGGCTGTGATTACAAGATTAAGTATATTTGGAAGTGCAGGTGACACCCTAGAATTAAATCACAATATTGATCAGATGGATACGTATGATTTTACTATTTGCAAGCCTACTGCTGTATTGAAGCATTAAAAGTTGCTTTTAACAAGATATCTCTGCTGTTTTATGCTTTTGAATATTATATGTGATTGTCCATAAAGCTGAGAGGTAAATCCTCCACTTTTAATCTTGGTTCATTACATGCAAGGTGGGTATTAAAAACTAACATTAAAAAATACTCTTTTAGCCACAACAATAAAACTACAACAGAAGAGGGAAGTAAAATTGTAGCCTCATAGCCACTCTCAGATACCTTAGGGTCTCAGCTTTCAGCACACACGCTGATATTTCATCATTCCATTAGTCCATATCCATTCCTTTTTATCACACTTATTGCAAACGGCTTTGCTTATTGTCAGCTCAAAATGAGAAGCATGGAGTTTTCTTGTGGTACAGTGGGATAAAGACCCAGTGCTGTCACTGCAGTAACTTGAGTCACTGCTGTGGCGTGAGTTCGATTCCTGGCCCTAGAACTTCCACATGCCGCAGGTGCAGCCAAACAAACAAAAACAAGAAGCGTTGTCACAACTGCAGGTGCATTAGGCCTTCGGCTCACACAACCATTTGGGAGAATTCCAGAACCTTATTGACTGGAATCATTATGCCTTGGGTGTTGGTAGCATTCCCACCCTCTGGGTCTCCTGGCCTTTGGGTCATGTGGAAAAGCTGGGCTTCTCAGCTCCTCGCAGGTGGCCGGGGAGCTATGTGCATCTTGAGCTAATGAGCTGTGAGAGGTGAGAGCATTAGTTCCGGCAAAGGCTGTGCAAACCTCTTGTGATCCTCCAGCTGCCCTTCACTTGCCAGGAAGTCCAGGAAACTTGGTCCCCGTGAAGTTTCAAGAAGATGAGGCCTCCTTTAGCCCAGATCCCCAGTTCCTACTTAGAGCAATTCTTTCCCACCTCCCAATACCCATGGAATATATAGACAAGAGAGGAAATAAATTTTCTTAGGTTAATCCACTGAGATTCCCTAGCAAATTTGCTAATAGCAGCACAACCTAGCCTACCTTGAGTTCCTCACCTTTAGGCTTCTTCTTTTAGGTATTTAGTAATAGCTCTTTCTAAAAGAAGCCATATTTCCTCCTTAGCTTTTAGTTCTTATCTTTCTTCTTTCCTTATTTTCTGCTTCCAAAATCAAATTATAGTCAGTGTCTTCTTGGGGCAGGATGATGAAATTTGGAAGATAGAGGAGGTGTAAGGAAAAGAGGGGCAGTTGAAATAAATACTATGAATCCAGAAGACAGAACAGAGTCTGTCTAAACGTCAAGCCACCGCAGGCAAAATAGGCAACAGGTGACCTGAGGACACATACCAGGCTTGGAATGTGGGGGTCAAGGTCGGAAGGAAGACTCAGAGGAGTGAGGCCAGGCTGGGGGCTCTTCCAGAGTTTTGAGATGGCAGGTAGGGTATAGCACTGAGAACGAAAGACTGGGACCAAGGCTTTAGGATTGAAAAGGGCGAGTGTGGCTGTCTTGGTTGGTTCCATGGATGTGAGTCAAGGACTTGCCAAGGAAGCAGAGCCTCAGCTGTAGAGGGACTGGGCAGTGAGGTCAAACCCAGCTTGGAGCAACCATGCTTCACAGACAGGGTTAAAATCAGCATTGACTTTTGGTCTCCGAATTCATTGTTTGAGTTCCTTGTGGTTCTGGGGGACTGGGCCAGGACCTAGGAGGGGAAGTATGGGGCTGAGCCACAGAGGAAAGCAGAACAGACATCAGAGATCTTGGTAGTTGGAACCCTACCATTTCTCTTTTTTTTTTTTTTAATTTTTTAAAATGTTATTTTAAGGCCACACGTGGCATAAGGAAGCTCCCAGGTTAGGGGTCAAATTGGAGCTGCAGCTGCTGGTCTACACCACAGCCACAGCAGTGCGGGATCTGAGCCGTGTCTTCTACCTACACCACGGCTCATGGCCATGCCAGATCTTTAACCCACTGAGGGGGGGCCAGGGATCATTGAACCCACATCATAATGGATACTAGTCGGATTCGCTACTGATGAGCCTCAGTGGGAACTCCCGGGACCCTACCATTTCTGATGGACCTGTTTGTGGGCTCCCGATTCCATTTTTATTATAGAGGGAATTTATCTCAATTTCATCTTGCATTTCACCAGGGACAGTGCCTATTGTCACCTCTATAGTTTGTTTACTGTTTATCGGATAAGGACTCTCTGCAGTGTGGGGGTTTGTATTTCCCATGGCTGAATCTGTCACAGATTTTATGATGTAGTGTGGAGTGCCGAGAAGGAACCTTGAGTGCACATCCTATTCTTCCACTGACGGCGCCCCTGTAACACCAGCGGGTCACGTGCCCTCCCTGGCTGCCTCTTCCTCCGTGGAGGTGATGCGTCTGTGGGTTTGAGGAGCTGGTTGGTGGGGGTGGGCTCGATGAACTTCAAGGCCTTTGTGCCTCTTCAGTTCTCTGAAGCCATCCTCTGCGGTGAGTCTGGCTTTCACAGAAGTTCCATTTCTGGGAACTCAAGGAACTTGACCTGCTCCTCCCTTCCTCTCTTAAGCAGGTCGATCTTCGCTTCTGAGCCTCTTTTCTTCGCTTCAGCTCTCTTCTTTCTTTTCTCCTCTCCACAACTCTTTCTCCACATTTCCTGTCAGCAGCCCTCCGCTGGCCAGCTGCCCGCCTTCCTCCAGCTCTGTCAGCATTCTGAGAGCTTAGAAAGATGCTCCCCTTGCACCAGCAATCCTCTCCAGGCAGCCTCTTTGAAAGCCTCTCGGGTGTGGGCTGTGATGTGGGAGGCTGGCTGCTGCCCGCCCCGCCGGAAGCTCACTACGGGGCTGTTTTGAGGAGCAGCTTTGTGTGGTGTCAGTTTTGATGCATGACAGAAAGTGAAGAAAGAGCCCCTTCCAGCCCTCTGTCTGCTCTTCTGCTGCCTGAACATGTGAGGGAGAGAGTGCGGGTTTCCCAGGTACCAGCTTAGATGATCAAAACCGCAGTCAATACTTTCCCCTGCAATTTGTGTAGCTCTTCAGGCCTTTACCTTCTTGCTGTAACTGCTCAGCTCATCTTTCTGACTCAGAGTGGAAATAAAACTGTCTTAGGTGATAGAAAACCTTTTTTCCCCCCAAATAACATATCCCCAGGGAGTCTTCCCATGCATAACCTGCCCTCTTGTCAAAGTTAATTTATCCCCGACTGAGCTAATGGTCTTTCTCCTTGTGACACTGGAAGCCTTTCCTTCCTGTGTGACCCCATTTTAGTCAGGGTTCCGGCTTTCTTCCCTGTCTCCAAGCCTTGACTTCTTTTTTTTTTTTTTTTTAATATTTCCTCTTTCTCTCTCACATCTAGTCAGACATTAAGTTCTTTCACCTTTGCCCCCAATTGACTCTAATACTTGCCTTTATTACTATTTCAGCTACCATAACTCTAATCCATTGTCCTCATTTAAAAAGCATTAACTATTTTCCTCCAGTCACATGCATATTAGAGTCAGGGACCCCAGCAGTGACCTGTCTCAGTGACCAAGGGGTGATGTGGGGGGACCCCTGTGTAATTGGTGGCAGGGGAAATGGAGCCTGTGGGGCCAGGAAGGTAAAGAGGAGACTCACATGGGTGGTGTGCACTTTGACCTCATGTGGCTTCGTGGACAAAGCCCTTCCCTGGGTGGCTGAGTTCCTAGGTTCTGGCTACAGCTGTGACATTTAGCTGGTAAGACAAGGAAACCGAGCATTCATTTCTTTACCTGCTGATCTGAGCTTATCACATCTCTGCAGTCCCGCCTCCATGACCCCACAGGTCACGCACAGTTAAGAACTCTCTCCTTGCACCAAAGGCAAAACAATAAATATATACACTCTGCCAGAAGGTGGAAACAGATTTTGTTTTTTTTTTTTCCCAACCAGCCTCAAGGTCTTCCTCCTATTAATGCTGGCTCTGGAGGCTAAGTCACCTGTAAAATGCCCATTGGCAACTAGTTAGTGTCTAATAGATACATGAGGTAGATTGCACTGTACCCAAGCCTTGGAGTCTCCTTCCTGAATGTTTTCCAAGGCCGCCCCCTCCTCCTCACCTGACAGCTGCTATCTTTACAAATATGCTGACCGGCTCTCCCCTGGGCTGCTGAACGAACTTTCTAAATGTGGTAGCTTTGCCATATTTTGTCAGCCTCCAGTTTGCCCTTCACGGTGTGGGGAAAATCGTGAAGTCTGCACTCTGGTGGCTGAAGGAACTTGTACATGTTCTGCCTTCCACCTTCTCCTCTTCCAGCGCACCTCTTTGGCTTGATGTGGTCAGTAGCCATCCTGAGGTCACATACTTGGATTCTTTATAGCTTTCCCTTTCAGTCTTCCTCACTTGGGTGTGTTGAATTCTCCTCAGCTACTCGTGGAGCTGCCTGGAAAGAGTCTTTACAGGCTCACACCCCCACCTGGCCCGTAGGGGCCCAACATGAACGCATGGGCCCAGGAGGTTGTGTAGGAATTCCTAGGCACAGGGGCTGGGCACAGCTTCCCAGGCAGAGGGAGCAACGTCTTCCAAGGGTCAGTGGGAGGAGAGAGTGTAGTGTGCTGAAGGCATCATTCTGCAAACTTCTTTTCACTGTGATATTTGGTGATAAATAGGTCTTTCATCCTGATGCAGGACACATAACATTGAAGAAAAAATGTTCTCACAAATAACACTCTGATGCGTTTCTCATTTCACATTTCATTAAAATAAAATGCTGATCTTGACCAACTAAATTGCTTTCACACCTCGCTACACTCTATTGGTGAGGCTGCAAATACGAAAATGTTTAAAATCCAGATGGGGTGGAGCCCGGGTGTGAGGAGTCATGTGATGAAGATGAAGCCAGAAACGAAAGCGAATTGAGATCCCTAGGTGCCTTGTCCACTGGTTAAGCTTGTCTGTTGTTAGCTTAAAAGCCACAGAAAGCCACCAGAGGGTTTACATAGTGGGTCCTTGGGGGGTGTGAAATGAGCAGGTTTGCAAAATATTCTTGATGCAAACCGATTTGAGGGGGTCAATAGTATATTCATAGGTAGATCATAGGTAGTCAAAGTGGACAGACTTTCAGTTGTAAAACAAGTAATTTACGGGAATGTATGCACAGCATGGTGACTATAGTTAATAGCACTGCATTGCATATCTGAACATTGCTAGGAGAACAGATCTTAAAAGTTTTCATCACAAGAAAAAAAACTGTAACTGTGATGATGTATGTTAACTAGATTCATTGTGGTGATTAGTTTGATTATTTATTTACATCAAATCATTATGTCGTACACCTGAAACTAATATAATGCTACAGATCTATTACATCTCAATTTTTAAAACGTAAAAAAAAAAAAAAAAAGTTCAGAGAAGGAAAAGAAATAAAAGGAATCCAAACTGGAAAAGAAGAAGCAAAACTGTCATTGTTTGCAGATGACATGATACTATACATAGAAGACCCTAAAGATAGTATAAGAAAACTACTAGAGCTCATCGATGAATTTAGTAAAGTTGCAGGATACAAAATTAATGCACAGAACTCTCTTGCATTCCTATACACTAACAACAAAAGTTCAGAAAGAGAAATAAAGGAAACAATACCATTTACCATCACATCAAAGAGAATAAAATACCTGGGAATAAACCTACCAAGAATCAAAAGACCTGTACTCTGAAAACCATAAGACACTTATGAAGGAGATCGATAGATGGAAAGACACGCCATGCTCTTGGATTGGAAGAATCAGCATTTTCAAAGTGACTGTTCTACCCAAGGTGATCTACAGATTCAGAACAATCCCTATCAAACTAGCAATGGCATTTTCCATAGAAATAGAGCAAAAAATTTTAAATTTTACATGGAAACACAAATGATCCCAAATAAGCAAAGCAATCTTGAGAAGGAAAAACAGAGCTAGAGGAATCAGGCTCCCTAACTTCAGACTTTACTACAAAGCTACAGTCATCAAAACACTGTGGTACTGGCACAAAAACAGAAATCCATATAAACGGAACAGCATAGAAAGCCTAGAAATAAACCCAACACAGCTGTGGTTAAATAATCTATGACAAAGGAGGCAAGAATTGAGAAAAAGACAGTCTTTTCAATAAGAGGTGTTGGGAAAACTGGACAGTTACAAGTAAAAGAATTAAATTAGAACATTCTGTAACACCATGTACAAAAATAAGCTCAAATGGATTAAAGACCAACACAGAAGACCAGATACAATAACACTTTTACAGGAAAATATAGAACACACTTTGACATAAATTGCAACAATATCTTTTTTGATCCACCTCCTGAGAGTAATGAAAATGAAAACAAAAACAAACAAACAGGGCCTAATTAAACTGAAAAGCTTTTGCATAGCAAAGGAGACCAAAAACAAAACTGAAAGACAACCACAAACTGAGAGAATATCTTTGCAAACAAAGTGACTGACAAGGGATTAATCTCCAAAATATACAAGCATCTCATACAGCTTTATACCAAAAACCCCAAACAACCCAATTAAAATTTTTTCAGAAGATCTAAACAGATTTTCTCAAAAAAAAACAAACAGACAGGTGGCCAAAAAGCACACGAAAAAATGCTCAGCATCACTAATTATTAGAGAAATGCAAATCAAAACTGCAATGAGGTATCACCTCACAGTAATCAGAATGGCCATTGTCAAAAAGTCTTAAAGAAATAAATGCTGGAGAGGGTGTGGAGAAATGGGAACCCTCCTACACTGTTGGTGGGAAGGTAAGCTGGTGCAACCACTATGGAGAACAGTATGGAGGTTTCATAAAAAACTAAAAATAGAACTACCATAGGATCCAGCAATCCCACTCCTGGGCATATATCCAGAGAAAACCATGATTCAAAAAAATACATACACTCCAGTGTTCATTGCAGCACATTTTATAATAGCAAAGACATGGAAGCAACCTAAATATCCATCAACAGAGGACTGGATAAAGGTTTGGTACATATATACAATGGAATATTACTCAGCCATGAAGAAGAATGAAATAATGCCATTTGCAGCAAATGGATTGACCTAGAGATTATCATACTAAGTGAAGTAAGTCAGATAAAGAAAAATATGAGATCACTAATGTGTGGAATCTAATAAAAATGATATAAAAGATCTTAACAAACAGAAATAGACTCAGAGATTTTAAAACCAATCTTATAGTTACCAAAGGGGAAATGTGGAGAGGAGAGGCATAAATTAGGGGCTGGGACTGACATATACACACTACTATATATAAAATAAATAGGCAACGAGGACCTATGATATGGCACGGGGAACTCTACTCGATAATATCTAATAATCTATGTAGGAAAATAATCTGAAAAGGAATGCATATATGTATAACTAATTTAATGTGCTGTACACCTGAAACGAATACAATTTTGTGAGTCAACTGTACTCCAATAAAATTTGTTTTTTAAAAAGGTTAAAAAAAAAGCAAGTGTGGGAGACCAGTTTATACTATTTTATAGTATTTTATACTATTATGAGGAAATTCTAGAAGCCAGCCTGAGATGTGTGCCTCAGAGTTACCCATCAGATGGGAGAGGAAGCTGTGGTATGTATATCCTAGCCTCTCCTGTCACTCATTAGTTAATTAGTGGGCATTGAATCCCCAACGCTCTGGCTTGGCATGTAGGGTAGGCAGAGCAGAGTCCAGTAGCCACGGGAGACCTTCAGACAAGAGATGCAAATGCTGGAAGTTGGAAGTTGAAGGTATGAACTGAAATAATAAAGCCAAGGGGATATGAATAGGGCAGTGGCAGCAGCCACTGCTACAGTGTGTTTAGTGGAGAGAGAACGTGAAGACGGCAGTCTTGAACTTAACTGTGGAAGTATTGCACCTGCCCTAGCTTTCAGACATACAAATAGAGACATCAGGTTGGGATAGATGAGTTAGAATTCAGAAGAGAGTGGAGACCTGGAGTCATGTGAGTGGAGGTGAATAGAAACGGCTGATGCCGTCTGTTGGAAGAAATGACAGTGAGAAAACAGGAGAGATGCTGCACCAACCCTGAGGAATCCCAGCACTTAGTGGCCAGATAAGGGAGAGATGCTAAAAAGACACTGAAAGGAATTCTAGAAAGAGAGGATAGGAACCAGGAGAGTCCATGCCCCCAAAAGCTAGAAAAGGCAGGAGAGGGCTACAGTATCCAGTGTCGCTGAGAGGACCGACAGTGTCCACTGCACGTTGCATTGTGGAGATAATCGGTCTCGGTGGCAAAAACACTATTTCGGTGGAGGAATGGCGACAGGAGATGGAGACAGTGTAGCGGTTGTGTGTGTAGACTGTAGACCGGGTCTACCTGTGTTCAGATACCTGTCCTGCTAATTATTAGCTGTGTGACCTTGAGCAGATAATTTACCCTCCTGTAGTCCTTGCTTCCTTATCTCTAAAATAGAGATAACAGTTGTTCCTGCACCGTAGAGTTACTGTGATATTAAGAACTAAATGATAAAATACTTAAAACAGTGTCTGACAGATGGTAAACATTAAACAAATGGTAGCAATTGTTAGTTGTATTCTTTATATTGTTTATTTATTTGAGAATTTGTCTTGCTTCCTTCTGTAAATTCTCCTTGTTTCTTGCTATTACACATTCCAAGAGCTCTAGTCTTTGGTAATATGTGATGTTTAGCAAAGGCTCAAAAATCTGCTGTAAAAATCCAGTTTCTCTGACACTGTGCTCTGATAGATGGGCCAGGGTTCTAGAATGTACCTTTTTTTTCTTTCCATAAAGACTATAGGTTTCAAGCAATTTTTTTATTACTCAATGAATTTTATTTCACTTATAGTTGTGCAATGATCATCACAACCAAATTTTATAGTATTTTCTATATGGCGAGGTTAACATTTAATTTATGTCAGTGTCCTCTATTGTTTGTTATTTCATGAGGGAGCCTAGTCTTGCTGCTCTGAGTAAAGGAACCCAGACCATCAGCCACCCGGGAGCTGGTTAAAAATGTGTGTACATGTATATCCAAATCACTTTGTGGTACAGACAAAATTATCACAATATTGTAAATCAACTATACTGCAATAAAACTTTACAACATTGAAAGAAAAGAGATGCAGAATCTCAGGTTCTCCCTCAGACCTACTAATCAGAATCTGCGTTTTAACCAAATTTCTAGCCTATTCCCCTGCACATCAAAAGTTAAGCATTACGCTCTTGTGAGCCCCCAAAACATGGCATTTGCTTGCTTTTCTGCCACAGGCATTCACTCTCAAGAAGCTTCCTTACCCAGATTCGCTCAGAATGATTTTAGAGTACTTCCAGCTTTTCTGTGACTGTGGTTGAACTCCCAGGACCTAATGGGTTGTTGCTGAGTTATTGCTTCTCCTCTGAACTAGGGCCCCACGGTTTGGCTGTCATATGCTCCTGGTGCTCCGGGCTGTCATATGCTCTGTACTCTGTAGGACCAGGGCAGGGAGTTAGACAAGGAACTCCAAGTGTTGACTGCATCAGAGCTCAGATGAATCTGAATAGGACTTAAAATAACACGCTGGCATCAGCTCGGGGATCCCTTCCCTGGAAAGGAGGCACAGTTGCCTCAAATCGCTACTCTGTGTCCTATCCTGTGCCCTCTTGGCATCCAGCTTTGAAGTCGGCTACATGTAATTGACAGTCTCTCGGCCACATGCCACTCCCAGCATCAGCTTCAGCTGGCTCGGGTTAGTTGGCAGATCGGTGTGTCTGTCTTGCTGCTACCCGTCCGCTGTGTCAACACAGACACGGAGCCCAAAGTTTCCCTCACTCGCCAGAGAAACAAACAGAAACACTCACACAAGACCTTTTGTGTGTAGGACAAATAATAACAGGTTTGGGGAGATGGAAAGACCTTACGTCACTTGAATGCAAACCCTTTAATGGTAGAATATTCACCAGTCCTTGCCGTAAAATACCCCGTAGACATTTGTACAGCTTGGATCCAGCTTCCTGCCTCATCTTTCTGTCTTTCCCCCTTTCCTCCCTCTTACTTCTGTGCAATCTCAGAAAGCAAATTACAGAAGGAAAACGTCCCCCTAATTCTATTTGTGTGTGTGTGCGTGTGTGTGTGTGCACTATAATTTAGTGTTTAGGCTCTCTTTGTAACCCAGACGGTGCTAAAGCTTTGAAAAGGCTACTTGCCGTGTTGTGCAACCAGAAACGGTGCTAACTCTTTCAGAAACACATGGGCTGATCGCAGGGGGCAGGGGGCTTGTCCAAGGAAATTGGATGTTGTTGCCAAAGAAAGGACGGGAGCTTGCTGGGCAGCCATAAAGCAACACATGCCCACTTGTGGGATGAGTAGCTCTTCTTTCCTTTGCATTTCTGTCTCGTTATCATTTCTTGGTTAGAATACTTATTAGTTTGTGTTGTCACTTAGCGATAAGTATTAAGAACCTAATATGTGCCAAACTCGCTCTTCAGGGATGTGTATATATCCCGTCTCCTTCATTTTTATAACCCATTGGCAAGATGAGTATTATTAGTGTTTTACACTTGAAGAGACCAAGGTTATGGGATATAAGTGTTTTAGCTCTAGTGACGCAGCCAAGCAAGCGTTTATAGTGACACAGCCAAGTAAGAACTTAGGTAACTTAATTTACATCTCTCTCTCGCCAGCTAGACTGTGGGCTTTTGGGAGAAGAAGAGTCACATTGTCTTCATAGGTGACTTCAAAGCGCTTGGCCATCTAGTGTGTTGTAGGGCCTTAATCATTGTTTGGACTGAGTCTATATACTTCAAGGCACAGAGATGAAAGGAAAACCTAGTTTCTTGGCTGAAAAATAAAAAATTCACACACACACACTATATATAAATATATAAATATATATATATATATATATATTTTTTTTTTTTTTTCCATGATAGAAATGGGAGGTTAAGAGGTAGGGAAGAAACAGCTTGAAGAGAACTGCATTCTGAGTAAGCTCCCTTATCTCGGGAAGGTTTAATTTTCCCGCCTCAAAGGGACAGAAATAAAGTGTGAGGTGTGGCTGCCACTGTGAGCCACTCCTCTCCCAAGATTACTAATATCCTGGTTTGCTCATTTTGAGTTCACAGACCTTCGTTATGCACCCACAGCAGGAATCGTCCTGTCTGCTCCTACAGGGAACACCGGTTTGTCTTCCAGACTGTGCTGCACAGCACACCTTTCTCCGGCCACTATGGGGAAGAAAGTGAGGGAAAAAGTACAACAGACCCTCCTCTGCCTACGGAGCATGTGGTCTGTTTTCTCTCTGAGGTGATAATAACCTGACCTGCGGTCAGCCCTGGGAGCCCGGGCTCTAATCCTAGGCAATGGCCTTGCCCTTGGACGTGGTCCTTTGCCCCCTGGGAGCCTCCGGCATCTCATTTAAGACAAAAGAGCGATTCTTTGAGAAAGTGAGAATTCCCCGTTCTGCCAGAACAGGCTCCAGTGCAGTTGGCTTTTAAAAGGCCATTTTCGCCTCTGCTTACTGCACTGGGCTGTCGCCTTAACTGTCTACTGACATGGAAACGAGCGCTAAAGGGAACACCTCACCTACCTGGAACTGAGTTGCTCTGAAACCTCAGAGGCGCTGGGATAAAAAAAGCCAGGGATAGCTGTTTTACCAGGAAGTGGGGTAGGAACATCAGATCACTTACCTGGATCCCAGTGACACCCACGTCCACCCTCCAAGGCCTGAGTTTTCTTTTCATCCAGGATCAAATTCAGATTGGGTGAGGGCTGTATAAAGAGCCGGACACCCTCTCTTCCTCCTTTTGTGTTTGCTTTGAAAATACAGTCACCCTGGAAGAGGGATGGAAGGTGGCACAGACGTCCCTGTCACTCAGATTCCCCTGCATTGCTTCCCATGACCCACGTCTTCCTGGACCTCTTTATTGACATTTTTTTTTTAAATTAAACTATAGTTAATTTACAATGGTGTGCCAATTTTTGCTGTACTGCAAAGTGACCCAGTCACACATATATATACAGGCTTTCCCTTTCTTATATTATCTTCCATCAGGGTCTATCCAGAGAGACTGGATATAGGTCCCTGTGCTGTACACTAGGACCTCGGTGTTTATCCATTCTAAATGTAATGGTTTGCATCTACTAGCCATCTGTTTCCTGCCTCCCCTTCCTACTTTGGCTCTGGACCTTAGACTCCAGCATGGGGTTAGACCCCTTAATTGAAGTCCAGGTGAGTTCCCCCCCCCCGAATTTTAGATCACTGTCCCAGATTTTACCTGAGTGCCTCCCAGATCCTGACTTCCAGCCGTCACCCTCTGAGGACCATGGGCTCCCTGTCCATCCCTCTGTGCCCAAGCCACGCCAGTCACCAGCAGCGTGCACGGTCCTGGGCTGGAGGAGATTGTATCACCAGCAACAGGGCGAGCACAGAACATTACAAGGAGGACAGAGAAAAGATATTTTTTAAAAAAGACCAAGGAACTAATGAAAAGGTTGTGCTGTACCATGTGGGATGATTGAGAGGATTCTGGAGAAGCTGGGAGACCTGGGTAGGTCTCCTGGGTTTATGTCTCCTTCATGACATCACCTCGCTCCTTTCTCGTCATCGGTGTCTGCTTCTGTACCTGAGAAATCTGGATGAGCTCTGAAGTCCTGTTCCACGCTGACATGGTGTCCTTTGCAGGGCCACAGGAAGTGTATGTCGTTGAGGGCCTCCCTGGGCCCCACAGCCCGGTGTGACGCTCAGTACTCTGCGACAACGACTCTAGGTCATCGAGGAAAATGACCTTATGCCCAGCGTATCCCTTCTTTTAAGGAAGGTCTTATAGAGTTTAACACATTTTAGAATGACTGTCTGTCAGGGTGGTAAATGGAAAAAAGTATAATACTGTATTTGGGCCTTAGAAAGGGAACTCCTCTGTTCTGCTGAAAAATATGCAGTCTAGAATTCTAAATCTTCTAGGATTCTGTGGAATGCCGCTTAATGTATCTAAACGACATTTGATCATGATAACTGCTTCATACCGAAGTGTTTACCGATAACAGAAATTTTTTTCCGAATTTGAAGTATGTAGATGGATTGTTACGGAGGCAGTCAGGTTTGGTGTACCCTTCATCTGTATTTTAAGTTTTAACGCATTCATTTTCTGTCATATTTCTCTAAGACAGGGCCACCTGGGCTGGCCTTTTCTCCTACTCATTTATATAGTGCTCTTATCACTTGTATTTCAGGGAGGAGATTTTCCTTTGAGGACTTTGTCTGATTTTCTGTTTGTATATTGACATGCTTTGAAATGCATTGGCTGTTGTTTCATTACTGACAAAAAAACTTAAAAATTTCAGGTCGCTACTTAAAATTTCCACTCATTTGCCTTCAGGTCCACGAGTCTCAGTGCTGGAAATATTGCTCTGTAGCGACTAGTAAGAGTGACTTGGTTCTTGCATTATTTAAGTGTTGGAAGGAAATAGCTTTGTGGCCATTAGAGAGGAATTTAAGATGTATATTTACCTTTTAAAGTTGTTCCTTTGGGCTTCTCTCCAAACTGAACCACTGACCAGAGTCTCAAACTGTTTCCCTATCAGCTGGGACCTATGCTAATAGTAATCCTTAGCCTGTATCTCTTTCCAAACCGCTGAAAGATGTTTTAGCCTTTTTCTCAGTCTTTATGCATGCAGGCTCTCTAATAAAATATGGTGGCGATTAATGCATGAAGTTGTGTTGTTGCTACCTGAAACAGTGATTCCTTATGGGTTCCAGTAATATTTTAACCTCAAGAAGAGATCCAATATGATATATCCGATTCTAAATTGGTATCTAAGTTTGTTCTCTGCAGAAAAGGAAATATGATACAATAGAAAGCGGGGCGGGGGTGGGCATTGCTTCAATGTAAAAAATTGGAGATGGTATTTTCCTTTCAGGAAAGGTAAAAGCAGCGTTGTTCTGCCAGCCAGGGTTTGCTCTCTCTCAGCACACTGTGTCACTTCAGCCAAGTCCCTTAGCCTTCGTGGTCTTTAGTTTTCCTGAGATATAAAATGGGTTATAAGCTTGGTGACCTCTGATGCCCTATTTGGCTCTTTGACTCTGATTCGCTAGTGGTCCATGAGGGGCAGGTCACTCTTCTTTTGCCAAATGTTGCTAATTGGATTGCAGAAAGTCAGTGCTGGCTGTTGGAGGCACTCCTGTGTGGTTAATGTTTAGCTATTTCCTGAGCAATCTTGCAAGGACTTGGGGTTCAGAAGCTGAAGGGTCCTCCAGTCCCTCTGAAAGATCCCCAGAGCTCAGTGGGAGGGTTAGAGGATATACACTAGTTATAGAAGGTTTTAAAAGTGGGCTGGCTAGCATAAAGACTTTTGAGACTCCAGTCATAATATTTGCACATAAAATATTGGTTCTAGGATCAGTTCTCTGAATGTGTAGGACGTAACTGATGAGCATTTTGAGAGCGTATTTGCCATCCTGGTTGCCTTAGAAAAATATACAAAAAGTACAAAAAAGCAATGGAAGCAGGAAAGGGGCATCAATATACAGAGGAAATATAGACTCAGTGGTATGATTTGAAAGATTGTTGGATGAAAGCAATGCTCAAAATATTAATTTAACCAAACGAGTCTAGGCAAAATGATCTCTCTGATTATCATTGAGATTGGTTGAGAGTTTCATCTCTATATCCATCTCTGTCATTTAGTACTTACTCAGGGACCTCGAAGTGAGTTATTTAGTTACCTTCTATGTGCCTTGGTTAACGTCTCTTTAAAGAGTAATGAGATGTACTGCAAAGTGAATCAGTTATACATAAACATATATCTTTTCTTTTTTCCCTTATAGCTTATTACAAACTATTGAATAGATTTCCCTGTGCTATACTGTAGGTTCTTGTCATTTGTCCATTTAATACAGTAGTGTATATTGTGAATCAACTATATTCTAATAAAGTTTTTTTTTTTTTTTTAAAAAGGAGAACGAGGATAGTAGTGTTACCTGCCTTATAGGACTGATGAGTCCAGTTTTGCACATTCCCATTATAAAGCCTTCAGGGTGGTGCTTGGCACAAAATAAGTGCTTAGTGCTTACTTATTAGCTATTATTATTAGCTATTGCCAATTATTACCATTAAGTATAACACTGTTGCACTGTAAGTACATTGAATCTTCACCATACAGGTGCTTTTTCCTTGATACATTGTATTCTAATTTTGCATACCCTTGACTCTTTGGGCATTAATATAGATACATTTATATAAAACCAATTTTTTTTCTACATACTTATGATTGGGGGACTCAGATTAAAATCATAGAATTTCATATATAATACAGGTAACTGAAAAAGTACAACTCCCAGAATGTAACCATAAAAGCCACTTGATTTTGTTTTCCAGTGTTCATGTAACATATATTCAGTAGGAGAAGTTTTTCCTCCATTACTGGATGAAACCTTCAACAAGTTCATTACTTTTGGGTAATAGGAAGTCCTAGGTCATGCGATATGAAAAATACAGTCTCAATTCAGAAAACAGACTATCTAGTCCAATATATTAGTCTACACTTAGTCTTTATTTGTTCCCCTCCTCCAGCTGAGGCAGAGTTTTGGTGGGTCACCTACCTGCAGAAATTGATGAGCCTCTTCAATCTTTTTTTTTTTTTTTTCTTTTTGGCTGCATATGGAGCTCCCAGGCTGGGGATCTGATCTGAACTGCAGTTGTGACCTAAGCCACAGTTGCAGCAATGCTGAATCCTTAGCCCACTGTGCAGGGCCAGGGATCCGGCCTGTGTCCCAGAGCTCCCAAGAGACCGACCGCAGATCCTGTGGCGCTACAGCAGGAATTCCAGCCTCTTCAGTCTTCACACTGTTTTAGTTACAGGGTACGACTTTCTCCAGAGAAAACTTCCACCTGCACAACCATCAACTTCTTCTCAGTTGCAGACCTTCCTAGAGAATAGGGACTATCAGAGCCATGCTGCAGGCTCTTGGGGGTCTTTTCTGAGGCTCCCCCTAGTGGACACTTCTGCACTTACTTGATGCATATTATCTTGAGCATTTGACATCTAATTTGCAATATCAGATTTAAACTCCATTTTTATGGAACAGATAGGAAGTTTTCATATAGTTTTAAAATAACTTCAGGAATGTTTTATAATTTTATACAATATAAAATCTGTTAAGATTTCGAGGTAAAAATAACTAAGGACCCATAAAAATCTATGCCGTTTAAACTTTGGGCAATAGTTGAAGATTTAAAGAGGCACAAATGCCCAGCAATAAAAAGTTTGAACATTACTGAGCACCATTGGGAGGCTTTTTTTTTTTTAAATGCTGATTCTACAATTGAATTCTAAGATTAAGAAGAAAAAAAAGAGCACTCATTTTACAATGAAGTAAAATGAACTTTTAGCTACACAGCTTGAAGTTTCACTAATGGATTGAGCTCCATCAGAAAGAGAAGTTCCATTTCATTTTCTGCTTATCATCCACAAAATATAATAGATTATAATGCTAAAGGGGAATTAATCGTGTGACAATGGAAATGAGTTTGCATAAAATTCATTTACTTGAAAATAGAAGCACTCATATTTACCAGATTTGCAGTTAGCTAAAGAGGTGGCTTGGTACCAGCAGAGTTAAACCACAGAACAAAGTGCACCACTAAACTTAATTGAAAACAGCATTTATGTAGGGACTGAAATAGAAAGATTGAAAATGTGAGCAACTGTAACGTACTGTTTTCTCTAAGGATTGATACATTTAAATGTAAGGATATTATACTTTAATTTGTAAGTGTAAACAAGATGCACTTTAAATTGTACGCATGCATCAATACTTTGAGAGATGAGCTTCCAATGCTCATTTACATAATATTTAAACCCAACAAGTATGATATTTCCAGAGGTGTTTTTTTCACCCAAGATAGTGAGAAAGAGACTGTTTTGTGCATGTAAATATGCATTTTCCCCCTTTCTCTGAACATCTGCTACCTTTTTTTTATTACGCAGTCAAACCAATTGACGATCATTTTGAACAAGAAAAATTTACAGTGTTTACACTGTGTAAAAGACTAATTCATTCAGTGAATTTTCTTTGAGATACAGCATCTTATTTCATCATTCTGAGTCATGCGTATTAGAAGAATGCAATCTAGCTGTTATTGATCTGGCCAAATGGCTTTATTGGTTTATAGTATTCCTAATTTGAGAAGGAAGTGAGATTCATATGAAATTGGCTATTGTAAAAATGCCAAGTATCAAAAAGCTATAGCCCTGGATGCCAAGATTAATTTGTGTCCCAAGAAGGGAAAAGTATTTCATAAAATTAACTCTTCAGTATTGACTCCGCAATCCTGAATTAAGTTTCAGATACCATCTTAAGCAATTATTTTATGTGTATTAATGAAGTAGAGGCAAGGAAGACAATTTAAAGGTCGACAGACATTTACATTTTACATCAGAGATGAGATTCAAAGAACCTGTTAGATTTTCCCATTAGACAGTTTTCATATACGAAAAATGAGATGATTTATTCGTTTTCTGATAAATAGTGTCATGTTCTCCTGTAACGGGGGAGGAGGGTTTGATTATTCTTTCAGTCCGGGTCTAATCAGGAGATGGAAACCACACATTAATTTGGACAAGGTTGAATGTCGAGAATGATCAACTGGGAGACCCCACTGTGGGGCAATGGGCTCGGCAGCCCCTCGGGAGCGCCAGGACGCAGGTGCCATCTCCAGTCCAGCTCAGTGGGTTGAGGATCCAGCATTGCCGCAGCTATGGCGGAGGGTGCAGCTGCAGCTCATATCTGATCCCTGGCTTGGGAACTCCATATGCCAAAGAAAATGCAAAAGAATGATATACTTGAAGGGAGGACTGGAGTGTCTAATTCTACTGGAAGAGTGGACAAGAGGAGCAACCACTTCCTCCAGGGTTAAGATGAGGACTGCACAAGGGTTTTCTCCCTCCGGCCTCCAAACCTGAGATCTAGATCTCGCAGAGGGCAAAGCCATGGTCGTGAATGATGAGTTGTGGTGGTGTCGTGCTGGCAGACCTGGCTGGACGTGTACCCTCCGGAACTGGTGAGGAACCCACACTCTGTTTCCAGGAAGGTGTCCCCAGAAGCACTGTGCTCCAAAACCTCCTGAGAGGTTGGCCAGGAGAAGCTGCTGGGGGCTGAGGGGTGTTGGCCTCCATGTCCTCCAGGAGCTGGGCCCAGGAGAATCATTTTGCAGCCTTTTTTTTTTTTTTTTTTTTTTTGGTTTTATCGTGGCAGCTCCTCTCTAGGCAAAGGATGTCTCTCAGCCAACCTATTAAATATTTTGTAATTCCTGTATCCTTCTCCATCTTAATTCTTTTCTTTGATCACAAAGTCTAATTTTTCGGCATCTCTCTAAAATCCGCCCCACTAAAGCAAACCATGTACTCTGGATATTGATCTTTGTCAAATTATTTAACTTCAATTTTCTCCTCCTAGAGTGAATTTGTGTAGGCATATGTTATATAGATAGACTTTACATAAATGTATATACTTTGTATATATATTATGTTCATAACTCTTATGTATATGTGTGTGTATATTTTTTATTTTTTAAGTTATAGTCAATTAACAACATTGTGCCATTTCTGTTCTATAGCAGAGTGACTCAGTCGTACATATATACATTCTTTTTTTAAATATTCTTTTCCATCAGGGTCTATCCCAGGAGATTGGATATAGTTTCCCTGTGCTGTACAGTAGGACCTCATTGCTTATCCATTTTAAATGTAATAGTTTGGAATTTCCCATCGTAGCTCAGCGGAAACGAATCTGACTAGCATCCATGAGGATGCAGGTTTGATCCCTGGCTTCGCTCAGTGGGTTAAAGATCTAGTGTTGCCGTGAGCTGTAGCGTAGGTTGCAGATGTGGTTCCGATCTGGCGTTGCTATGGCTGTGGCATAGGCCAGCAGTTGCAGCTCCAATTCCACCCCTAGCCTGGGAACCTTCATATGCAGCTCTAAAAAGACAAAAAATAAAATAAAATAAAATAAAATAAAAGTAATAATTTGCATCTACTAACCCCAAACTCCCAGTCCATCCCACTCCCTCCCCCCATGTATATTTTTTTAATATTTTTTTAAGAAGGAGAGTGTTGAGGTGTTCTGGCCACAAAGCCAATATATACGACAATGCATGTGACTCCTTTACACACACTTACACATACACATATGTGTGTAAAGGGGGGAACATGCATTGTCATACACGCATACACACACACACACACCTTATCGTGCGTTAAATAAGATGATGTATACAAAGCAGTAAACCTTATTGCTAGCATTCAAAGATATTGAACACATATCGGTGACTTTAATTATCAAATAAAACTTCCTGTAGACACGCAGACTGCCTCAAGCTTCACCTGGATAACAGAAAAGTATTTCTGTGCCAAGACTGCCACTGAACTCTAGGACAGCTGGGGAAGGCTGACAAAGGAGCAGGAGCTCTAGTTTGCAAATTCGAAAGTCGAGGCTCAGGGTTGCTGGGTTTTTCAACTCAGGGTCAGAATTCTCACACCTGTGATGCCATAGCCGTGACAGGTGTTCCCGGTACCGCCCTATCAGCTCTCCACGCCCGGGCTTCACTGCGTCATTCCTTCCCCTTCACGCAAACTTGACCCCAGGACAAAAGATGATGTGATCATACGGTGTCTTTTCTGATCCTGAACTGATTAAATAATTGTGAGTTTTTTTTTTTTAAATTCCATCCCGCTTGTATTCAAAGAATGAACTGGAGCTTGTCTGGAAATAGTACTAATAGGCAGGAGAACTTTAAGGAGAAATATTTGTTCCTTAAAAAGTAACTTGAAATGTATGAGTCTGTTTTGGAAATATCTTCATTTGTATCATTTAAAAAATTAGATTCCACATATACAATCTGAAAAAGAATGAACATATGTATATGTATAACTGAACCACTTGTCTGTACACCTAAAATCAACATATATTGTAAGTCAACTATATTCCATTTAAAAAAAGAAAAGTAACTCGGAGGACAGAGCATAAAGAACCGAAGTGGAAATATTGAAAAAATGCGATAAAAATGTTAACAATTCTATTAAAAATAACACTTTTTTATAGGCATATGTGCAGGGTACAAGTTATTTTAATATTCAAGAAAATGCCTGTGTATATTCTAGAGAAGGTTGAAACCCACATGGATGTGCTTTGACCCCAGGATTGTCTGGAAATCTGTTCTCGGCTAATAAATAGATATAAGTTCAAGGGACCATTTAAAGTAGAGAGCAAAGTGCTCTTTGCTTTCAAGTAGAGGACTGAAATTCTACTGGTCATGAAATCTAGGGGTGCAAAAATGGAACCTGATTTTTCTTTATTCTCTTATTTCAAGTCTCTATTCTGCCTCATGGCAGCAAACGTGATCATTGTCAGTTCCACGTAACTGCTACTTTAATTTGAACTCAATCAGTGCTGAATTGTTCCCCCTTGTTTTCCCCCACTCTAGGCAGCATGTAAGTCCTGGAGGGCTTATATCACATTCTGGAACAGAAGAGGGGGCATGGGGACCAGTTCCTCATTTAGCCTCTGACCTGACTGTGTACAGAATTATCTGGCTCTCTGTCATCAGTAAGCTTCATTATGGCATCTCCTGACAGTTTGCTGCCCAATGAGGACCATAGGACCCATGTCACTTTCTGTCCCTATATTCGTTGTCCTGTCCCAAAACCTGATTAGTGCTCTCGCTCCGTCTCCCCCCCACTTCTCTCCTTTCCTCCTTCCTTCCCTCCCTCTTTCCTTTTCTCACTTTCAAGATCTGCATAATTCTTCTTGGAGCACAGAGCTATCTCCCTGTGCTTCTACAGCATCCTCTGCTTTGGGAAGCTTGTGGGTAGAGGCACCCCCAGATGACTTTGTTCCTGATATCCCTCAGAAGCTCCCCCACCCAAGGAAGCCTATGTCGGTAAAGTGTGGGGATCTCCATGGCCCAGTGCCCCCAAGGATTTCAGATAGGATGCTGGGCACAGATCTCTGTATTCAGTTTCCCCACATATGGGGAACGAAAGATTAGACAGGGTCAAGGGTTTTTTTCCCTCAAAACTTCTGTTGCTTGTTTTTCCAAATCTTTGTGGGTTTTTGTTTGTTGGTTTGTGTTATTCTCGGGTCATTAATTAGTTGAACATAAATTCAAGCATTTCATGGCTTTTTGTCATAGCACCTCCTCCCTAGGTAAGAGAAGTCTCTAAGTCACTCTATTAAGTATATTATAATCCCTATACTTTTTTCAAGCTTAATCCTTCTCCTTGATCACAAATTCTAATTTTTCAGCATTCCTCTAAAAATTTGCCTCACTGATGCAAACTAAATACTTGATATATAGTTGGAGAAAATTAAATGAGATGAACAGCCCATGAATTGGGGACTGCACATATATTGCTATAGCTTAATACTGCATTAATGTCAGCAACTGCCTCAAATATTGGCTCATTAAAATTCTGGAGAACTAACACCTGTATCTTTTTTCCCATATAAATTGCTTCCCTGCTCATACACGTGCTATTGAATATTAGGACCCAAACCAGATCAGAATATTAGTTGTAAAGTTGCCCACCATGGTATCTTTTAAATTCTTTGGAAAATGTGACTCAGTCATTTAATACATTTTCTGTTTCATATAACTTGGTGCTACCTGTAAAGAAACTTACCCTCTATGTTTGTATTCAAGTCGTTGATCACACAGGATCAGCTCGGGTGTTGCGTGAATGCTGGAAACTCATTCCTTCACAAATCGTGTTCTAATTCAAAAGATACTGTTTATTGCTCTGAGCAGTAAGAATTTCATGATCATTTGCTTTATTGTAGATTCACATAACCTATTATTAGTATTTTAAAATCTGGGGCTTCTAATAGTAAAAAAAAAAATTCAGAATTTTTAAATGAAGAAAACAAGTGTATTTTGATAAGGGAGAGTTTTTACTTCAGCATATCCACGTATTCAATGATCTCTTTTTCTCTCTCTAGTTTTTTTTATTTTTAGAACCTTTTTTAATTTTTATTTTTGAATTTTCTTTGTGGTACACTCTTGGTGGGAATGTACATTGGCACGCTCTCTCTAGTTTCTTAGCACCATCATTTTGATTAGTGTGGACGTTGCCTGTCTAATCAAGGCCAGAAGCACATACTCATGTGAATTAGGTACTGAAATTACAAGTTGTGCTTGAACAAGTTATGATGAGGCTAATTGCTCTAGCAAATGACCTCCCAAGTCTTTGGGTCTTAAAACAGTCAACGTTTATTGTTTGTTCGCGTCATGCAGTCGCAGGCGCGGATGGTGAGGACTCTGTTCCACCCGCTCATTCAGGGAGACTGTTTCCGTGGACCTTAAGTGCCAGCTTTCTCACCGCATAGCTCTGAAGGTCATTGCAGAAGGAGACAGGAGCGTGGGGAAGTCCCACTAGATGCATAACCACCTCAGCCCACCGATCATTCCGTCTTACATCCTTTTGGCCAAAACTTGTCATAAAGCCAAGATCTAAACAAAAGACAAGACCCGGAAATGTTACCCTCACCGAGGCACTGCTTCCGGTTGACGGCTCTACAGGGGGAAAGGAGAGCGCACATTCTGGATAGTCCGCTAGTCAATTTCTGCTCAAATCGAGAGGAGTTTGTTGTTATTATTTTTTAACACGACTCTGACTAGGAAGAGAATTCTACTTAGAAGAAAAATCTGGATAAGCTGTGTGAGGCAGAGTAAGAGGTCAAGCACATACTGAAAACGAAAACAAAATATCAAAGACAAAAACAAAAAACACCCCCAGAATCTTAAAGTGATCCTTTCGTTGGGCTGATTGTTGAGATGAATTTGCTTATTCACTTTGGGGGTAGAGGCTGGGGCAGCTGAATGATTCTGACTGATAAGAGAACAGGGGAGCCTGACATTCCAAGAAGACCTTTAGGTATTAGAGGAATAAGGAGGCCTGATAAAGACTGAAGGTGGGTGAGTTCCCGGTGGTGCAGCGGCTTAAGGATCCACCTCTGGTGTTGTCACTGCAGAGGCTGGGGTCGCTGCTCTGGTGCAGGAAGCCTTTGCAAATTAGAGAAGTCTTGGGCTAGTGGAGTGGGCGGGTGGGGGTGGAGGAAATGAGGGAGAGACCGAGAGAGACTTTTTTAGAGAATTTGAAACAATATTTAGATCTGCGTTTGACCCACGGTAAAAATAGAAATGATACAGGACAAAAGCTACGGAAAAGAGGCATCAGCCTCGATGTTACACTCTGTAAACATAATTTCAGTGTCATCAAAAGTGCTTATTACATAGTACCCAGGATTCTTCCTCTCCAAATGCCACTTTATCATTAGGGTTCAGTGCAAGAAACAAGAGACAGCTCTAGTTACTTCAGGCATAATGGCTTTGCCACAAGAATTAAGGGCTTACAACATCTTTAAGGGCTGGAGGAGTTGACATCAGGAAGCCACCCCGAGACATCTGGCATCCAAGCATTTCTACCAGCCCGGGCTCCAGAGGAGGACCTCTGCTTCCAGAACCGCATTGCTGTCCGAGTCACAGCCTCCGCACACCCACCAGCAAGGGAAGCACTTGGAGTTGAGCGGCCGCTGACACCCACGTGTGCTGGAGCCCATCTGCCCCTCGCTGTGTCACCGTCTCCCTTGCCTTTTCCAAATCTCAGGGTGAGACAGCCCCTTGGCAGAAACTAAACTGCATCCTGGGGACGTCAGAGCAAGGGAACTGAGCACGTCGGAATGTGGTCTTCCCTGTTCAGCAATTCTTTTTTTTTAATTTTTTAATTTTTATTTTTTATTTTTATTTTTACATTATACCCAGCTGTACAGTGTGGCGACAGGGTTACATATACATATATGGATTCGTCACAAGTGGTTAGACATAGTTCCCAGTGCTATACAGTAGGATCTCCTCGCTTTCCCAGCCCAGAGGCAACAGTCTACAACTATTAACCCCAGACCCCCCTACCATCCCATTCCTTCCCCCACCCTTTTGGCAACCGCAAGTCTGTTCTCCAAGTCCTTGATTTTCTTTTCTGCATAAAGGTTCATTTGTGCAGTATATTAGATTCCAGTTATTAGTGATATCATATGGTATCTGTGTTTCTCCTTCTGACTTACTTCACTCAGTATGAGGATCTCTAATTCCATCCGTGTTGCTGCAAATGACATTATTTTATTCTTTTCTATGGCTGAGTAGTATTCCATTGTGTATATATACCACATCTTCCTAATCCAATCATCTGTCGATGGACATTTGGGTTGTTTCATTGTCTTGGCTATTGTGAATAGCGCTGAAGCAATTCTGACAAGAAGCAGAACGTAGGTGCTGAAAGGGGAGCCAGTATCCACCCAGAAGTTTTATTTTCGTATCCAATGCCTTTTTTTCTGAAATAGGTCATTTCATTAAAAAGTTAGTAATTTTTTTCCCTTCTCTGCATTGTGTTAGTATTTCTAAAAGTTATCAAAAGGGCACTCATTCATTTTATCACGAATACATAGCCTCCTTCTCCCTGTCAGTCCCCCTTTTCCCAAGGAACGCTTTAATCAAATGTCCGCAACAGAAGCACAAAATCTAAAACGGACTCAAAAGAGAAATGTTAGCACTGGAGCCGGGGACTGATGTGAAAGTTTGCTCAAGACGGCCTTTCTCCTCACCAGGCTCTCACAGGCTGCCTTACTCCCTGGTCTCTGCAAAGTCATAGAGGTTTTGTTCTCACATTGGTGAGACTCAGGCTGAGAAGGACTAACTTAAGTCAAGGGGAAGGAGGCGGCAGTAATCTGTGTTATTTACTAGATTATTGATCAGTTCTTTTGATTTCACTGGTCAGTCCGATCTGTCAGTGTAGCTGAGCTCAGCTGCTGTACTTCCATGGAGTCGATCAGCTCTTTGAATTCACCTCCTTGGACCGACCGATGGGTTTACTTACTACAGATCAATCTTTAAAGGCAGAATTATTCTGCCTGATAAAATTCTTCATTCGAATATACTTGGAATCATGTTCTGCTTCAGTAGAGAAAGCTTTTTTTTTTTTTTAAATTGTCCTGGGGATATGCAAACTAAATGTCATCTGGCCGTTTTATGACTTCGCCAGACACTCAGGGGTGACAAGAATGGCAAACATTAGCAGGTGGATGAGCAGCCTGAAGCGGGTCTTGTAGTCTCCACCTGGGGACCATCCAGACTTCCTGGTTGGAGAAGGAAGGTACAGTTCTGGTCCCTAGCTGCAGCCTTAGTGCCAAGACACACAAATGACTGTCTCGTCTCCTCAGCATGCTCTTTGTGTGTATCAGTACCTGTGTGTGTGTGTCGGAGGTGGGGTTGGGGAGGTGGGGCAGTTGTGCCTTTTTTTTTTTTTTTTAATGCACAAAAAGAGGCCTGAACAGAGCTAAGATCAAGTTCATATAACTACATATAATTTTTAACCTCAGGGTGTCTCTCTCTCTCTCTCAAGCGCCTCCCCCACACCTTTTAAGAACTGTATCTCTTTCTGCGTTTATTAGTAAAAGAACATGTGGTTTGTAACTGTAAAGGTTCATCTCCAGAATCTAAGTTGAGGAAAGTCCTATTTCAGTAGGGAAATTACTTCGTTAAAATAGTTCTGGGAAAGTGTTTTAAACTTTCTTAACCTGCAACGTGGGCCTGTGAATACATCTACTCCTCTTGAATATCTTTAGAATTTCAAAGTGGCTTGTTGACCAGGGTGCAACTCATATGCTTCTCAGGGTTTATAACAAGAGAACCCTTCAAATTCTTTAAGGTTATATTTAGCATGAGCCATATTTTCTTAAACTGGCATATTCATTCAAGGCACAAAGGATGTGCCTTTTATGATGGCACAAAGGATCATGATACCTAGTGTTACAGATATTTAAGCAAAATGAATGTGTGTTTGCTTGAAAGATTATAGCTCAAGTATTTAGCTTCATGGTTGTAGAAACTGCTTTTTATGTATGCCATATATGTGTGTGATGTGTGTATATATATGTTCACATAAATACAATCTTGGTGAATTTACTAGATCATAGGATGTCAATATTCTTCTACTCTGTCAGAGTCTGTAAGAAATTATTCTTAATGTATTACAATTTTCACACACTCCAGATTGCTGGCTGCCCTTCTTGCCACGTGAATTGAACCAGTTTAGCAGTCAGGTTGAACATGTTGGTGTTTAAAAAATAATGCTTACAAAGAAGGAGTAGGGAGGCCACTTAGGTAAAGATTTAGGAGGATGGTGAACGGTCAAAAGCAAGGGGTGCTTTTTGGTGCCTCTGCTATAAAGGCCATTCGTGACGATTGTTTCCCAGAATCTTCAGGCTTAATTGAGGACTTTTGTAAGTCTGTTTTTTTAACAAAAGTTTTCAAGACATGATTGGGAATAATACGTTTTCTTGAAATAAGAATTTATCCATCTTGAACTCCAGCTGACTGGTTTTCCTCTGCCTTCCCTCCGGAGCTAAGATTTGAACAATTCTAGGTAAATTTTGGAACAGTATTAAATATTTCTAGGGTACGCGTGGTAAGGTATTTTTCATCTTTCCTCTCTCAGTCTGTCTGTGTGTGTGAGACCTCTTCTCTCTGAAAACTGGTTTACCTTCTGTTTTGTTCATTAGGTGACCTCTTAGACATATGTCCTCAGCCTCCCTCTGAGGTGCATTCTTTGGTTTCTCTTTATGGATCTTGTGCCCTCATGTTCACACCTTCGTGGTATTTCTCCCATTCTCCAGTCGCACCTCTAGAAATCCATATCTACCCATCACCTGGGACTGAGCAGCTGTCAATATGAATGGGCTTACCCTGAAAGTTTTCCTTTGCTGTCTGTACATCAAGTTATTGTCCTGTTAAGCATGATTACTGTAATCATCCCCTATTTCCTATAACCTATACCTAGTAAACTCTTTGAAACTTATTTGGGATTGACTGGAGTGGTGTTGGATGGAGGGTGGGAAGCAGAAGAGGAAAGTCACATTAAAAGAGGGTCAGATTTTGACAGCCACAACTCATCCAAGCTCGGCCCCGTTCAAGCCTCGGGTGGAGGTGTGCTGGGATCTGACCGCATATACTGAAGTCCTAAATGACGGCAGCAGACGTGACAGATGTATGTTATTTCATTTCCTTTCTCTCTGGAGTCTAGCATAACCAAGTTCAAGGAGCAACAGAGGAATTCTAATGGAGTATTTTTAAAGACTCGTTTCAGTGTTGAGGAAGTGGCTCATGACCTTGACCTGAAATCTTACACTCAAGCAGTATATTTTATTTTAATAAAAACACATCTGTACGTAGATAATGATGTTTGTTGACATTTACGCATGATCATGTTCATCAACCTAAAATAATACTTCCAAAAAAATGTATTTTCTAGATTGTGAATTTTTTTTCAAGTACTTCTAAATTGATCTGTAAACTTTATCTTATAGATGTTAATTATTGACCAGTAGGACCCATGAGTGCACGCTATAAACATCAGTTTCAGTTCTAAGAATTGCATCTAGGTACCATGATTTGGTTTTCAATCAGTAGAAGATCTGAGGGAAGATGCAAGGTTTTTTCTTTTGTTTTTGCTAAAATATCAAGTATGGCTAGACCTTATATTGGGTACTTGGGCCAACACAGAAAACACATTAGGTAAAACAAAACAAACAAACAAAAAACTACAGCTCATTTCAAATGCATGAGACAGAATAATTCTCGGCCATCTACGTTTTAGGGCAGCAACGCAATTTTAAGATCATAATGATAGACAGAAGCACGAGGGAGATTAAAAAGTTAACCTTTAGAAATTTCATAAAATAGCAGTTAAATGTCAAATTACAAAAAAAAAGAAATAAGTGGAGTTTTAAAAAAATATTTTCACTAAGTAATTTTATATTATTTATTAAATTACATTTTTTTTTGTCTTTTTAGGGCCACACCCAAGGCATATGGAGGTTCCCAGGCTAGAGGAACTTACACCACAGCCACAGCAACATCAGGTCTGAGCCACATCTTCGACCTACACCACAGCTCACGGCAAATGCCGGATCCTTAACCCACTGAGCGAGGCCAGGGATCGAACCTGCATCCTCGTGGATGCTAGTCAGATTTGTTTCTGCTGAGCCACGACGGGAACGCCTAAATTACGTTAAGTTCTGTTTTCATCCTCGACACTGTGTTCACTCGGGGAATAAAGAGATTCTTACAGTCTAGCAGGATAGGCAGGCACGTAAGCAGTTATCAAAAATATATATTTTAGGAGTTCCTGCTGTGGCACAGTGGATTAAGAATCTGACTCCAGCAGCTTGGGTCACTGCCGAGGCTTGGATTTAACCCCCATCCGGGCACAATGAGTCAAAGGATCCCGCATTACTGCAACTGTGGCATAGGTCACAGCTATGGCTCAGATTTAGCCTCTAGCCCAGGAACTTCCATATGCCACAGGTGTGGCCATAAATTTAAAAAAAAAGAATATACATAGAATCATTAATCACATTTTATTATAGTTGATTTACAATGTTGTGTTAATTTCCTGCTCTACAGCAAAGTGATTCAGTTTGTATATATATACACACATATCTATCTATTTATATGTCTGTTTTATATCTTTTCCATTATGTTTAACCTCAGGATGTTGAATATAGTTCCCTGTTCTATACAGTAGGACCTTATTGTTTACCCATCCTATGTATACTAGTTTGCATCTGCTAATCCCAAACTCCCTATCCTTCGTTAATTTATGTATACTTAATTCTTCTTGGGAATGATCAGGGTGGACTTTTAGAAAGAAGTGAACTGCATCTTCAAGTAGGTATAGAGATTTTCTAGCCAAATCGAGCAACTCTAAGAAAAGGGGAATATGCGGAAAATTGTAGATGAGAGAGAACATGAGGCATCTTGGAAACTGCACACTCAGCAGATGAAATGTAGACTTTTACAGACGTACTGGGGATCTCCAAGGCCTCATTATGCTCTGTGTATCTCCTTCCGTGATTAGACCTTGTCCTGTAACCAGTGGATCGGCGCTACCACAGGTTTCATTTCCTCATTCGGGTGACTGTACTTGCTTCGCTGCTGTTTTTTGTTTTGTCTCTCTTTACCGTGTTTTCTAACATCAGGTGGTCTCATGAATCACACACAGACAAATGTGGAGAAACCTATTAAACACTTACTCCCCAAAATGGGATTTGTAGTGTGTTTAAAGTTCCCATCAAGTGAACAGAGTTTGCGACGTGAGCAGGTGATGCCTTTGAGAGATGAGGAGAGTGAAGTCAGAAATTATTTCAGTGACTTGCCTGCTTGATCTGGCAGATCCTAACCAGAGGCAGGGAAGAAACTCAATGTCATTTTCCCCGGCCTTGGTTATTTTCCCTGCTTAGGGTCAGTGCATTCATAACAGGGGCGTGGGGTCCTCAGGGAAGATCCTAGCCATCTAGAGAGCCTCTTCTCATCACACACGGCCTTTCCTAGATCCCTTAAGTTCTAATAGCAGCTCTTTGGTGAAGTGCAGGAAGAAGCAACTTCTAGAAATGCCAGGGCGCACCGCGCTAAGTGCAGCTGCCACTTCTTTTGGTTTGAAAAAGTAATGATTTTTCTACTTAGAGGGAAATCAAATCCAGAATTGTAGAAAGGCAGAAAATGATGATGATAGATTCTTTTGTTCATTTTCAGGTGGTTAATTATCAGCCGAATTAATTGTCATTTTCTTTCCCATGCTTAGAAATTGTTCAGTTCCAGTTTTTAGAAGTTAAAATCAGAAATGCTTTCTGAAGTGGGAAATGGAGAAAAGGAGGGCAGTTAATTACCGAGGCCTACCCAGCAAAGAGATTGAGAAAATCAGCTAGCATTGTTTATAGCAATATTAAATCTAAGACTTTGTTAGATTTCATGAACCGAAGTTTGCATGCTTATTTTAATTCTTCTACAGATAATTGGAAATTTGGGTCTATACTGTTAATCTGTCAATAATGTTACTTGCCCTTTAAAAGTAGGGCACTGATCCTATACCTATGTAGTCATGAGACCTCTTGGTTCTGATGAATCCTTGCTCTTTGGGGGAAGGGTGGGGTCAGAGAAGGGCTAGCATAGACCCTCTAAATCATCAGCCTGTCAGACAATGACCATCCTCGCTCAAGTCCAAGGCCAGTGCCGAATTGGGGATGTGATGCATGATGTTTGTGTAAAGAGTTTGAGAAAGCAATGGGACATGCACTTGACAGTGTTCCAGAAGGAACTGCAAATATAAGCCTGCAAATCAGGGGAGGGGTAAGTAGGTAAACTTAGGAATCTTCTTTTCAAATTTAAAGTTGAAACCTGTAGATGAGATTTCCATGGAAAAGGAGTTATGGAGTGGAAAAAAGGGAGATGATTGAGAATTGAACTTGGCTTTTCCCATTATGGCTCAGCGGATTAAGAACCTGACATAACGTCTGTGAGGTGCTGATTAGATTCCCGGCTCACTTGGTGGGTTAAGGATCCGTTGTTGCCGCAAGCTGTGGTGTAGGTAGCAGTTTTGGCTTGGATCCCACCTTGCTATGGGTATGGTGTAGGCTGGCAGCTGCAGCTCTGATTCAACTCTTGGCCCAGGAACTTCCATATGCTGCAGATGCAGCCCTAAAAAAGAAAAAGAAAAAAAGGGGGGGGGGAAACAAGAGAATTGAACTTGGGAAGTGCCCATACACAAATAATTTATTGATTTTAGCAATATTATTATTATTATTATTATTTTTGTCTTTTTAGGGCCACACCCATGGCATGTGAAGGTTCCCAGAATAGGGGTCCAATCAGAGCTGTAGCTATTGGCATACACCACAGCAAGGCCAGATCTGAGCCTTGTCTGAGATCTACACCACAGCTTACGGCAACGCCGGATCCTTAACCCACTGAGTGAGGCCAGGGGTCGAACCTGTGTCCTCATGGATACTGGTCAGATTCGTTTCCAATGAGATACGATGGGAACTCCCAACAATATTATTATTATAACAACAGTTACAGTTTATGGAGCCACTGCCACGTGCTGGGCTTTTTGTGTGGATTAGCTCATTTAATCCTCACAGCCCTTGAGATGAGTGATGTGTTTAGCCCTGTGTTTCAGGTGAGGGGATTGTTAAGAGATAGCTCATTTCCTTGTCTTGCATTTCTTCTTCATGAATCAAGGATGGCAGCCATGGCAAAGCAGACTGCTCACTTTTGTTATACTGCCATACAGCTTGCTCACATTTATGTCCAGATTCTCCTTAGAAGAGTCTAGGGATCTACGCGGGCAAGGAAATAGGTAGTGTGTTGCCTGAAATGCAGGAAGTCCCTGCCTGGAATTTTGTTTTTGCTTAAATGGCGTGAAAATGGTTGGCATTTATCTGGAAGCAAGAGAAACAGATATACCCTGCTCTGTGTACGTGGGTGGATTAAACTCTCCCTTAGCTTTCCTCTGTTCCTGAGTTCCTGCTTAACTCAGGGGACATCATAAGACAGCAGATGAAAGGTGTGATCCTAGGTACTCAGGGACTTTTGTTGAATCATCAACTGACTCATAACGGTGGGATTGCTAGGCAAATTATGCATGAATATAGTCATTTGTACCCTCTCTCAAGACTATATGTACTTCCTTTGATAATGCATGGAAATGGATGTTCTTTCAGATACTTTAATATGAATGTAAGATGGGAAAATAGTAGGGAATGAACTCTGACTTCCTCAGGGAATGCAGTTGGAGAACAAATGGTATTGTTTCCAGTAACAAGTAAATTGTGCTGTACCTGTGAAAAAGAGTACAGCAAATGCTGTGTTTATTCTTAAATAATTCTGTAAATGCGTACAGTTTCCCTCTCTCAGGTTAAAAAGTTTAAAAGGAAATTTAAGAGAGCTGTAGAGTAAGGAATTTTAATAAAGTGAAATCTGATGACATTCTACAATCCCTGCATCTTTGGGTCTGCTTTATTCTGCTATGCCCATATAAATAAATGGGTATATAAATAACTTGTATTGTAGTATAACATTTGAAGTGATTTTTGATGACCCGAGTTTGCAAACGTGTATCACTCAGGACGGGCTTGGTTATGCTAGAGCAATGAACAACTTCAACTTGTAAAGGCTTAAAAGAGCAAGGGCATACCTCTCACTCAAGATGAATATCCACAGCAGGTTGGATGAGGCTCTAATCCATGTCTCTCCAGTTAGAGGCCCAAGATGAAGGCATTTCCAGCATCTACAGCAAGGCCAATACAGCAGCTATGGGAAAGGGTTGTTGCAAATTGTGCACAAGCTGTTATATCTTCTGTCCCAACATGACACCCATAACTTCTGAGATTTCATTGACCAAAGTAATTTCATGTCATGCCATCCTGATAAGCACAATCTTCCCCTGTGCACAGAAAAGGGGGGAATGAAAATATCTGTTGACTGGCACTGATGATGACCACACAATCTTTGGTCCTAACTGCAGATTCAAAGAGGCAAATGTTACATGTTCATGAGTTGTCTTCACAGCTTAAAGAGGATCATGTTCTTGCCTTTTCTTTCTTTCCCTTTTTTCTTCTTTTTTTTTTGTCTTTTTAGGGCAGCACCCATGGCATATGGAGGTTCCTAGGCTAGGGATTGAATCGGTGCTGTAGCTGACAACCTGCACCACAGCTACAGCAACACCAGATCCGAGCTGCATCTGCTACCTGCACCACAGCTCACAGCAATGCCAGATCCCCAACCCACTAGGCGAAGCCAGGGATCAAACCTACATCCTCATGGATGCTAGTCAGATTCATTTCCACAGAGCCACGATAGGAACTCCCCCTGCCGTTTCTATGAACACATCATTTCATTTGTTCAAACATTTTGCTGATGAAGTCAAGGTGAAATTTTTATTACATTTCTAGCCCTGCTTCACTTCACTGTGTTCCTGAAAAATCAAAGTGATTTTTTAAGTCTAGTCTTTTTAAAAGTGTAACATGGAATTGGGTGAGTGATTGAGAATGGATTTCCTCCTACCACGTTCAGAGGGAGTTGCTGGGTCAACTTGGACTAGAAAGCACAATATTATTTTTATTATTTGACTTTTTTAGAAGTATTTTTGTGCATTTTAGCATCCAGGGGAAACTATTTGTTAATAATTGAGACAAATGGTTGAGAGCTTGTTGTTGAGTCTTTAACCCAAATAGAGATTCAGCAAAAAGCTATCATAGGGTCTTCCTCGAAGAATGCATCAGTTTATCCTACACGGATATGAGAGCAGATTGTCTTTTGAGGGGAGCCTTGTGGTTGCTCCAGAGCGGTGAGAACATTTGTCATGCATATATATTCATATGACCGAAATTAAGCTCATTTAAATTGTGAGACTGGTGATGTATTCACAACACATTTGAACCCTGACCTCCAAAGGCAAAAGGGTGAATAGCACCATCACTTTTTTGAACCTGTAGTTTTGGACACTGTGGCACTGAAATGATTTTCCGATTCACTTATTTCTTGAGGTTGTGCTTTTGCCATGTGTTTCATTTGCTTTCTAAGCCCATTAGTGGCATCTGAACCTCTTTCTTAGTGTTGCTATAAAAATTACCCCTGATGTCACCATTAGCATTTGCAGCTGCTAATGTACAGGGAAACAAAATTGTAAGGTTTTCTGAAAGCCCGTGAGGCAGAAGGTCAACCGATGAATGGACGTTGAGTAAAATCAAAAGGTCTGAATTTACCAAGCCTCTTTCCTCCAAATGTCCATTTCCTGATCATAATTGATTAAATTTTTAGATGTCTAAATATACCTTTTACTCAAGTGTTTTGATATATTTTGTTTTTCCTCCTACTCTTCTTTTATGCAATGTTTCTTTTGGTTTGTGAATAATTGATACATACGCTTGTTATTCACCAACTAGTTACTGAGTACCTGTCTTACTCTGTAACAGGATGGTGGACTTTGGGTGGCATTGGTCCCTCCGCATTGGTCTCTCCTCACTCTTGAAGCCTGCTATCTGGTAAGGAAGGTGGCCATTCATCAAAGAGTTGCACGGCATAAAGTGGCTACCTTCATAAGTGCTCTGAGCAAGAAGGACGTGGGATGGATGATTGGAACCTAAGCTGGGGAGATTTGACCTTGATGGGATGGAACAGGATAGCCAGGAACGTGTTCCTAAAAGCATTAAGCAGAACAGCTAGAGGCTTGAAGGATAAGGATGGACTAAGGGAAGATGGAAATAACGACTGTCTAGTTGGAGGGGGTGAAGTGGGGGCGGGTCTGTGCAAAGACACTGGCCCTGTTGGGAGCAGAGCTAGTCCTGGAAAGGGCAGAGCCAAGAGCAGTGAGAGCAGAGACTGAAGAGGATGGAGAGGCCAGTCGCAGGCATGTACAGGTCCCCAGAAGTTTTTCATTATCCTGCGAACCTTTGGAAACCTTTGTAAGTTTTTAAGCCAAAGGAAAATACTATGTGATTTGGGTTTTGCAGAGGATCGTTCTGAGTGCCCTTCAGAGAAGGATCAGAGCTGGATGGGCAAGAGTGATGCAGAGGTCTGGTGGGAGGAGATTGTTATTTCCAGGCTGCAGATGGCTCTAGCTTAGACCAGGCTGGTAGTGGTGCAATGGAGACAAGAGGGTGTGTCTAATAATAATCAGAAAATGCAATTAACCTGGTGATACACTGAAAATAGAAGTTGGTTCTGTTACACAGTTTTCTGATGTCTGTTCTCAGTGCATCCTGACTCAGGACTTAATGTCTGGCCCTTGAACCAGAAGTAAATTAAAACAAAAATGTTACTTATTTAAAATGTCCTCATGCATGAAAAAGCTGATAAATAATGCATGTGTTGAATAGTTCTATTCAGCTTGTTCAGTGTTTAATGTCAGTATTTTTGAAAAGGAACTGAAGAAATGGACTTTGTAGATGGCACCAGCAGATTCTGGCTCCTTTGTGGAGAAATGGGCCACCTCAGATTAGTGACTTGGTTGATGTAGTAGAATCTTTGCTCTTAGTCTGAGACTGTGGAATTGACAGCAAATGTGACCTTCACACAGGCTTGTTAAAAAATCTACTCAAGAGCAATTTTATTCTGTTCAGGGAAGGACAGGGCCATTTTACTAAGTATGGATTAAATAACAATAAATCATGTTGTAATAATGTTGAAAGCTACATCATCAACTTGGACTCATAAAAGGGAAATTATTTCTCATAGACTACGCAAATGTGCACCAGCAGCTACGTGTGCCAGACTAGCCTAACATCAAGTTTTTGATGCTAGATAAGCATGTTTTGCTTGTGTAAAATTCATCTTTCTTCGAACTAATATCCCAAGACTTCCCTAAGTCAGTGAATTAATAATTTTCCAAGACCTATTCATTCTGGTACAGAAACCCTTCAGCTGCAAAGTTGGGTAGAGGCTTCTTTCCCTCCCTCCCTTACTTTTTTCCTTCCTTTTTTCCTCCATCTCTCCCTCCCTTTCTTCTCATTTTCCTACCTTCCTTCCTTCCCTTTTCCATTCCTTCTTTCCTCCATCTCTCCCTCCCTTTCTTCAGGTTTTGAAGAGTGACCTCGTTTCTTGGTAATGGCCCGTTTGCACCCAAATCATCTAAGTCATCCGTGTTATCTATTGACTTTATTTTCCAATTATATCCAGAATCTAGACAGTTCTTATTACCTCCATCATTACAGCTCTAACCCAAATCAACATCATCTCCTTCATCTCCTTCTTGTGTTATTTCAGTGACCTCCTGACTACTCCTCAGGCTTTTAGCTTTGGCCCTGGGGTTATATTCTCCTCACAGAGGTCAGTGACCCCTTAAAAAGGTAACCCATATCATAATACTCCTAGAAGTAAATGGCGCTGTGGCTTCCCATCTCAGAGGAAGGGCTGTGTCCTTGTCACAGTCCTTGGGACACTACCTGATTTGCAGTTTAGTTCTCTATCACTGACCTCATCCCCTCCTCTTTCACTCCCTGGGCCACACACTGGTCCCCTTGTGGTCTCTCACACATTGCAGGCATCCGCCCACCTGAAGATGTGTTCAGTTGCTGCTTTCAATGCCTGGATGTTCTCCCACCAGATATTATGATTTTTTCCTTCACTCAATTCAGGAATTTATTCAATCATTGTTTGATCAGAGAGGCCTTTGCTGACCACCTTATCTCATATCACTCTCAGTTACTTTCCCCTGCCTTACTTTTCTTTGTGATGCATACCCTTCTCCTAACATATATGTGCATTTGTTTACTTGTTTATCCTGTTTCTCCCTCCTTTAATTCTCAGAGTTGGATCTGTGAGTGTCCTTCAGTTCAGTATACTCAGCATTTACAATAGTGCTTCATACCCAGCAGGGGCTCAGTTCTCTTTGGTTTGAGGGGCAAATATTGTTATAATCCATATTTTCTACAAAAGGTGAAGAACTGATTGTCCCCTAGAGACTTTGCAAGGAGCACATCCCAGCCAACATTCTGGTCCTAGGATTTCTGATCTCTAGGTCTGTGATAAAATACACATGCATTGTTTTAAGGCACTGAATTTGTGGTAATTTGTTTTGATAGAGATAGGAAATTAATGAATCTCATGAGCTAAGATGCAGCCTCACAATCCTTTCTCTCTCTCTCTCTCTCTCTCTTTTTTTTTTTTTTTTGTCTTTTTAGGGCCACACTTGAGGCATATAGAGGTTCCCAGGCTAGGGGTCGAATGGGATCTGTAGCTGCTGGCCTATGCCACAGCCACAGCAAGGCCAGATTCGAGCCACGTCTGCGACCTACACTGCAGCTCACGGCAACACCAGATCCTTAACCCACTGAGCGAGGTCAGGGATCGAACCTGCATCTTCATGGATGCTAGTTGGGTTCATTTCCACTGAGCTGCGATGGGAACTGTCCACAATCCTTTTGAACTCAGTGCTCCTGCTGTCTATGGGTTGGAGTTGGCATAGGTGGTGATTATTAGTATCAGTCACTACATATTCCTGGATTTCCTTTTGGGAATATGGCAGAATTTTGTGCTCCTACTAGTATGAATTAGGCGTGGCCATGTGGCTTTCTTAGGAAGATGACTAGCAAGTAGGAGTCCCATATGTGACTTCCAGGTAAAACTTTATAAGCCTTTGCAAACATGTGCATATTCTCGCTTTTCTTGTAATTGTGCATGTAGAATCTCAATGAAATAGACTTTCCATGAGCCTGGTTTCCTGAAGACACAATGAGCACATTCCCTAAGCCCACACCAGTGGGCTGAAGTGTGAATAAGAAATAAATCACTGTGTTCAATCTGCTGAGATTCTGGGGTTATAGTTCACACAGCAAAATCTAGTCCAATAGTTCTCAAGTATCTTGATCTTAGGATCCTTTGGCACTCTTAAAATACGATGAAGAACTTTTCGTTGGATTATACCTAGCACTGTTTATCATGCTGGGAAATAAAAAAATAAATTCTTAAACAATGCATTAAAAATAACAATAATAAACAAACTTCATGTCCACATAAAATATTTTTAAAGAAAAGCTATATTTTTCAAAAATTGGTTTCATGAGAAGAAGTAGGCTTTTATACATGTTTGTAAATATTTCCAATGCCTGGCTTAATACAAGTTGGCTAGATTCTCATATCTGCCTCCACAGCAGTAAGACTGTTGCCATTTATTGTTGTGGTTGAAACAGATGGAAAAAAATCCAGGCTCACATAGTTATATAGCTGAAAATGAAGAAATGTTTCAATGCCCTTTTCAGATAATTATGGATCTTCTTTGACACTGCACTAGAAATCTGTAAGTAGTAGTCTTTTAAAGGTTAATTGCAAGGTTGATCTGAAAACCATGTTAATAAACTTTTTATACTAGTATCTGACATCCTGTGCTTTAAATGGATACATTTGAATGGATACGCCATGGTTCTGTAAAAGCATCCAGTGATCGTCTGAAAAACACTGGCTCACTGAATTTCACAGCTCTTTTAAATTTTAGCACATTTCATTATCCAGTATCAAACCTAGCATTCTTTAATGTTACTGCCAAAATCTTTAGAAAGGATATTTTTTATTGAGAAACTGGTGAGACGCTGTTGCCAGACACAGGTTTTCCAAAACTCTAGCACTTGTTTAAATATTCGAGTTCTATTGCATGTTGAATTGTCTTTGTTCATTTTTAAGAAATATTCAGTTGTGCAAATATCTAAAAATTACCTAAGCCTGAGTCATTCAAATTTATTTGTTAATGATTCTTCCACGTAAAAATGGTCTGCAATAAAAGGAGAGGCTAGTTCATCATGCAATGCAGAGTCACATAAGTGCTTTTCATAGAGATGACCGCTTCTGACTTAGCTTTTGATGATCTCCAGCCATTGGGATCCATGCTCTTATGTAATTCTCTTCCCTCAAGTGTGGGGTGGCTTATCAATTGCTTATAACAAGTAGAATATGGCAGAAGTGAGGAGGTGTCACTTCTGTGATGGGATCATAAAAGACTGTGGTTTCCACCTGGCTGATCCTCTCTCTCTGGCTCTTCTCCAGTGCTCGCCTTGATGGAGAGGGTAACCTGTTAAGGAAGGGAGAGTGGCCTCCAGCCAATAACCAGTAGGGAACTGAGGTTCTCAGTCCAAAGTCCCTCAAGCAACCAAATCCACCTAACAAGGATGAATAAGGTTGGAAGTGGACTCCTCCCCACTTAACACCTTGAGATGCCTGTGGTCCCGGTTGGCATTAATTGCCACCTTGTAAGAAATCTGGGCCAGAGAATGTAATGAAGCAATGCATGCGTTCCTGATCACAGAAACTGAGATAATAAGTGTATGTGAGTTAAGCCACTCAATCCTGGGGTAATTTGTTACATGGCTGTAGATAACTAATACAACTATCTACTTCATTAGGTAGTAGAAATGCTTGATATATATAATCTTCAATTTTTGTCACACAGAATATTAAGATGTGTACTTAAGTGCCAGAACTTAATAAAATTACATTTTTTTACTGCTTCATCAGTGATATTCTTAAGAAAAATTGATACTTTAGCGCATGAGGGTGTTTGAAATACACAAAGCCTACTAAGCCAGCTTATTTCTGCTGCTTTGATTTGTAAGCAGCAGTAATTTTACTCATCATTGTATTTGTACTGTCAATGCAAATGTCAACATAGTAAAAAAGGGCACAGGGCAATGCAATGAAAAAGACAGGTCATGAAAATGATAAACAATGTGGTGAGAGGTTCTTTGACTGCACAGAACTGCTGAAAGGTTTCCTGGGACTTGTAGGGACTGGAGGATTACACTTTCAGGACTGCTGTTGTGGACTATTCCTGTTTTTTATAACAGATAAATTGTTAATTGGTTATCCCTAGCCTGTATGTCACAGCAGAGTAAAGTTGCCCTAAAGGAAGGCACCACACAATTCTCTTCATTTAAATATGAAAAGTGGATTTCCTTAAGGTTTAGAAACCCCTTCCTATGGAGTACATTCTCATAATTGACTCTGTCCATCAATTCAGGACTGCTGAAACGTTGCCTCACTTTCATGTTCAAGATCCTAGTCATAATTATACATAACAAGAAAACAGTTTTGACTGTTACTTGCTGCTGCTGCTCTTGGTATCTTATTTCTTAATTATCAAGAAAAGCACTGTTCATATTTTGTGTATGCATTTGTGGGTGTGTGGGTGTGGGTGTTTTTGCTTTTGTATGAATTCTATAAATAGGAATCTGGTACAAGTTGGAATAAGATTTACAAACATTTCCAAGTACGTATTTCATTTGTGTCGTTATTACTAACACTGGTACTGTAATGACTAGTAATACTTACTTCCTTATGATAGGGAATTTAGGAAATATGTATGTATAAATGAGAACATAATGTGTAATAGTTCCACCAAGGTAAAATCATTGCTCGAAATCTTGTATGTTTTCTTTCTTTTTACGCACTTGAAGTTAATATGGATAATATTTTAAATTTTCTTTAACAATATTGATGGGCAATTTGAACCCTATAATCTGCTTTCCAAATTCTAGTTGTGGTTGTAGATAAGTTGAACATCCAAATGATTGATTTTATTGTGAAGAAAAGCATGTCACAAAGACAGCATTATTCAACTATCCAAAATACTGAAAAAGCGTTGCTTAACGTTATTTTTCAGCATAGGTTAATTTTGTCTCTACTGTTAAGCATGTTATATTGGTCTACTTTTTACATGCTATCTTTTATATTTTATAGATTTTAAGTTCACACACTATGTTTGCATGTAGTATACAAATTATAAAGTGAAAGGAAAAAACACATAAAGAAACACATGGGAATTAGCTTGTATTTATAAATAATGGGAATGACATGTTTCAAATCCCTGAAGACTGATCGTATTTTACTAAACATGTATTCCCAGATAGAGCAAGGCAGTCAGCACTGGTTAAAATGCAGGTGCCATTCTCATACGCATGTTGTTCCAGAGACCGCCACAGTAGGCTTACTTATTTCAGAGGTCTACACAATTGATCCGTGTGGCCATGGCTGAGCTGATCCTTTGCCATTGGGACTGACCCATTTTATGGCCAAAATTAATACACTGATCAGGTCTCTGACAGGCTATTATAATGAGATCTCTCATTACTTATTACCTCTGTTTCTACCAAAGAATCAATTAAACTCCCTAAAAAACACAACGGAGAAATCTGAAAATTTGTAAATGTTTTCTGTAGCTGGCCACTGCTCACCTCTTTTTTCACATTTACTCTACTAGATTCCTGATAAAAATTAGTTTTTAAGATGCCAACTATTGCATTTGGAGTGGATAAGCAATAAGATCCTGTTACACAGCACAGGGAACTATATCTAGTCACTTATGACAGAACATAATGGAGGATGATGTGAGAAAAAGAATGTATGTATATGTGTGACTGGGTCACTTTGGTGTACGGTAGAAATTGACAGAATACTGTAAACCAAATGTGATGGAAAAAAATAAAAGTCATTTAAAAAGGATGAAATCAGTTTTTAAACTAAAAATGCTCTTGAATAATACAGATCCGGCATGTTCCTTGCAGACTTCTGTCTTTTGGTGGCCAGAGAAGTGTCACTAGATACACAGATTGCTAACTGTTTTATATTTAATGGCTAGGGATTCCTACTATTACAAACTGGGTTCCAGACTATTACTATCCTCATTTATTATATATAAAGCTCTGTAAATGTACATGGTATTTAATGTTAGATGAAAGCATGCCAGACAAATTGCCTTCCTTGAGGAGCCTCCAAGCTGTAAGCAGGAGAAGAACAATGCAGGAGGGAGATTGTGGGAAGGATGGAGAGTAATTAAGAGTTGCAAACTTGGCATTGCTTTGCTGAGTAGGTGGACTGCAAGGAGAACGTGAAAGCTGAGAAGTGATTCTGAGATTGGGCAGCCATTCAGTAAAATAAAACCAATGACTGGAAGCAAGCAAAGGCAAGAGAAAAGGAGAATTTCAGCCTTCTTAGAAATCTATGTTCTCAGCTCTGCCATCTCCTTGAACACCATGTTCATCTGGTTTCTCAGCATCACCTCTTACTCATCAGGCTCTAAACCAGTGGGTCTTAAGCTTGAATGGGCATCAGAATCACCTGTGGGCAGAGAGGTGGGGTAGGGTGGGGGGTTGTTAATGATTACTGGGCCAGGAGTTCCCGCTGTGGTGCAGCAGGTTAAGGATCCAACATTGTCTCTGCGACAGTGTGGGTTGGATCCCCACCCGGCACAGTGGCTTAAAGGATCCATCCGGGATTGCTGTATCTGCAGCATAGGTCTCAGCTGTGGCTCGGATTCAGTACCTGTCCTGGGAACTTCTCTATGCTGAGGGTGCAGCTGAAAAAGAAAAAAAGAAGATTACTGGGCCGCACATCACATCAGTTGAATTTGCATTTCTAATAAATTCTCAGGAATTGCTGCTGCTCAAACCATATTTTGAGAAACTCTGTTCTAAAATATCTTCATTTCCTCTTATAGCTTTCCCTCCAAGCCTTAGCTTAGATTCATCTTCAGCTCTCACCTTTATAGTCAGAAAATACCCCAATTCTATTTTTCTTTTTTTTGGCCACACTTGCAACAATGGAAGTTCCCAGGCCAGGGCTCAAACCTGAGACATAGTAGTGATCCGAGCCGCTGCAGTGACAGCGCTGGATCCTTAACCACAAGAGAACTCCTGACAATGCCCCAATTCTCTCTTTCCTTTCCTAGAAATTGCTTGCAGATTTATCTTTCAAACTTGGAGCTACTAACCTACTCAGATACTGCCGCCACTCCTACTAATATTATTAGCAACGAAAGAGCTAAAATCGCTACTGTTAACTTTTTTGAATACCTACTATATGTAAGACAATATGGTAATCACTTTTAAATATATTATTTCATTAAATAATGCTATCAGATAATCTGTATTATCTCCATTCACAAGCGAAGAGATTATTTGCAATAAGATTAACTTGCAGTGCTGAAGAGATATATATGAAGGTCTGTCTGACACCAAAACCCATGTCTTTATGTTCATCAGTATTCAGCGCCTACCTGCAGTCCATTTCCTTCTTGCAGTCTGTCGTGTATAATTGTCAGTGCAGTAGTAAATATTCGCCCCAACTACTAACAATCTGCACTGCATTACAAAGACTTAGCATACGATGAGGTGGCATTGGAAATCGGTATGGAAGGGACAGATGGATCAAGAGATGTCACTGGGACAATTAAATGCCTGTTTGACACGATACACAAATAAACAGCAGCTAGAATGCAGTCCTCAAAGAGACAAATAAAACTTTGAAAAATTGTGAAGAAAACCTAAGACATCAAGGTACAAACTTTATAAAACTGATAAGCATAAAAAACTTGTCAAAATACAACGCAAGAAATAACAGCCAAAATGAAAATGAAACCATAAACCAGGGAAGTTATTTGGGGCGAATTTGAGCAATGAAGGATTAGTTTAGGAAATATCTAGTCAGCTCTTCCAAGTCTGCCCAGTTCACAAAAGAGGAAAGCCAGATGGCCGATCTGGTTAAGAAAGTATGTTCAGATTTCAAACATATTAAGGGAAATTAACATTGTATAGCATTGCATTTTAAGTTCATACATAGTAGATTAAGATAACGTCTGAGTGTCTGCAGATGTGTGTCCCTAGGAATTCCTGTGTGTCGGTTGATGTGTTACTTAGTTCAGTGACTTTAGAGATAAGTTTGAAATCTCTACTAAAGTTAATACGTAAAGTACCTATGACTTATTAACTCTACTTGTAGGCATGTACTCTATCTAGAACATTTCTCCAACAGACACACAAGAATATATGTACAAGAATGTTCACCAAAACATTGGTTATATGAGACCGAAGTGCTGCCTACTGTATCAACGAGGCACCTGACAGCACTGGCTGTAATACAGCAACACTGAAAATGAACCGCATGTCCTCAGTAGGTTACTGGATAATTAATTTTTATGGTCTGTACAGAAAGCATAATTCCTTAGTTAAAACCTTCAGTGTTAACCTCCTAAACATAATGCTGAATAAAATTATTATTATTATTATTATTATTATTATTATTTCTGTAAATTTAAAACACACAAATCTCACATATTACTCCTGGACACAAACATCAGGTCAAAGGAAATACATGGACAAGACTATACACCAGTTTCAGGATGATGGTAGCTTCTGGGGAAGGAAGGAGGAAAAGGGATGGGAATGGCTTTAATTAACATAACTAATCTTTTCTTAGTATTTAGATAAAAAAATCTGGACCAAATATGGCAAAATACTTATACTTATTAAAGTGGCAAATACCTGTGTTTTTTTTTCTCTTCATTTGTGAAATTTTCATAATCAAAAGGAGGATATTTTAACAAAGGCTTCTATAGCTAAAGACATTTTGAATATTCTGGGTTGATCAAGGTACAGCTACTTTTGCTGCAAAATTTATTAGTCATTAATATGCTAATAGACATTGTGACTTGCCAACAGGGTAATGTCTTACACGATATTTCCCAAATTTAGCTGACCATGGAAGTCTTTCTTTTTTAAAAATAAAAATCTGTTAACATCTCATGGAGCTTTGGGGAAATGCTGTTAACATCATAGCACTTAATTTTTCCTGATTGTTTTATGTAACTGAGCTTGATTTTTCTTATTATATTTCCACTTCCTTGATGTCAGCACCTAAGTCTTATTCCTTTCAGGTAGGCATATAATGGACATATGAGGAATACTTTGATGGTTATTTTGGTTTTCTGAGAAATTATTGTGTTTATCATTATTCTCAATGTAGGTTTTGGTGAGGAGGAAATAGTAAAAATAATCCTTTCACACAATTTTACATAGGAAAAAAACCTCAAGAACACAAAGATCAACATAAAGATAACATTATTTTTCAAACAATGGAGCCTATCAGTTCTAAAACATTGTTAACCCTTATTGCTGCAACCCCTTTTTTTTTGTTTATTTATCTCATTCAACAGATACTATAAGATTATCTGAAGAGAGATGATAGCTTTGCATATATTAAAAAGTAGATACAATCCAATGCATAAGATTTTTCAGAATTACGTTATCAGTGATTTTTCAGGGTAAAGTAACTCAATCTTTTTGAATTTTTAAACTGTTCACAGTTTTATTAAATAATGAATTCATTTAAAGATTTGTAAATGCTAAGTACATCTTAAATTGCTTGGTTCACAAGGGTACCATTTTGACACATCAATAAATAAAATTGATTAAGCAAAGATTTATTAACTAATTAATACTTTAGCTCCTAACAAGAGAGTGAGACCTGTCTTTGGAAGCTTGGAACCTACGCATTGACTTCTCTAGCTATGAAATTTATAGATGGCATCCTCTTCCAATAAAAGGCGGTTTGCCTCTGCACTGAAAATGTGTTATTTGGTGGAGCCACTTTCATTCATTATTTTAGCAAGATCTTCTGGGTAACCTGCTGCAGCTTCTGTGCTGGGATTTGCTGTTCACTTTGCACTTTTATGTTACAGAGATGACTTCTTTCCTTAAACTTCATGAACCAGCCTCTGCCAGCTTCAGAATTTTCTTCAGCAGCCTCCTCACCTCCCTCAGGCTTCACAGAATTGAAGAGTTAGGGCCTTGCTGTGGACGAGGCTTTGGCTTAAGAGAATGTTGTGATTAGTTTAATTTTCTATCAAAACCATGAAAACTTTCTTCATAGCAGCAGGAAAGCTCTTTTGCTTTCTTATCACTTCTGTGTTCACTGGAGTCGCACTTTCAATTTTCCTCAAGAACTTCTCCTTTGCATTTACAACCTGGCTAAATGTTTGGTGCAAGAGGCCTACTTTTCAGCTTATCTGGGCCTTCAACACACCTGCCTCCGTAAGCTTAATCATTTCTAGCTCTTTTTTTTAAAATTAATTAATTAATTAATTTATTTATTTATTTATTTATTTTGTATTATAGCTAGTTTACAGATTTCTGTCAGATTTTCCAACTGCAACGCGTGGTGACCCGGTTACATGTACATATATGGATTTGTCACATGTAATTAGATATAGTTCCCCGTGCAATACAGTTGGATCTCCTTGCTATTCCATCATTAAAGCACTAGTTATCCCAATTCCCTCCCACCCCTCCCCACCCCTCCCCCACCCCCTTGGCAACCACAAGTCTGTTCCCCAAGTTCGTGATTTTCTTTTCTGTTGAGATGTTCATTTGTGCAGTGTTTTAGACTCCAGTTATAAGAGATTTCATATGACATCTGTCTTTCTCCTTTTGACTTGCTTCACTCAGTATGAGGGTTTCTAATTCCATCCATGTTGCTGCGAATGACATTATTTTATCCTTTTTTATGGCTGAATAGTATTCCATCATGTATATATA